>CAJNDT010006135.1:1813353-2323353 GCA_905221615.1 Symbiodinium sp. CCMP2592
AAACCCCCCCCCCCCCCCCCCCCGGCCTCCCCACCCCCGCCTTATAATCCATGTATAGCCTGATAGCCGATACATACTCTGCTTGCTGCTTATTAGGCTTACTGTATTCACAGCCCTCTGATACACGTGTAGTTCGTTCATTAAAAATCGCGCTAAATGACACCCTTTGGGAACATCCCGGCCTCCAGACCATTTACGAAGACGGTGGGTGTGACATGAACTCCTGGAGAATCGCTTGAGCAAACACTTTCGGCCTAGGACTCAAACAAATCCATGGGGGCTCGGGACTCGGGGGCCTGTCACGAGGTTGAGATGCGTTACGGCTTTTAGGGTTTAGGGCTGTATACCCTAAACCCTAAACCCTAAACCCTAAACCATAGGAGTCTAGGGGTTTGGGCTTGCTGGGTTTAAGGATGATTTGGGAAACGTAAAGCTTCTTCAAGGTTCGCCTTGAACCCTATATAAGCTCTATGCCAGGACCCCCCAAATACCCTTTAATAGAGCCCTTATGGTCCTTAATAGTGGGTACTTAGGGTATAGTAGAGGGTAGTTGGGGGGTCTAGGTGTACCTATGTGCTATACATTGAGGCATTGAAACACATACGCAGGTACTTGAAGGCCTGTATAAGTTTGTACTGCAGAGGCACGTGCAGCGCTAGGAAAGATGATTCAAGGCCATGTCGAAGTGCAAAGCTGTATACACTACAAACGTTATCCCTGCCCAAATGCTAAACCAAAAGCCCAAAGCTCATACACCCTAAATTAAAGACGTCTCTGGACGTCCCTCATCGCAAATCCTGAGGCGTGGCACGCCTCATATGACAGACTCCGGCGCCTATGCTCCAAAACCTGCACCTGACAAGAGTAGGCTCTTGGAGCGTAATGTATAGATCTGGTAACAAGGAACCCTATAAGAAATGATACCTGAGGAAAATCTGGGCAATGATCCCAGCTTCTATATGTATGGGGGTTAAAGACCTGGGAGATGTATACAGGATCCTAAAACCTCCCAGACCTTCCAACATCCCTCAACTAAAGAATACAACTTACATCATGTCAGGAATCCAAAAAGAGCTTAAGGTATACTCCTTGCTTAAGGGATTTTGGAAGTTCTAGGTCCTGCACTAAGGAATATACCTTAAATCATACTAGGATCCCTAAAAATGATTTATACGGTACATTCCTTAATCAGGGGCTATTGGACGGTCTGGGCTTCGCGCCCGGTCCAAGAGTGCGAGTCTCTGCCCTAAGGCTCCGAAAGGGGTCATGGGCTTAAGGTTTAATTAGGGTTTATGTAGGGTTTAGGGTATATATATATAGGGTTTAGGGGATTAGGACTACCCTAAGGCTCCCAAAGGGGCCATGGGCTTTTCTGGGGGAGGGTTCGGGCTTTGGGGGCTAAGGTTTGGGATCTCACTACGAGGGTCCAGAGGAGCCTACGGGTCGGAAAGAGATGGCCCTAAACGAAACCCTAAGGCTCCATGTACCCTTATAGTAGATACTTAAGCCCCAAAGTAGTCCCTATATAGGTACTTTAAGGTCTAAGTATCTACTATAACGGTACATGGAGCCTTAGGGAAAAGAAAGAGTAGCAAAAGTTCTCACCATCCTAACATGGGCAAACTCTACAAACGATAACACCAGCATTCTTTTAGGCAGGAGCGTGAGGTGTTCGATGCACCTAAGTTACCGCAGCTGCACTTGTTCCTGCAACATACAGAGTATGAGGGTTTGGGGTTTAGGGTCTTGGTTAGCTCGAAACGCCCTGAAGAAATGGACCCAGCTGAACCGTCTGTCCTCGAGTGCGGTGGAATTTCGTCACCCACTTCATGCGCTGTGTCACCTCGGTACTGCTACTTGGGTGGTTGTCAATATTAGGGTCTCTTTTTGGGTCCTTATTATAATACGGCACCTAATATTTAGGGTACCCAAAAAGGGACCCTAATTTTGACAACTACCCACTTGAATCTCATACAGCAATCCCACAACCCGTCTTATTAACTCAGACTCGATCTATTTGTTCAGAAGACAAGGCGGCCGAGTAGGGACACCCACCAGGTCCTACCGGGACCCTTGCCGCTAAATCCCACCTCCTGCAGCCTACATCACCCGAAAGGTCTCGAGCAATGCCAGGCTTCTCAAGGCCACAGCCTCAAAATCATCCCCTAAACCCTAAACCCTAAACCCTAAACCCAAAAACCTGAACCCAAACCCTAAAACCAGAAGTCCCAGGTATCTAGATCCCAAGCCCCTCACCTCAAAACCCCAAGCCTAAACCGAAAAAAAAGATCTAAACCCCTTGAGCCCCTAACCCTTAGAGATCCCTTCAAAGGAACCCGTATAGATCCCTTTAAAGGAACCCTTATAGATCCCTTTAAAGGAACCCTTATAGATCCCTTCCAAGGATCTACATAATCTGAAAGGGTAAAAGGCCCCTAGGTATATACCCTTAATATAGCTACTATATACCATATACCCATTATATAGCCCATTATAGGATAGGGGTCCCCATTAAGGGTCCCTCCTTTCCCCTTTGAGTATCAGCCCAGAGACTGCGTTTCCCGAATTGCCGCTGCCGGCCAGCTGTAGCCTTCCCAACCAAAAGCGCTGTATTCAAGAGGCAAAAGCAGGGACCCTTACTGGGGACCGTACCCTATAATGGGCTATATAATGGTATATAGCTATATTAGGGGTATATAGCTAAGGGTCCTTATTCAGGGTCCCTCCTTTTACCCTTGGATGTATGGCCCCCACCCTGTAATAGTGGTATAATAGGAATATAATAGGGTCCTGATATAATCCTTATAGTCAGTATTACAGGGTGGGGGCAGCTTCTAAGCTGTATGGTTCTGGGGGGGGGGTCCTTTAAAGGGCTGCTATAAGGGTTCCTTCTCTGGTATCCTTTGAGGGTTCCTTAAACGGATCTATAAGGGTTCTATAAAGGGATTAGGGTTTAGTTTCCGAAAATGAGGGGTACCGTAATTTAGGGCCGTTACAATAAGGATCCTAGGGTACTATATAAGTTACATCTAAGGTCCATGTACCCAAGTAGTATATACGTTGGGCGCAATGTACCTATATAGGGGTAAATTTAAAGCTAATGTATATACTTGACGAGTACATAGACCCTTAGGGGCGTTTTAATGTAGACCCCTGATGAATAAAGCCTCCTGCATGAACAAGGACTATCAAGGGGCTCGCAATGCTCAAGAACAAAGACAGGGAGTGTATAGTTATCAGCTATACATTGCACGTATAAGCAAAGATCTGATCGACTATGCTTGCATGTGAAGAAAGAATGACGACAAACTGGCTTTGCTCCAGACTTGGCATGCCATCACTCAGCCTGAGCCCATTTAGAGGCCTCAAGATGCAGTCAAAGGAGCCGTTCAATATACCTTGTGCCCATATACAGACACCCTAGACGGAACCCATCGTGACGCCCCCCGCACTCTGCTCTGAAATAAAGCCGTAAAGAAACCGTTAAAGCAACTTTCACATGAAGCCTCGAAGTAACCCTTAAAGGAAGCATTAAAGGTACCCGTGCCCAAACCCTTCAAGGAACTGTCGATGTTTGCCTTAAAGGAATTCTTAAGGTAAGCCGTCACGAAGCCGTAAAGAAAGCCTCAGCAGAAGCCGTAAAGAAACCCTTACAGGCAAGGACATGTTTGACGGAAGCTTTTTGCGGAACCCTTAAACGAAGCCCCTAAACCCTAAACCCTGGAAGGAACTCGAAAAAAAACTCTCGAAGGAACCCGTAAAGCAACCCTTAAAAGCACGCTTGAAGAAACCTTTTAAGTTGTCCCTGAGGGTACATCTACTGTGCAGCACACACTTTGGCCCGAAAAGTACTCATCTAGTTAAGCCAGAACTAGGTATGTACAATATAGGCGCAATGTACCCTGAGAAACCCTGAATGGTAGGCAGTGGATGATGTCTTGGCCTCGCCATAATTTTCGATGAATCGAAGCCCATCTCGTTCGCGATGATCACAAGCTCCTCTTTTTCCACGGACGGCTTCGGTTTTGGGCGTACAGTAGAAGCCAGAAAGTTGGAACATCATTATCCTCATGGCCTTAAGATAAAGTACAAGGAATCCTAGCACTAATCCTCCTAAATCCCGTGTTCCAAGTTTCTGGCTTCTACTATAGGGTATTACTTGGAGGGGCAGGGCACTTAGTAAGTAGGTTATAAGAAGGGCTGTAATTGGGGTAACTCCATTTAGGTTACTTATAACTCTACTTATAACCTACTTACTAAGTCCCCTGCCCCTCCAAGTAGACCCTAAACCCTAAACCCCATAGATCCCTTAAAGGAACTTCTAAGGAACCCTTAAAGGAACCCCTAAAGATCTAACAAAATCGTACAGGGTATCAAGGTTAAGGATTTGGGGTCGAGGGTATTGCGGCTCACCCTCAGGGTCTCGCAGTCCTTATTGGGGAGTTTCCGAAAATTAGGGGTACCTTATTTAGGCGTGCTTGTAACAAGGATCCTATTTTTTTGGGGACTATATTAGGGTCCCTTGTTTTCGGAAGCCTCCATTTATGGCTTCTGGTACCTCAAGAGCACAACAGTCCTATGAACGGGAGTGCTTGGAATCTAAGGGTCAGGGTTTAGGGTTTAGGGCCCCGATACAGCTTGATGAGAGGCTTCATAGGGGCTTCTTCCATCAACAAATAAAGGGTTCTTTCAAGAGCTGCAAGGGCTGTATAAGAGCAATATAAGTTTAGGGTTAGGGTTTATATACGGTTGTGGCCGTTTAGGGTTTAGGGCTTATGGCTTACTGTAGGGTGTTACTGAGAGTTCAGGGCTTTAACAGCTTGGGGGTTCATGGCACGGCTTCCTTCACACTGAGGACAGCACGTGCCATCATCCACGATCCCCAGTAACCACGAAGATGGCTCCCTTTCTGGTTGCATTCAAACTGCTGATGGACAAAATCCTGCATGACCCTAAGGACTCTAAACTATGGGAACTCTGGTATATTCCTTATAATGGGTAATGCAGGATGTTGTCCATCAACAGAAGTTTACTGGTTTCAGGCTCAGGTGCTACGGCCTGACGCCGAGGTGCCTCGGTCTCCATGACCACTGCGGCATGTAACGAGAGCTGCAGTGCTCCTCGCAATCGATGCCAGCTTATCGAGAAGCTCACTTCTGTCCTTGGATTGGAGAGCTCAAGCTGTTTACCAACAATCGCTCTTCCGCCTCTCAAACGTTGGCCGCCAAGGTTTGAGATCTCACTAGGAGGGTCCAGGAGCCTTAGGGCAGCTAGCATGACCCTAAACCCTAAACCCGAAACCCCTAAACCCTAAACCCGAAACCCCTAAACCCTAAACCCTCAACCTAAGACCGCAACAAGGGTTCAAAAGGGCCCACTGGGAGATCTAGTCATCACAATCAACCCGAAACCTCATACAAGCGACCCCGAGTACCCGCTTTAGCTTCCAAACATCTTCCTAATTTATCTCGTATGACAACTGACACTCTGAACCCTAAACCCTACCTTAACCTACCAAAACCTACAAAAAAGTAGCCTATAAATTCCATATCAAGGCTTATAATAAGAACCTACAAAAAAGTAGGGGTTTGGTGGGTTAACCTTAACCTTGTCAAAGACTTACACATGCGGAGTCCCAGAGCAAACTCTGAACCCTGAAGCTGGATTAGGTTTAGGCCTGGGACTTAGGGATACGGTTGATGATAGCAATCCTAGGGTTCCCTTAAAGGAATCTATTAGGGTACCCTTTAAGGGGGCTCCTTTAAGGGATCTATGAGGGTTTAGGGTTGATGATATAAATCCCGCATGACCTTAAGGACCCTAAACTATGGGAATTATGGTATATTCTTTATTATGGGTAATGCAGGTTTTATATCATTAACCGTATCATGGTCCTCTGTCTGGTTCTTAGTAGGGAATGTGGGCACTACTAGTCCAGTGGAGATGCTAGAGCACTACTTGGAAGGGCAGGGGACTTAGTGAGTAGGTTATAAGTAGAGTTATAAGTACCCTAAATGGAGTTACCCCCATTATAACCCTACTTATAACCTACTTACTAAGTCCCCTGCCCCTCCAAGTATAGGGATCCATTCACCCATTTCCTACTAAGAAACGGACAGTCCTTGTAAATCTGCAGCCGACTTTTCTCAAAGGTACTGTCGTCGAAGAACTCCTCTTGGCGTCGACAGACCTCCACCTCACAGGGCTCTGGCCCCTGCTTTCATATTTGTGTTGGGTTTAGGGCTTAGGGTTTAGGATTTAGAGTAGGGTTTAGGGTTAAGGGTTTGGGGTTTAGGGCCCGTGTTTCTATTTTTTTGGAGAGGGGGGGGGGGGGGGGGTTGGCAAAGTTGTTCACGGGCTTGATGATTTCGGGCACAGGCTTTTCGGTTTAGGCGGGGAGGGTGGGTTTTGATTCAAGGCTTTTGGGTTCAATGACCACGGTCGATGAGGTGGTTGTGCCTGAAAAATTAGAATACGTAGGGTATGGGGCTTGTCTACTTGTTATTGAGAATTGTGTCTTCTATAGTAGCGGTCACAATGACCTTACAGGTTGTGATACGGTTGATGATATAAATCCTGCATTACCTTTTAAGGATGCTAAACTATGGGAATTATGGTATATTCCTTATTATGGGTCATGCAGGATTTCTATCATTTACCGTAGGGCTTAGGGCTTAGGGGTTACTGTGACCCTTCAGGGTTCGGGTCCGAGGCGTGGCTTTTACTCTGCAGACAGAAATCACGACATTTTTCAGCGAGGTTCATAAGGGGAGCCGAACCAAGGCGTGCAAAGAACGGTTTCCGTTAATCAGGGTCTACATGGATCCTGCTCACCTCATGTTCCAACTTCCCGTGAAACGCTTTAACCCGTTGTTCAGGGCTCAGGGGCTTTGGCAATTGGGGTTACGGGTTTAGGGGCGAAGGGGCGGAGCGCCCTAGACCTAAACTGGGCTCAAACGCCTTCATATCTGAGTCCTTGGAGCCTTAGGGTAAGGATCCATATTAAACCCTAAACCACATAATCCCTAGACCCTAAACCCAAAACCCTAAATACTGTTCGGACCCCTTTTTGGGGGTCGAAGGGTTCAGGGGTTCGGGGGAACAGGGCCAAGGCACAGCGTAGCCCCAAAAGGCTTCCGGACCCTCAATCTTGAGCACGGCCAAGGCGGCTTCCTCGTCTCAGATACTGGGAGTTAGGATCAGGGTTTAGGGTTTAGGGTTCAGGGTTTAGGGTTTAGGGCCTTGGGGATATAGACCCTCTCAATAAGGGCCCTTTTAAGAGAGCCAGAAGTAGGGTTCAGAAGGGGTACCCTTTAAGGGGTCTCCTAATAATACTACCTAGATACTTGGAGGGAACCCGAAAGGGTTCCTTAAAGGGATTGCTTAAAGGATTCCTTAAAGGGATCCTTAGGGTTTCTTACAGGGATCCTACGGGGATTTTTCGGGGTTTCCAGGGTTTAGGGTTAGGTACTTCAAGTTGGCGCGAAATGGTTCCTTAAATGGCTTCCTTAAAGGGGTCTACTTGAAGGCTCATAAGACTCAGGAGGAGGGGTAGTTCCGTTAGAGTTAACCTTGAGGTCCAAAAGACGCAACAAGCAGGTACTTGGGTTTGGGATGGTACCTGTAGGTTAGTATTTTGGAGAGTGTGTGATTCTTAGGTAATCGGACCCTTCGGGTAAGGGTTTAGAGTTTCCAAGTTTGGATACCCTTAGTTTTAACCTTTACAAATACTAAACCCAATATTGTCTCCCCAACCCTAACGGTTTTAGTCCAAAGACCGTGCTGTACGAGGAATTTGGGCCATTTTGAGCCTCAGGGTAGTAGCGACGATAATTTGAACTTTTGAGCTCCCGGCCGATGGTACGGTTTATGATTTAAATCCTGCAAAACCCATAATAAGGAATATACCAGAATTCCCATAGTTTAGGGTCCTTAAGGTAATGCAGGATTTCTATCATCAACCGTAGGACTCTATACTGCTCAGCTACCCAGGGTTTCGGGTATTTGGTTCGAGGCTTTGAGCCTGCTGTACGCTGCCTGCTCTTCGTGAGAAGGGGACCGCCTTATGGGAGTTTCCGAAAATTCGGGCTACCTTATTTTGGGGTCCGTATAACAAGGATCCTACTATTTGGAGTGCCATGCTAGGGTCACCTTTTTTCGGAAACTCCCATATGAAATGTGCTGAGGGTGCTTAGTTCTCGTCGGGGGGTGACGACTTCTGGATTCTACCTATAGTCTCCATTGTAATTCCTTTGTTTGGTTAACCAGATTCTCTATTATAGGATCCTAACCATAAAACTGGATAACCGAAAAAAGGAACTACAATGGAGACTATAGGTACACTCCCTTTTGTGTGCAATCAAGCAGTGACTTTGGAGATTCTATCGGAGAGGCCACTAACCCCCACAGGGAGCAACAAGTGTAAAAGCGCCGTGAAGTAGCTACTTGGAGGGTCGGGGGACTTAGTAACTGGATATTTTAAGGACTTGTAAATACCATAACCCCAATTAGGGTCCCTTTTAGGGTACTTATAAGTCTAGTTACTAACTACTTACTAAGTCCCCCGACCCTCCAAGTAGCAATCCCCCTCAAGTCGGTCACTGGGTTCCTGGACCATACCTTAAGGCTCCTGGACCCTCGTAGTGAGATCCCAAACCTTAGCCCCCAAAGCCCACACCCTTCCCCCAGAAAGCCCATGACCCCTTTACAAGCCTTAGGGTAGACATGTGCAAAGCCTAAACCCTGACCCAACAGGTCTTCCCATAGCAGGGTTTTTGGTCTCAAACTCCTTACTCGAAGGCCCATGGGACTTGGTAAGTAAGGTTATAAGGTATAAGTAGGTTGTAATTAGGATAACCCCACTTAGGGGGCTTATAACCCCAATTGTAACCGACTTACTCAGTTCCATGATCCTCTAAGTACTCTAAATGGTTTTCCGGTGCTAAAGCCCCCACCATGTGGGCACTTGGACTCTCAGAGTAAACCCTAACCGTAAACCCCTAAACCCTAAACCCCTAAACCCGAAATCGCTAAACCCTAAACCCAAAACACCGTGAAGTGTGTACTCACCAAGTTAGTACGAGGCTCGTGCATGAAGCTGCTCTGCCCATGCCACGGCTGCGCAACCGGATGAAAGATGAAGGTAACCTGACAAATTCTGCTTCAGGATTGAAATTCTTCTTCAAAGGGTTTTATTCATCCACATGGGGGGATACTTACCCAAACCAAGGTTGTAAGTCCTAGCCACTTTAGAGACCCTCCTACTTCCGAATATATGGGTAATTATCAAAATTACGGCCCCCTTTTTTGGGTTGGCCTAATATTAGGTGCCGTATTATAATAGGGACCCCAAAAGGGACCCTCATTTTGACAACCACCCATATACTTACTTGGGACCCTGTGTATTCAAATACAGCAACTCGGAGGGGTCTGTGGTCCGAAACACAATTAATTAAGAACATAGTCCAAAACGGGTGCTGAACTCTCTTCTCGTATGGGTTCGGATACTCCCTATTGTAGGAGTACCCTAGCCCAAAAAGGTTAACCTTTTAAGTTGTGGTAGGCTACATAACTCCCAAAACGTTAAAGGTTCCCATAAAAAAAGACTATACTTGGAAACTTAGGGTCCGGTTTGGGGTTTAGGGCTGCGCGTCGCTCCTGTTTTTGGCTTCAGGGCGTTTGGTGCTTACGAAAGAGCCCAAGAACCCCCAACACCCTCCGCCCTTCGCCTGTCAGAACAACCCACACAAACAAAACTCAAAGATAAGAACACAAGGCATTAGAGAATCTGGTGTGAGTATAGAGCTCCGTTACTGGCACTGAACGCCTGCACCGCAGGACTTTTTCGCGACTTTTCTGGACCCCTAAAACCGACTAAGAGGAATCTGTGTACTTGGCAGAATCACATGACCTATACCCTTGTGTTATGCTTTCCCACATGATATGTGAACCCTAAACGCGTTTAGAGTTCATGTCGTCCTTAAGTAACTGTCATATCATCCGCATCCTAACCGCAAAACAAACCCGAATGCTGCAAACCCCTGCAGAACCAAAGCTTTAAAATCGGGTTAAGGGTGCACGCTGCGCCTTCCCTTCGTAGGAAGCCGCTACGCCGCCTCAGGGAAATCTTTCACATCAAATTTGCTTACTCGAAGGGTCGAGTCGAGGGACTCGTCAAGGGTTCCTTAAAATAGGCTCCTTACAAGGGATACTTCGAGGGATGTATAAGAGGCTCCCGTAAAGGGATTATCAAAGGGATATCTGTATGAGGGTTCTGTACAGGGGGTTTTGGGATTTTGTAAGTAGTTGGTTTATAGAGATATACGTACCATAACCCCAATTGGGGTTCCACTCATGGAACTAAAAAAACAAATTGCAAAGTTCTCCGGCCCTCCAAGTACGGATACTGCACACCAAGGACAGTGAATCTACATAAAGCAGACGCAAATACAAAAAGATCCTCCACCCAAGCAAACCTTTGACAGCTTTCAAAACGGTAACATAAATTTGGGAGTTGGTTTCGAACTTGAGTTGCTTCAGGAGCTAGAGGGGTGAGGGCTTCAGAGCTGTTCCGGGTCCGAATCCAACTCTTGGGTACTTGGGCGTAGGAAAATTCGTCGTCGTCGTAGTAGTATAGTAGCAGTGGTCGTCGTCATAGTAGTTGAACGACCATGCGAGTAGATCTTAACTTAAACCCTAAGCCCTAAGCCCTAGACCTGAACCCTAAACCAGACTCTAAGCCCAAATTCCCGGAATCAACTCCAAGGGTTAAGCGTTCGTTCGGACTTCAGCACGCACTTGCAGCCCAAGAGCCTGCGACTGTGTGAAGCAATCGCTTGGAGAATGGACAGCCTGGGCTGCGTGGGGTCTAAGGGCTGTTGGGTTAGAACGTGGAGGGGCTTAGTCGGACTTCGCCGAGGGCCTCAAAAACAGAAGACTAAAGCGCTTGGCAACAATGCAGTCTACAGTCTACCATTACCGAGACTATAAGGGGATGGTACTACTAAGATACTCAGACATGCATGAGTGGTGGGATCTTCCTGAACCCTAATCCCTAAACCCTAAAACCCCAGACCCAAACTGCGGAAATTGATATGTATGTATATATATATATATATATACCTATATATACATGGTAAATTATATATATATATATATATATATAATACATATATATATATATATATATATATTATACAGAAGGCTCAAAAGGTGAAGTTTAGGGTTTAAGGTTTAGGGTTTGAGATTTGAGGTTTAGGGTTTAAGGTTTAGGGTGCAAGGTTTGAGGTTTAGGGTTTAAGGTTTAGGATTTAGGGTTTGGGGTTGGAGGTTTAGGGTTTGGGGATTAGGGATTGAGGTTTAGGGGTTAAGGTTTAGGGGGGACCCTAAACCCTAAACCCGAACCCAGAACCCCACATGTGATGTAAGGCATCTGAACTGACACAGGCTTCGAGGCAACACATACCTGTCGGGCTCTTTCCGCTCTAGCTGTAGATTATCTTTTTGGTTGCTGCTTTCCCGGCGAAACCCTGACTATGATAAAGCTGGCTCAACCAACAAAGGACATACGGAGCAACGAAGGTGCCAGAAGCAAGGGAAACATGAATCTCAAAAGGTCATCTCAAACTTGATGTACAGGTGGGTGGATTACTTGAGGTAGACCATTGCGGTCCATGAACCAGCCACCTTTTTGGCCCCCAAAAAAGCATATAACAAAAAAATAGGATAAGAATATCCCATATACGCCCCCTTAAAAGGAAGCACCAGAAGGTAGGGATATCCCTATAAAATGCTTATGCTTATGTGCTTTGGGGGGTCCCTCTCTGAAGCAGCCACCTGGAACCCCAAGTCTAGGTCACACGGTCGCACCTGAATATCTCATACACGCAAGCAGCCCCAGATCCCAACTCACTGGAACAGAAACCACACATGTGGGTGGTTGTCAAAATTATGGCCCCTTTTTGGGGAACCCTAAATATTAGATGAGGTACTATATAAGGGACCCAAAAAGGGACCCTAATTTTGACAACCACCCATGTAGCAGTTTAGCAGAGCATACGACACGCCAAGAAAGGGCCCAGGTGCACAAGTCCAGGAAGAGATCAACGACCACGCCGCCGTGGCCGTCGGCCTGCTCTGCGCAAAAACCGACATGCGAGTCGTTCCGAAACAACCAACTGAGACGCCGCTTCGTGGCGACCCTGCTTCATTCACCCTGTCGTAAGCACGATATCACAGTGAAACGCACCCTTCCCCAAAGGCTCCATATATACTACCCTTGAGGAATTAGGTGACAAAAGACCATCCTTATCAGGTTTTAGAACGAGGACCTATAATTCTAGAATGGTACTTTACATGGGGCCTCCAGATTTTAGCACACTTCTCGTACCCATATGGTGCCCGTAGTGTAGAGCCCTTCGAACCATGAAAAGCAGCTTTCATGGGAAAATCATGCACGTGACGCCATCATGACGCGGCTCTCCTGACTAACACTCTCAGCTCTGAATCTCTGTTCGAAGCGGAATAATGTAGGGGCCTTAATAATTAGAATGGAGATTTGGGGCATAGTACCACTTCCGGGCTGCAGTTACCTAAATAGTAGGTTACTGGGGTATGTAATATGTGGCTAGTAACCTACAATTTAGGCAACTGGAGCACTAGGGATAGGTCATCTAGACCCAAGAGTAACCTAGGAATAAAAAGGGTGCCCTTTTTGGTTTAAAGGGGCTTATAAGGGAACCTGAACCCTAAAAATGAGAATAAGGGCCTAATCTAGGTCCTAGTCATTATTTAAGCCCCTAAATTGACCTTCATGTTCAAGGGTTCGGCTTGTCGTATGGGGCACTGCTCAAATGATCTTACCGCCTACGATTCTATGTTTGGAACCCGAGAAGACAACCCGCAAAAGGAACTGCTATGGTTTGCATGCATCGGGCAGTATTCTGTCTCACAAAACGTGGGTTCTAAGTTCTAACGGTAGACAGACGCCCGTCAGCAGCAAAGCTTCAACGAGACAACAAAAATATCTGTTGAGAAGACAACGTCCAAAGTCTTTCCGAAGTTCCCTCTATGTACTAATTACCCGCTTGACCCTGTGAACCCTAGACCCTAAAAACCCTGAGCGCTAAACCCTAAACCCTAAGCTCTAAACCCTAAACCCTAAGCTCTAAACCCTAAACCCTAAGCCCTAAACCCTAACCCCCGAGCCAGCGTCTCTTAGCGGGTCCGAGGTGTTGGGTCCCCAAGTGCTATGCTCCGGCTGCATCGGTGTAAACTCCACACCCTAAACGCCATAAGCCCTAAACCCCCGAAACCCTTAAACCTAAGGGTTCCTTTAAAGGGATCTATAAGAGTTTAGGGTTTAATTAGGGTTTATATAGGGTTTGGGTATATATAGGGTTTAGGGGTATAGGGACTACCCTAAGGCTCCCAAAGGGGTCATGGGCTTTCTGGGGGAAGGGTTTGGGCGTTGGGGGCTAAGGTTTGGGATCTCACTATGAGGGTCCAGGAGCATTAGGGTGAACCCTATAAACCCTAAACCACTTTGATAGAACCCTTCTAGATCCCGTTATAAATGACCTCCTTATAAATCCCCATAAGCCCTAAATCCCTCAACGCCCTAAACTCCCCGCTTCTGACACCCCCAGACCTTCCAAAATCCCTTCAT
The DNA here is from genome assembly GCA_905221615.1 of Symbiodinium sp. CCMP2592. NCBI lineage: Eukaryota > Dinophyceae > Suessiales > Symbiodiniaceae > Symbiodinium > Symbiodinium sp. CCMP2592. The sequence goes on from CAJNDT010006135.1 coordinate 1,827,020, forward strand.
TAAGGAATTAAGGGATATACCTTAAATCTTATTAGGGATCCTACTAAAGTTTAAGGTATATTCCTTAATTTCGGGATTTTGGAGTCTCTGGTACCCGAAACCCTATAAACCCTATATAGATCCCTTGAAGGAACCCTTAAGGATCCCTTTAAAGGAACCCCGCAGGTATTCCTTAATTAAGGGATTTTGGAAGGTCTGGGCCCTGCCTTGGAGGGCCAAACAATCCCGAGGGGCGCAGAAGGCAAAGGAGGGCCGGACGGCTTGTTGCTCGTCCTGCTCTTCTCTAACCCTCGGGATCTAAACTGGTTCCTTAAAGGGTCCCTTTAAGGGATCGTCTTTAAGGGTTTAGGGTTTAGAGAGTTTAGGGGTTTAAATGGTTTAGGGGATTACCTTTAACCCTAAGGGTCCAAGTACCTAATATGCTCGTCCTGCTCTTCTTTAACCCTAGGGATCTAAGGACTCATATATAGGATTCCTTTAAACGGATCTATAAGGTAATTACCCTAGAGATCTACGGACTCATATAGGGCTCCTTTAAAGGGATCTGCGATGTGAAGACCTGCTGGGTTAGGGTTTATAGGCTTTGCACATGTCTGTCTAGGGTCCAGGAACCCATGGACCGACTTGACGGGGGCATCACTACTTGGAAGGGCAGGGGACGTAGTAAGGGTTCTTAAAAAGGGCTCCTTAAAGGGATCTGTAGGGTTCCTTAAAGGGATCCATGGGGTTTAGGGTTTAGGGAGGCCCAGGGGACATAGTAAGTAGGTTATAAGTAGAGTTATAAGTTCCCTAAATGGAGTTACCCCAATTATAACCCTACTTATAACCTAGGCTTGTTGCTCGTCTTCCCCTTGGGATCTAAGGACTCATATAGGATTCCTTGAAAGGGATCTATAGGTCTAGGGATTGCTCTTCTTTAAGGTTCCTCGTTAAGGAGGATTCCTTTAAGGATTCCTTTCAAGACTCCTTGTTAAGGGTTCCTGACAGGGCTTTGGGGTCAGGGGCTTACGGGGTTGCTCGTCCTGCTCTTCTTACCCTAAGGATCTAAGGACTCATATAGGGTTCCTTTAAAGGGATCTATAAGGGGTCCTTCCAAGGGATCTATAGGTCTAGGGATTGCTCTTCTTTAACCCTAAGGGTCCACGTACCTAATTATCATATGCTCTCCAAAATAGTAACCTAAAAAAAGCTATCCTAAACCCAAGTACCTGATTATACCTGAATATTAGGTCCTTTGGACCCTTAGGGTAAGGGCTCTTACCCTAGGGATCTAAGGACTCATGTATTAAGGCTTTTGGGCCCATGGTCCTATATAAGGCTTTTGGGCCATTTTGATCCCGAGGGTTAAGGGCTTTGGTTTTTTGTTGGGTTTAGGGCTTTGGGGTCAGGGTCTTAGGGGGTTGCTCGTCCTGCTTTGTTTAAAGGTTTGGGGGCTGCCGGGTTTAGTGGCTTGTAAGGGTTTATAAGGGGTTCCAGGGTCAGGGGTTTAGGGGTGTAGGAGTTTGTTCGAGTTTAGGGTTTAGTAGGGTTCGTGGCTTGGCAGGTTGTTCCTTTGGACAGTAGTACGTATTACGGACTCTGGAAGGAATGTCGAGTTCAAGGTCTAAGAAGGGGCGGAGGTTCTTGATTATTTAGGGCTGTGTCTCAGACGATATAGCATAGGGCACCAAAACAGGAATGCAGGGGCAATCAGAACAGGGTGTGGGGGGTATATTTTACTATTATATATAAATAGAATAAGGAACCCGCCTGGCTTGAACGAATACACGTCGCTCAGCGCCGCAATTGCACTTTCTGCCTGAGAGTACAAGCTGTGCATTGCATCACTGCAGTCAGACGCTCACAATCTCAGAACTTCAGCCAGCCCAGCCCCATCTCTGCTCTAGCCCACCTCGGCCGCATCCCGGTAACTTAAGAAAGCGTGGCAGTCGCCAGACCGCGACGTTCCGGGCATAATGTCGATGGACTGTGCAGGCAATTAAGCCCCCAGCACTGCAGTGCTAGGGCCTTTGGCACCGGGGCTTGCCAACAGCCAGGCCACCCACAAGCCCAAGCTTCTTCGCGATGAACCAACGAACCCTATAGGGATCAAAATGGCCCAAAAGCCTTATATAGTATGGTCTTTGGGCCCAAAAGCCTTAATAGAATCCTTTAAAGGAACCCTATATGAGTTCTTAGACCCCAACGGAAGGAACCCACGGAGATGAACGATTGCGTTCAAATCATGAAAAGCCAAAAGCAAAAGCTCGATAAGCCATCTAACAGCCCTTTTCCTGCCTGTCGAGTATCCTGGGGAACTGAAGGTTATAACCTTTGAGAGTATATTGGGATGAAGAGGCATTGTAATACCCCCCAAAAAGGCTAGAGGTTACGTACCCTACCTACTATAGGTTAATTATATTCTGTAATTCCCTTCTAGAACCCAGTCGGATCCCTTTAAGGACCCCTTGATTAGGTTGCGCACTCTGATACCAGGATTAGAATGATTAGGTACGTACTTGTTCCAAGATGCCACAACTTCTCAGACCGACATACCACTGCTCTGCGCTGCGTTTTCTGATGCCCCGGTCCGGCGCGCCACCGACGTCGCGCGCTGGACGGCGGTGGGGAATGCGCTGAGGAAGGAAAGTCCCGGCAACAGGCACCTGGTTCTTTGGATGTGCTGCTTTCGAAGGGGGTTACGTAGGGCGTAGAAGGCTACTATAGGTTCTATACTGAGCTGATTTGCAGCTTTATGCCAGAAGCTTCAGGGTGTCAGGGTTCTGGGATTTCAGGCTTCAGGCTTTAAAGCTCAATGGCTGGGCTTCGTCCTCTGGACACCTGATTGCTGAGCCTGACTGGAGTTAGGGCTTTCGGGATGGGAACGTCCAATCCCCGACCCTTACAATCTCAAACCCTATAGATACTCCCAAAGATCATTGATGTAAGGAAACAGGAACCCACCATCCCTCGAAGGAGCCCTTATAGATCCCGTAACGGAACCGTTAAAGGAACCCTTTACAGACCCCTTCACTTAAAGGAACCCTAAAACGGGAACCCTTAAGGGAGCCCTTCTAGATGCCTTACAGGAACCCTTAACAGGAGCGGGCTCTTTTCGTCTTGAAAGGAGCCTAATGGTCCCTGAAAAGCGATTGCTTAAAGGAGCCCTGATTTGGGATCTAGAAGGATTCCTTAAAGGAGGTCTTATGGATCCCTTAAAAGGGATCCCTTTTGAGGGAGGCGAGTGGCAGTAGGAGCAGTGGCAACCGGAAGCGCCGCAAGGTGCCTGGGCTTCGGCTCACGCATGGGGGCCCGGCGAAGGGCTTGAAAAGGAAAAACCCTGAAAGGAATGTGTTTGGAATTTAGGGATTAGTTTCGGGGGTTAGGGTCTATAGGGGTTAGGGTTTAATTTTTTGGAAACACTTAAAGGAATCTGCTTAAGGGGCGAGGTTAAGGGTTCAAGTTCATTTTTAGTCTGCCGCAGTGGACTTTTGCAGGGTTTAGGAGTTTAGGGCTTAGAGTTTAAGGCTATGATTACGTGGAGGGTTGAAGGACATAGTGAGCAGGCCTACCAAATAACTGCTTACTAAGCTCCCCCGACCCTCCAAGTAGAAGGGCTTTATACGGGCACCATACGGTCTAGGACTCTCAGACAATGGCGTTTTAGGTCTCAGGGCTCGAGACGTTAACCCTAAACCCTAAACCCCTAAACCCTAAACCCCTAAACCCTAAACCCTAAACCCCTAAACCCTAAACCCTAAATCCTAAACCCTAAACCCCTAAACCCCTAAACCCTAAACCCTAAACCCCCTAAACCCTAAACCCAGTCAATTAGTGCTTAGGCAGGGCTCTAGGGTTTCTTGCTTGGCTCACGGCAGGTTTAGGGGCTTCGGTTCAGCTGGACTACCCCTTCCCAGACCCCCGGGAGGATCCAAAAAGTAGATCCCTTAATGGGGGGGGGGTTATTATAAAGTAGCCTTAGTAGTATAGGGCCCAAATTAGGGGATCTACTTTCTAGATCCTCCCGGGGGTCTGGGTTCTTTAGGTTGGCTACCTCTCCATAGAACCTAGATATATATATATATATATATACTACCATTACGGAGATAGGTCCCAAAAGACCAGTCTTAGTATGGTTTTGGGGACCTAATTAATTCCATAATTTTACTATATGTGTAGCCTCTGGGTAACAGCTCCTGATCACAAAAGTAGGGTTTAGGGTTTAGGGGTTTAGGGCTCACATCTTGGCCCCACGATGGCTACCAGATCCTGGTGGTCAGGCTGTCAGCTGCTGGACGAAAGAAGTCACGTACATATGTGTATGTACTGCATACGGTGTGTATATATATATATACATGTACGTACAAGCTCTAAACATGAATACCAAGGATCCGGTTAGATGTTCTACATTGACGTCGAACCCTACATTGGGCTATAAGCACATGCCGGGACACACGGTCTCAACCTAAGCCCGAGCAAAAGCTTTTGAGGAACCATGCAGTTCTTGAAAAAAACAGGGCAAAGTAGGCACCCGTAAAATCATGTCAAAGCTCGCACATTTGCCGTTCAGGGGTCCTAGCCACAAAGCAGGATGTGGAAGTTGCAGGTATAACCGAAAAAAACAAATAACCCTTAACTGTACGGACCCTACTAGTAGAACCTCATACGATCAACCCCTACATGGTAGTTACACCTTCAACCCTTTTGGAGTTCACTTCGTCCTTAAGGTAGTTTCAAGTAATTCCAAGCCACCTCCCCAGAAAGTCTTCTCCATGGCGCAGGCCGGATCGACGGAGCACTTTTGGTAGTTGTGGTTTAAATGTCCGTTTGTTGTCGAATATACATCTACAGGTAATTTCCTTCTTATGGTTGTAGAGGGTTGGCGTTTCAATCCGAACCCCCTAACTTCTTTGTTGCGAACCTGCGCGCGCGTAGAGTTTTACATACATGTACTGGCTTGCATGTGCAACTGTAATCGGATTAATCCTCTAAGCCTACCTCTAGTTGGCGACGGGCTGCGCTGTCGTGCTCGATGCAAAACAACAGACCTATGACTTGCAGTGTACCGGTATGATTCCATCTGCTGCCTTCCGATTAGCCACAGCCTCGGGCAAAAATGCCTGGTTTTGCTGCAAGCATTTCGGCCTGGGCGATCCACTCTCCCAGAGGATCCAAGTACCCCAACGGTAGGGCTTCAGGTAACAAGGTGTTTACGGTTTAGTTTAGAGTTTAGAGCTGAGGGTTCAGGGGTTTAGGCTATCGGGTTAAACGGCTTTTGGCTTGGGTTTTGGATTTAAGGCTTAACGTGGGTACGGCCCCCACTTAGTAATAGTTGAACAATTTTCATAATAATAGACATATTAGGACCTTAATAGCACCCCTATTATAGACTCTTACTGTATGGGGCAGTACCTAAGGCTTGGTTATAAGTAGAGTTATATATAAGTACCCTAAATGGAGTCACCCCAATTATGACCCTACTTATCACCTACTTACTAAGTCCTCTGCCCCTCTCAGTAGACCCTAAACCCTAAACCCCATGGATCCCTTGAAGGAACCCTATAGATCCTTTTAAGAAGCCCATTAAGAGCCCCCTGCCCCTCCAAGTAGCCCAGACCTTCCAAAACCCCTTAATTAAGGAATATACCTTAAAATGTAGTAGGATCCTTAATATGATTTAAGGTATATTCCTTAATTAAGGGATTTTGGAAGGTCTGGGAGCTTAAAGCCTTTCATGCCCTCGCTCACAAACGAGCACGAATCCGGCCCCGTCAATCCGCAAGCCAGGACCCCCCAAGTGCCCTTAAGCAATCATAGAAAGTTAGGAATTTCCGAAAATGACGTAACCTTATTTTGGGGTCCATATTACCTATGATTTAAGGTACTATATTATTAGGGTCCGGCATTTTCGGAAACTCCCATTTAAGGCATATTAGAGGGTAGTTGCGGGGTCAGGCAATCGCAAACGGCGGGCCCAATTTCTTCTGGTTGAGATGCAGGCGGCGCAGATAGATTCCGCCGAAAGCAGCAACAGTCAATGTACTATTCCAGTTTCTTGTGAACTAACTGCCTCGAAACCCAAGCAAATAAGGATAGTACACTTATACCAAGAATGGCTCAAGTATACATCCCTCCACATGTCTGTCAACTTTCCGCAATACAGAGCGAAGATGGACGCGCAACCTTCGAAAACTCCAGAAAAGCCTTGCATAAGTAAGCAACTATCGCAAAAGACCTCTGTAAAGACTTTCCAAAACTCTCTTCGGGGCCTCTTAAAACTCCGTATACAGGCTATCCCCACATGCACAACACATATCAAGCTTCAGCGCCTTATGTAAAGCTGGAAGCACCCTAACTAGACCACGGAGACACTGCATAACATGGCAGCCCTGTATATGGCAAGCACTGGAAATAATGCTCTTCCAAACCCCAACAAACATACCAATATTATATTGCAACAACTGCGACTAAAGCCATAAACTCTAGACCCCTAAGCCCCAACCAAACGCAGGACGAGCCTTGCACCGGAACTGACTTCCAGTCGCCCCGGGGACCAATTTCGGCCTATGGCGGCTCTTCGAGCTTCCTACGGTTTTGGGGTTCAGGGTTTACGGTTACTTGGAAGGGCAGGGGACTTAGTAAGTAGGTTATAGGTGCAGTTATAAGTACCCTAAATGGAGTTACCCCAAGTATAACCCTACTTATAACCTACTTACTAAGTCCCCTGCCCTTTGGGTTTCAGGGTTCAGTCTATACCTTAAGCCGGAATAACCTACCTTTTTAAGGACTTATATAAGGAAATCATAATAAGGAACCCTAAAAAGGTAGGTTATTCCGGCTTAAGGTAGGGTATAGAGGCTTAAGGGTCTACGGTTTCGGGGTTTACCTATAGTATCCATTGTAGTTCCTTTTTTCGGTTATCCAGTCTTATGGTTAGGATCCTATAATAGAGATTCTGGTTAACCCAAAAAGGAACTACAATGGAGACTCTAGGTAGGATCTATAAGATTTTGGGGCCCTAAACCCTACACCCTAAACCCTGGGTTTGCCGGGTTCCAGGTTCAAGGCTTCTACAATACTGGTGTTTACAGGTTACTGTCTATGAAGGGCCTCCCCCAGCCCTGAAACCCGAAACCCAAGAGCAAAATCCACAAATCCTAAAACCTCAGATCCCAAAACCAGTATTGGAAAGTCTAAACCCTACCTGTGACCCCAAACCCTACACCATATATAGTAGGTTATGACCTCTTGATTAGAAGGTAGAACCCTTAAGACGGTAGGTTTGCGGATCTCCAGGTAAGCCCTAAGTCCCAAACGCAAAGGCCCCTATATACGGTTGATGACATAAATCCTGCATTACCAATATTAAGGAATATACCATAATTCCACTAGTTCAGGGTCCTTAAGGTAATGCAGGATTTATATCATCAACCGTATCACATCGAGAAACTGGGCTCTGAAGTAGCCAAGGACAAGAACAAGTATAACCTAGAGGCCCCACATATATTACCATTATGGAATTAAGTCACCAAAGCCAAAATATGGATGGTCTTTCGGGGCCTATATAAACCCATAACGGTACGATATACGGAGCCTCTGGGTAAACCTCTATTTCACAATCCTTAGATAGGCCTGATTAGTCCCTATGAAGTCTGGTACTCCAGAATCCTACAACGCTAAACCCTAAAACATTGACTCTAGTATAGTATGGTACGTACTCCAGAACCGAGGAAAAGTGCCTGGCCAGCGGGAAGTATGCCCGCGTCCACCAGCGAGGGGAACTCCTCCGAAGTGCCATGGCTTCAATGCTGACCCTTCTAAACACTCAACTGAGTTGTAGTTTTGGGGCTCTCGAAAGCATTTATGAATCGGTGTCTCTATCGGAACCATAAAGGGAAATTAAAAGGGCTATTCTGGGCCTTTGGGTTAAGGTTTAGGGTCTTGTCTGAGTCTAAGGCTTGGGAATGTAGGGAGGTTCAAGGTCAACAGGCTTTTAGGGTTTAGGGTTTAGGGTTTAGGGCTTCAGTGCGGATTCCAGGGTCTTTACTGGGGCTTGACAGGATACCAATCTAAAGATGTAAACGCCTACACCCTAGCAAAAACTTGAAACTCGCAACAATCAAGACCCTAAGCCCGAATTAAGGCCTATAAGCCCTAGTATGGCCCAAGCCCTAGCAAAAACCCTGCAAAAAAAAGGGTATAAGGGTACCCGAAGTTCAAGAATCCCCTGACTTGAGTACCATACGTACGCAAAGCGCTCAAGCACAGCTTAGAGTGCAGGATTTACGGTTTTGGGTCGCGGCGCCCCAAAACTAGGGTTGTAAATAAGGTAGATATACTTATAATTACCTATAATTAACCCCAATTAGGGTACTTATTACCTTACTTGCAAAGTCCCCTGATCCTCCAAGTAGGGCTTTGGGTCAAGGGCACATGGATAGGGACATCCGGTTTTTACGAAGCCCAATACGGATGTGCCTCGAACAAAGCTTCTGCTTGTGTCTTTTTAGGAGCAGCCCCTTAAATGCCACCTACCCTAAGCCCAAAATTCCAAGGCCCAAACCCGAAACCCCAAAGCCCCAAACGCCCAGAAATCAATTCGAATAAGGTTTGGAGCTCCTTTATAGAATACTTGTGATAAGGAACCTTAAGGAATAATATTGCTAATTATGTTTAAGCTTCTATACCCTAGGGATCTAAGGACTCATATATTAAGGCTTTTGGGCCCAAAGACCATACTATATAAGGCTTTTGGGCTATTTTGATCCCTAGGGATCCTAGAACATCCTAAACCCTAAACCGTAAACCCCTAAACCCCAAACTCCTACACCTTAAACCCCTACATGCCCAAAGCCCTAATTATTTTCAGGCTATACAGTAAACCCCATAAAGTTGGAAACCGGACTAAGGCCAAATAGTGCTGGGATTCCCCACAGTATACATTACTCTTAAGGATTGAGGCTATTGGGCTTCCAACTATTGGGCACCTACTGTGTAGAATTTGCCCACCTCCAAAGCAGTGGCCGCTGCCCTGGCATCCCCTGCTTTTGGGAAGTGCTGCGGAAGGCGGCGCTGCCTCACTTCGAGGTTCCTAGGGTTTGTCTCAAAGGGCTCCTTTAGGGGCCCTTTAAAGGGATCCTTTAAGGGTGCCCCTTTCAAGGGAGCTAGAAGGGTTCTATAAAGGGGCTTAGGGTTTCAGGGTTTCGGGTTCTGCGGTTTAGGGTTGCGGGTTTGTCGCGTGCAGGGGCCTTTATAGTTAGACCCGGGCTTGAGGATGTCGGGTTCTACAAGACGAGCTCAATAGTTTGACTATGAGGGTTCAGTGTCGGTGCCGAAGAAAGTGGAACCTTTTTTTGGGGGGTAGATTATTAACCCTAAACCCTAAACCCTGAACCCTAAACCCTAAGAAGGCACCCGACAGAAATATGTTGGCACTTACTGAGGAGTCGGTATGGACATTGCACGGGATGCTTGTTGTGGTTGTAAAGGTTCCCTAAGGGTCCAAGTACCCAAATAGTAGGGTTTCAAGGTCCAAAAACCATTCAGAGTATGGATTTGGGGACCTGAAACCCTACTATTTGGCTACTTGGACCCTCTGGGGTTTATATTTCGTTACTCAGGGCTCCCGGAAAATCAATATCTTAGAAGCTGCCCCCACCCTGTAATAGTGACTATAAGGATTATATTAGGGCCCTATTATATTCCTATCATACCACTATTACAGGGTGGGGGCCCCTTCAAATCAACATCACTTCACTCTTGAAGGATCTCTTGAGACAGCATCCCCACCACCCCAAAGCCTAAATTAAGGAATCCAGGTATCCCCGAAACCCAAAGCCCCAAACCCAAACCACTAGGCCCCTAAACCCTAACAGCTCTAAACCAGCCTAAACCCTCTAAATGAAGGACCGGCTTGCCGGAAGGCTCTGGATCATGTAAACTATAGTTCCCTCTAGGCTTCGGGGTCTAAAGCTTAACAAGTCTTCAGTATCTGGGGCCAGGGTTTCCCAGGGAGACCTTTAAAGAAATGCGGAACTCCATCGAGAAGGCATCGTCATCCCTGCAGGAGGCAGGGCTACATGACTGGTTCCTTGCAACGTGGACCCTGCTTGGAGGGTCGGGGGACTTAGTAACTGGTAATTTTGGGGACTTATAAGTACCATAACACCAATTAGGGTCCCCTTTAGGGTACTTATAAGTCTACTTACTACCTACTTACGAAGTCCCCCGACCCTCCAAGTGATATTAGCAAGCCCATTTCTTTAAGGGTCTTGGATATCGGGTTCCCGAATAATTACGCCCTGCTGAAGTATGGGGTTCGCTAAACAATAATTTGGAACCCTTCAGCGGCCTTCAGCAGGAAACCTTAACCCTTGAATCCCAATAGCTACCCAAAGGCTCCGAAAGGGATCATGGGATCTCTGGGGGAGGGTTGGGCTTTGGGGGCTAAGGTTTCGGATGTCACTACGAGGGTCCAGGAGCCTTAGGGTAAACACCCTAAAACCTATAAAGCCAAGCCACCATGGTCCGCGCACCAATGGAACGAGGCGCTTGAGAACAGTCATCCATGAGTCAGGATGCGCCATCCCGTAATACTTAAAGGACCATGGGACTTAGTAACTAGGGTTATAAATAAGGTAACTATACTCATAATTACTTATAACACCAACAAGGGTACTTATAACCCTCCTTGCTAAGTCCCCTGATCCTCCAAATAGGGCTTTGGGTCAAGGGGTTTAGGGGTTGAGGGCTTTAGGGCTACCCATAGGCTCCATAGTAGTTCCTTCTTGGGATTACCTTATAGGGTTCTAAATATGAAACCCCAAAGGAACTACTTTGGGGCCCCATGGTAATGGTGGTTCTCGGGCAAACAATGACAAGGGTGCTTGTCATCATCATGGACTACTATTGCCTATGGGTAGGGCTAAGAACTAAGGAAACCCAAATCATATAATAGAGACCTTCAGTCATAGGATCCTGTGCGCAAGCGAGCACAAATTATAATGGTATGCCTGTGTGCTCGAAACTCAGGCTGTGTTGTTTGACAGTGAGCTTTGTTCATCGACGTGAACTCGAGTCTTGAATCTCTAATGTTTGCATACAAGCCTTAACTATAAGGAGGATGATTGAATGGAATACGGTGTCAATGTATGCCCTCTCGGGAACCGGATCCAGAACACCTAATGCACTTCTGCAACTATGTGACATGAGGGGACACTAAGCCCCAAACCCTGCACTCCAGATTCGCTATATACGGGGCCTTAATAATTAGAATAGGGTTTTGGGGCCCTTTTTGCTGCAAATGTATCATAAGGACCCCCCCCAACAATAGTATTGGTAATTCTTTAGGCCCCTGTGGTAGACACTTTAATCTGTTTGGGGGCCTCTCCTTTGCTCCCAGTGGACAAAGCATTTTAAAGGATGTTGCAAGAGCTGGAGAGCCATACGGCTTCGCGCCGGAGGTTGTCACAGCTTTGTAGATTTGATGCTGCCAGAGAATCCTGAGAAATTGTGCTTTGGGATTGTAGAAGCAGGTCACTTCGAATCGCCACCAACATGCGGAACGGAAGCAAATGCATATGCAGTTCTAGATACATTCGATGCACTCATAATCACTCACACCTGCCTCAAATGTAAACGAGACATGCGAGCGAACATGTCTGCGAGCCCTAGCCTGTAGTGCTTCAAAGAGTGTCGTTGACGGTCTGAGCGGAAGAAATCTGTGCACTCCCCTCAACCCTACGCAATAGCCTCCTTAGAGCCAGAATAAGACGGATACACGGTAACAGCTGCTCTTCAGCTCTTTAGACTTAGAACCGATAACAAGCCCTGTTGGTACTTCGGAAACTTGTGGTTTCTTGTTCAGACGGCTCTTGCCATCTCAAGACCTATCAATTCTGAGAACCCCAGCTGACGAAAGAACCGACTACCCACGAGAACTCCACATCGAAACCGCTTCCTACTTGGAGGGTCGGGGGACTTAGTAATTGGATATTTTAAGGACTTATAAGTACCATAACCCCAATTAGGGTCCCTTTTAGGGTACTTATAAGTCTACTTACTACCTACTTACTAAGTCCCCCGACCCTCCAAGTAATACCTACTGAAAAGTATCCTAACCCCAAACATCTGCGTGGCTGCATGGTCCAAGGCCGCGTCGCCCGGATCAGGCAGGAACTTACCTGCTTGAGGAACTCCCGATGCTGCCTGGTAGGGTTTGAAAGAGTGCAGGGTTTAGGGTCTAGGTTTCAGATGCTCTGTAAGGCTATTATGAAATTCGGTCCCAAAAGACCATCCGTACGATGGCTTTAGGGACCAAAGTCCATAATGGTATATACTATATATGGGGTCTCTGTGCAAGGCGATGATAAGTCTACATCACCCCAAGGGTCCAAGTACCTAATATTCGTATACTCTCCAAAACCCTAACCTACATAACTGCTACCCCAAAACCGAGTGCCTAATTATTAGGCCCCTATTTTTTGGAACCCTTATAGTAGCCATTATAGTAGCCCCTTATAGAGCCCTTTATAGGAGCCTAATTCTTGGATCCTTTGGGCCTTTGAGGATCACATGAAAGTGCCCAGGTTGCAATTCCGGAGGGCCAACGGTTTAGGGTTTAGGGTTTAGGGGTTTAGGGGTTTAGGGTTTAGTTAGGATTCACACGGTTTAGGGTTTACCCTAGCTAGGATACCCAGTAACCTAAGAATAAAAAGGCCTCTCTTTTTTTGGTATTGGGTAACTTTATAAGGAACCTAGGACTACCAAAAGGGAATAAGGGTACTACTGGGCATCCTAGGCCCTAATTTTCGGAAACCCTAAACCCTTTTATAGAACCCTTATAGATCCCTTTAAGGAACCCTTATAGATCCCTTTAAAAAGGGTCTCCATTGTAGGGAAGCAACCTTGGCTCCGCACACCAAACCCTAACGTCGACCTGAACCCCAAGGCTCTGGAAATCTCTATACGCCCTTTAAACCGCCGCAGTGCCTGTCAGCCTATTCCATGCAAAAGCCCTAAACCCTAAACCCAAAACCCAAAACCCAAAACCCTAAACCCTAAACCCTAAAACCCTAAACCCCTAAACCCTAAACCCTAAACCCTAAATATAGCCCACGAAAGCCCACCGATCTTTCGAGGTTCAGCTGTGCCCCGACAGCTCAGCCCCAGGCCATAAACCCCCAAACCCCAAACCATAAAGCCCCGGGCCGCAAACATTTATGTAAGCCCTTTACTACACTGAACTTAGAACCCTAGCAAAAATTATAATTTTAGCTGTTTCTTAGGGATCATAATAACCAAAAATTAAAAATTATTTCTAAGTACCCCTAAGTTTATGGAACCTTTGAAGGGAACCCTTAAAGGACGCCTCTTTAAAAACCCTAAACAACCCTAAGCCCTCTACCCTAAATCCTGCACCCTGAATCCTACATCCTAAACCCTGAACCTCAACCCTAAACCCCAAACCCTAAATCCCTTTATAAAACCCTTAATAGATCCCTTTAAAACAGGAACCCTATACAGCCCGAAGCCGTTGCCGCCTTTCATATTCCGGGAGATCTTCCGACTGGAATACTTCGGCCTTCTTGCACGCCAGAAAAAGGCGTTCTTTTTTTAATGAGGGTGTTTGTTTAGGGGGGGTCTTTGAAAGGGATCTACGTGGGATCTGTAAAGGGGTTTTGCGGTTTAGGGTTCAGGGCTTGGGGTTTAGGGGTTTAGGGTTTAGGGCGGCGATTTCTGAGGGTTGTTAGCGTTTAGGGTAAAGGGTTTAGGGTTCAGGCCTGAACTAGACTTGATATTTACTTAAGACTGTTACGGTTCATGGTTTAGGGTTTAATGAAGGTTCGGCTCTAATGAGTTTAAGGCTTACCTCAACCCCAAATAGCCTACCTTGTTGAGGACTTATAGAAGAAATCATAATAGGGAGTCAACAAAGGAAGGTTTTATACTTGGAGGGTCAGGGGACTTAGTGAGTAAGGTTATAGGTAGGGTTATAATTAGAGTATCTCCATTAAGGGTACTTATAACTCTACTTATAACCCACTTACTAAGTCCCCTGCCCTTCCAAGTACCGAGCCCGTGAGTCTCTTTGGAGCCTCAAACTTACTGGAGATATTTGGGCAGTTGTCAAAAAATGTGCCCCCTTTTTGGGCGTGCCCTGCATATGAGGTGCCGTATTATGATAAGGACCCCCGAAAAGGGACGCGAATTTTGACCACCACCGATTTGAGGGTCCCCAAAATCTCAGGACCCAGGACCGCTAAGGCAGTTTTAGGATTTTCTTAGAGGCCGAAGTTGTAGACAAAACTAAACACAGCCCCAAATTGCAGTTCTGGGTTTTACTGAGAGCATAAGGGTTTTTGCCTGCCACAGGTTCATGTAGGCAGTTGGTGCGAGCGGGCATATTAAAGATCGGGTCACGAGGAACTTTAGCTAGCTGGATTGCACGACACCGAAATTGACTGACGCCGACATGTCGTTGGAAAAGACGAGCTCCAATCAGAAACCACATTTCAGGGTTTGTTGGTGGGCTAGGCGGAGTAGTAGTGTTGATCAGATCCACCATGGAAACAAGACAAGAAACTAAAACTCGAAACCTTTATGAGCCGTATGAGCCCGGAACCCCACACCCAGGACCTGACTCAACCGTGAATACTAAACCCTAAACTCCCAACTCACTAAACACCGTTTCTATAGATTTCTATAAGGGTAGTATAAGCGTTTCTATACGTAACAAAAAGGGTAAACCCTAAACTCCAAACTCAAATCCTAACCACGAACGCCCCATGAGTCAACACCATCCTCGAAGATTTCTTGCTTTGACCTCCCTGACCTTAAAGGCTCCACCTCTACAAATCTAGACCTAAGAGTAACCTAGGCATAACAATGTTGCCCTTTTCGGTTTAAAGGGAGTTATAATCATAGGGATCCTTAGGGGTGTAGGGGGGAGGGGTGTAGGGGACTATATTTCCTTAAATAGGCCTTATTAGTCCTTATTATGGGCCTTAAGGCCCCCTACCCCCCCTCCCCCTGCACCCCTAAGGATCCCTATGATATAAGGGAACCTGGACCCTGGAAAAGGGAATAGGGGCCTACTCTGGGTCCTAGACATAATACCTACATTCCCTGGGGATCCAAGGACTCATATATTAACGCTTTTGGGCCCAAAGACCATACTATTTAAGGCTTTTGGGCTATTTTGATCCCTAGGGATTGGGGTCTAGAGACTATAGAGAGCTACTTTGGGCTATTTGGAGTCTTACGGTAAAACCTTAACTTGAAGCCTCTCAGCCTAAATACTATCCTAAGATAACCTTGAAAGCATTCTTAAAGGAACCCTTTGAGGAACCCTTTGTGGGGACCCAACCCTTAACACGGCCTTGGACATCAGGTAGATTTCAACATACCTTCCAGGAGCCGCCAAAGGCAATCTCTCTTATTGTTTAATTTAATTCCAGGGAGGGTATGGATTTTGGATAATTTTGTACTTTTTTTGGTTAATATAGAGCCCAAATTATAGATGATTTGGGGGACTGTTGAAATCGACACCTAGTATTCTATGGGCAGTGCTGTAACTCGCCTTGCTGCACTATCCCTCATACACTTTGCCCTAAACCCTAAACCCTAAACCCTAAACCCTACGATTCTGTGTTTGGAGGGGTTGGGGTTGGGTATATCCAGGCGTGCCTAGCGCGTTGGGAGGGCCTGCTAACCCAGGGTTTAGGGTTTAGGGTTTAGGTTTTAGGGTTTAGTTTTAGGGTTTAGGGTTTAGGTTTAGGGTTTAGGGTTTAGGGTCCCGCAAGACCATCCTTACTATGTCTTTGGGGACCTAATTGCCTGATGGGAGTGAATACCCTGCAGAACCCTTAATCCAAGGGTAAAAGGAGGGACCCTTAATAAGGACCCCTAGGTATATACTCTTTATATCCCCATTATATAGCCCATTATAGGCTAAGTGTCCCCATTAAAGGTCCCTCCTTTTCCCCTTTGACAGAAAGGAACCTTTAAGGATCCGGATCCTGCGTGAACAGGAGGTCGAAGTCCCCTCTGCCTGGTGCCAACGCCGAAGTTGCAACCTAAACTGCTGAAGAGCCCTCAACCCTACTTGGAAGGGCAGGGGACTAAGTAAGTAGGTTATAAGTAGAGAGTTATAAGTACCCTAAATGGAGTTACCCCAATTATAACCCTACTTATAACCTACTTACTAAGTCCCCTGCCCCTCAACCCTAAACCCTCAACTCCTAAACCCTAACCCCTGAACCCTTAGTAGGGCTGAGGGCTTAGGGGCTTTGGATTTAGGCTTTACCCTAATGCTCCTGGACCCTCGTAGTGAGATCTCAAACCCTAGCCCCTAAAGCCCAAACCCTTCCCCCAGAGATTCCATGACCCTCTTGGGAGCAATAGGGTAGGGTCGAGCGTGTAAAGTTGAGGGTTTGGGGCTTACGGATTAGAGTTTAAGGTCCTACGTACCTGCATGGGGGGAAACTTACCAAAGCCATACCCAGACCTTCCAAAACCCCTTAATTAAGGAATATACTTTAAATTATAGTAGGATCCTTAATGTGACTTAAGGGATATTCCTTAATGGAAGGATTTTGGAAGGTCTGGGTAATTGCAAATCCTACAAGCGAATGCCTACATTCTACTATATAGGTACTTCGGACTCTTTGGGGAGTACGTGAACAACCCTCAACCCTCACATAACAACCCACATCTAACCCAACTAACCAACCTTGCTAGGTCAGTCCCTACCTAGAGTATCATATCCGACCTCCTTTCAGGGCACCGCGTTTTCATATAACAGCTGCTACGCAAGAAACTTGGCACCCGTAGCAAGGGCAGAGTATAAAACCCTAAACCCTGTTCCGAAGGGTCCACAGGACCTAAAAATCAGGTACTTGGGTTTAGGATAGATGTTTTGTAGGATAGTATTCTTGGCTCTTAAGTAACCAGGGAGAAAAAAGTATAAACTTTCATTTCATAAGGGTTCCTTTCAGAAAAAAGTATTAAAGTATAGTATTCCAAAGCCCACTATTTGGGACAGTCAAAGTCGGAGGAAGCTCACCCCGCAACTTCCCGCAAGCCCAACCTTAACCTACCAAAACCTACAGAAAAGTAGGGTCCCTCGAAATTCCATATTAGGGTTTAGAATAGGACCCTACTTGTTTGGTAGGTTAAGGAAGGGTTTAGGGCTTGGGGTTTACGGCTTAAAGTTCAAGTTCAGGGCTTTGGTGTAATTTTCTTATAGGACTCAAGTGCCCTCAGACTTCGCGATGCCTGCGGCCCACTTGTGACCAGTTCAAGGCCATTTGCGCTTTTTCTGCGATTTCCTGCTGGACCAGGGCTTCAGTGAAGCAGTTTATGCCACTTAGGCTTCCAGTACCGAGGAAGTTAATCGAACACGGAAAGGGCTTACACTTGTATCTCATATGACGTCTATATTCTACGGCAGAGAGCATCATATAGTCCAGAAGTCTAAACCCAAAACCAAGTGCAAAAAACACAAAAAACAGGACCAACCAACACGCGCACCCTAAAACCTAAACCCTAAGACCCAAACATCTCCAAACCCGAAATCCCAAACCGTCCGGTGGCTTAGGCGTCAGTTCTCCGTATCATGGCATCTATCCAGACCTTCCAAAATCCCCTAATGAAGGAATATACCTTAAATCATATTCGGGATCCGATTATAATCCAAGGTATATTCCTTAATTAAGGGGTATTAGAATCGCCTAAACCCTAAACCCTATAGATCCCTTTAAGGATCCCTTTAAAGGAACCCTAAGGTTAAGTTGAAGGATCAGGGTATCGGTTGCCGTCATCCCAGATCCTCAGCCCGTTGAGGCTTTGGGATTTGGGGGTCTTGAGGATTTGGGATTTGGGGGGGGTCCTTTAACTACACTGAACTTAGAACCCTAGCAAAAATTATAATTTTAGCTGTTTCTTAGGGATCATAATAACCAAAAATTAAAAATTATTTCTAAATACCCCTAAGTTAAGGGGTCTACAAGGGTTTAGGGTTTGGGATTCTGGGCGTACGATTTGGGATTTGGGGATTTGGGCTTCGGGGTTTGGGGTTGGGGTCGAGGCTCCACAATTTTAACATCTCGGGCGGGTTTAGAGCTTAGGGGTTTAGGGTTTGGGGTTTAGGAATTTGGGCTTATTGCCAAGACCGTACGATTCAGGACTTTTGGGCTATGTTGTATCCGAGGGGTTGCAAGGATCCTTTACCGCAAGGTCTATATATGAGAGGAACTTTGCAGGTTAATCTTTGAGGAAGCATATGGGAGTTGATACTACGGTTGATGATATAAACCCTGCATTACCTTAAGGACCCTAAACTATGGGAATTATGGTATATTCTTTATTATGGGTAATGCAGGATTTATATCATCAATCGGAACCTCTCTTGCTACTATCCGCTGTCAAGGACTCTTTTGAACTTTTGTTGCGGAACTTCTCAGCTTAGAGGTTAAATTCTTAATCTTTCAGTTTCGAAGGGAGACAGATTTCACCAACGAAGTTTAAAGTCTGCTAGGTCAGCTACCAAAGTTTTCAAGGGGCCTATACGTTTCCGATGTTGGAAGCTCCGGGCAACCAGTCCAACCGTACTGCTTGGGGGCTTAGACCACTTAGTCAACTACCGACAGAGTATAGGAAACCACAAGGTCTTCGCACAACATCACGAAAACACTTGAACGACTTCAAGAAAAGGGCACGTCTCTCCCTGCATGCAAACACATACATAGCCCAAACACCCTTTATAACCTATACTTATACAGTATACATATCTATATATATATATATACTCAACCTTATGTTGATGCTTATGTGTTATTTTACTAACAGAGAAAAGAGTGATCCCCCTATACCACTCCGAGGACACCTCTGGCCTGTAACAATGGCAAGAACTAGAACCCAATCTCTGAACCCAGAGTCGCGTCCTGGCTGGTGCATTTCACTCGGGCCTGCAACGGCGCTGTAGGGCTTGCCTTATTTGTGAAGGACCTACCTTTGTAAGGACCTATATAAGGCAATGATAATAAGAAACCCTAACAAAGTAGGATATTCAGGGTTAAGGTGGGGGTTTAGTACCAGGATTTATGTAAGGTCTCAGCCTAGAGTTAAGGCTTAAACCCTTAAACCCTAAACCCGGGCTTTACTTACCTTTGCTTAGTAGGGAATGGGGGAATGGTAGGAATAGTAGATATAAGTGTACCCCCTTCCTCCATTCCTTACTAACCAAAAGTAAGTATGTAGGCCAGCCTAGCCCCTGAACCATGGACCCTAAATCCTAAACCCTAAACTACCCCTAAAGGACCCCCTACAGATCCCTTTAAAGGAAGCCTTGTAGATCCCTTGAAAGGAGCCCTGAACCCTGGTGATGCTACAGGAAAGGTCGTTTCCTTGCAAGTCGGCAGCTCCCAAGGAGGAGTGCCCTTGGTCTTTGTAAAGTCTCAAAAGTCCGAGTCTTGTGAGGGTTTAGGGTTTAGGGTTTAAAGGTTTAGGGGTTTAGGGTTTGGGGTTTAGGGGTTAGGGGTTTAGGGGTTTAGGGTTTATAGGGGTTTAGGAGGGTCAAAATGGCAACCAATGTTATGTACGGCTCTCACTACTGGAGCTTGTTTGCAAACACCACTACGGCTCCTTTGCGAAATCGCGCGTTAATAGAAGTACCATAAACTATGGAACGTATGGTAGGTTCCATTGCAGGTAATGCAGGTTTTGGACCATCAGCAAACTAGTTCCGTGCTCAGTGCTTGATGAAGCATCCGCCACAGCTGTGTTTGACTCAATCAGGGCTGGGGAGGGGCTTCTTTTCATGATCTGTGACATACTCCTGAATGCGACTCCCAATACCCAACACCCGAGGACAAAGAAAGACGCTTATAACATACTAAAAACCCTAAGGGTCCATCTACCCACATAGCATATACTTTGGGCCCAATGTACCTATATAGGGAGTACTTTAAGGCCAATGTATATACTATATGAGTACTTGAACCCTTAGGGAACCTGGAAACCTAGATGATCGAAGCTGGACCTCCCGCAGCCGCAAACAGAAGCTACGTTATTAGGGTCCGACGGTTGATGATATAAAACCTGCATTACCTTAAGGACCTTAAACTATGGGAGTTATGGGATACTCCTTATTATGGGTAATGCAGGGTTTATATCATCAACCGTATAATCACAAGAAATTCATCCGAACATTGCAATTACTGTATTTTGGGGGTCTAAGGAAAGCAGCTAGACCATACCTGAAATTTTACCCCAAAGTCCCTCAATGCATTGCTTTTCAGATTTCCCGTTTAGGGTTCACGCTTACGGGTTTGGGGGCATATCGAGACATGGACGTCCCCAGTTGGGACGTTCCGAAAATAGGGACCCTGATCGCAGTACCCTAAATAGTAGGGTCCTTATTATTATATGGACCCCCCAAAATCAGGTACCCCCAATTTTCGGAAAATCCCAGTTGTCAACCCAGAAATCTAAAGGAATAAACCGGCCTCACCATTCATACAGCCTCTGTAACAGCCACGTCGGTGCATACCCAGCGTAACGTCGTCCTCCCAAGGTCGTGGCTTAAGGTCGCTTGCCTAGATCCCCCAACTCCTCTCTAATATACCCCAAAATACCCACTATTCAGGACCATATGTGTAAGGGCTCTCTTAAACGGCACTTGGGGGGGTCCTGGTATAGATCCCTTAAGGCTTTAGGGTTCAGGGCTTTAGGGCTTTAGGGCCTTAGGGCCTCCTAAGGTCGTGGGCTAAAGTCCCAAAGTTGTGATCCTGGGGGCTGATGGGGTAGGTGGGGCTTAGGGGTTGAGCATCTGGGGTTGCCTCCTGAACAGGGGTTAAGGGTCCCTTTAAAGGGATCTTTATATAGGGTTTACGGCTAAGGTGCGTATATATATATATATATATATTACATATATATATATATATATATATATATATATAGGGTTTACGGGCATAGGGGCTACACTAAGGTTCTCAAAGGGGTCATGGGCTTTCTGGGGTAAGGGTTTGGGCTTTGGGGGCTAGAATTGGGATTTCACTTCGAGGGTCCAGGAGCCTTAGGGTGGGGTTGCCTTCAAGGACCAAGCACCCCAAGAGCTCAGGTTTGAAACCAACTACAGGAAGAATGTTGAGCTGGACTTTGCATTGAAGCAAAATGAAGTAAGGGAAGACTATGTGAGGTAAAATCAAGTAAGCAAGGGGAGTCATACTGGCTCCTTTAAGAAACAGGTCCGAAACAAAGCATTCAACTATGGTACTCCAAAACTCAGTGAAGGTCCTACGACGAAGAAGACATGAGGACTCCGCACCTGGAGGTGCACCGATCATCCAGATACATTGCCTTTACTAGACTTTGAAGTAAGCAGGGGCAAAACGTATTCGAGTATGGCACAAAGATGCATCGGCTATTCTAGGAGGACCCTGTACACCTCCATGACTCATCAGGAAGCCCATGTGCCACTGTAGCTCACGAAACAGTGAGTGACCCCGCACCATGTACGCCACAGAGAAACAACGACGACCCGGAGCACCACCACCCCGAAACAAGCATCCAGTAATCGAAGCCAGTAAACCTCAGCCAGCACTTCACCGTAGAAACTAAACCCATTATGAACCCTAAACCCTAAACCCTAAAGCGTAAATCCTAAAGCCTGAAGAAATGAGCTCCGGCGCCTTGGTAACACCGTAGTCTTGAAAAATCTCAGCAACCTCGGCGGGACATCTTAGTGTAGGGGCCTTACCACTATGGGCTCTTAGACCCTAAAGATCCCTATTAGGACCCTATTAAGGGTAGATTACGGTACCCATAAGGTCTAATAGCCCATAGTGGTAATGATTCGCTATAATGAGGAACCCCCAAGATAGTACTGGTAATTATTTACCCAGAGGCTCCATATATAGTACCATTATGGAACTAGGTCCCCAAATCCATAATATGGATGGTCTTTTGGGACCTAATTCCATACTGGTGCTATAGCTGGAGCCTCTGGGTTAAGCCCCTATATGAGCGTTTCACGCCGGAGGCTTCTGAGCGTGTTGGTCATCATGATGCAGGGATGATGAGACCGGGAGGACGTTTGCTCTACAGTAGGGTTTAGGGCTCAGGGTTTAGGGTTTAGGGGTTTAGGGTTTAGGGGTTTAGGGTTTAGGAGTTCGGGGCTGAGAATTTGGTTCTGAATCTCTACAGTAGAAGCCAACAAGTTGGAAACCCCAAAGCCTCAATCCCGAAGAGTAATGTAGAGGGAATCCCAGCGCTATTTGGCCGTTATGCAGTTTCCAACTTTATGGAGTTTACTGTACTCCTCTGAGAAGATACCCAAAGCGATATTTCTTGGGAGGTCACTGTAGAAGGAAAGGAGTCATAACTGCAGAATAACGAAAACAAGCAAAACATTTAACCAAGAGCCTTGTATTTACAGAACCCTTATGAAGGGTTGCCGGTTAGGGTTTAGGCTTGTTTGGGCCCTAAACCCTAAACCCCAGAGTTGTGGGGAAAACGTTTAGGGGCCAGGGTCTACACATGAAGGTTTACGGCCACGTTTGGGGTCTTACGATGTTTTCTAAGGCTGTAAGGACTCATATGTCATATATGAAGGCTTTTAAAGAAGGAGCTCAACGACCATACTCTAACAGGCTTCTGGGCTGTTTTCTGAGCCTTAGGGATTTAACTTCGAGCCGGCTTCCAAGATTCTAGAAATTCTATCTGCAGTACACCAGGCCTACAACGTTCAACTTTACGTATATGGGAGTTTCCCAAAGGTACCCTTTTTTGGGAACCTTGTAATATAAGGATCCTACTACGGTTGATGATATAAATCCTGCATTACCCATAATAAGGAATATGTGGGAATTATGGTCTATTCCTTATTATGGGTCATGCAGGATGCATATCATCAACAGTATTTAGGGTGTATGTATATATATATATACACATGTATGTATGTGTCTATATATACATATATTAGGGTCCCGCCATTTTCGGAGACTCCCGAAAATGCACAACCCCCATAATTGGTCCAGACCTTCCAAAACCCCTGAATTTAAGGAAGATACCTTGAATTATAGTAGGATCCCTAATAAGATTCAAGGCTGGGTTAACAACTGGGAGCTTCCGAAAGTTGGGGGGTACCTTATTTGGGGGTCCCTAGAATGAGGATCCTACTATTTGGGATACTGTATTAGGGTCCCCTAATTTTCGGAAACTCCCAATTGGTGGGGGATTAACCCAAACCCCCGGGAGGATCCAAAAAGCAGAGCCCTTAATGTGGGTTCCTATAAAGTACCCTTAGTAGTATAGGGCCCCAAATTATGGGATCTACTGTCTACCCAGAGGCACTTTTTGGTGTTACTTTAAAGGAGAAAAAATATGAGCCCTAAAAAGGAACTACCATGGAGCCTCTGGGTAGATCCTGCCGGGGGTCTGGGAAGCTTGCAGGTTTAGGTATGCGGGATGTGGAGACATAAGCCTGCCCAGTATGCATCATACATGGAGCCTTATACCCTAAACCTTATAGAACGCTCGAAGGGGCCTTATCATGATGGTATATATGATGCAGGGCTGCCACACCCCCCCTCCCCCCCCCACCCCATGGTGTCCTCCCCCCTTCCCCCCGCCCCCCCTGTGGTGTGGGGCCTGTGGTGGTACTCTTTTTGCCGCGATGTTCTTATGTGTTACTCCTTGTCTTCCCTCTTGCTGCGGCACCGGTGATACTGCTCATGATGTTGTGCTGCCCTAGACCGGGACATGAGTCGACAATCAGACCATGCTCAACATCATCCTTGTCGTCGTCATCTTCATCATTAATACCTTCCTCGAAAATCTGCCACCATCACCATCGCCATACAACCCTCATAATTCAGCATTGCCATTCATGTCAGATGCTGGAAACTACTGAGCCGATTGCCGCTTTCCGCACACGGCAGGGCATAGCGCGACACTCCCGATCCGCGCACAAGGCCCAGGAGCAGGCAAGGTGCGGGCCGGGCGGCACGCCAGCAGGGGGGGGATACCATGGGGGGGGGGGGGGGTGGCGGCCCGGGACCCGAGAGCATATATGGCCCCTCTGGGAACCTTGGACAAACTGCTCTGCGATCTTTGGATGGGACTTCAGACATTTCGCGGTAGCAAAACCCAAGCTCTGGTCCAGGGTCCCCTGCACCGAAGTCGGGATCTTTATGTATCCAAATGGGGGTTACTATAAGGGTTCTATAGGGGTTTAGGGTTTAAGGGTCCATGTACCCAAATAGTATATACTTTGGGCCCAGTGTACCTATTTAGGGAGTACTTTAAGGCCAATGTATGTATTTACTATATGAGTACATGGACCCTTAGGGCTAGTTCATGCTGGGATCCCAGATTCTGGGACTCCCACATGCCCCGGCCCAAGCACCCATGAACCCATGTAGAATATATTTCGGTTCGACATATAATAAGCAAAGTCCTTTTAAAGCCCAGTAGGTGCATACAATATGATCCAAAACCGCTGTGCAACAACCAACGCACTCAGTAAACACCCATGAAGACGTTTACGAAATGCCTGAGCGATTGACTTGTAAGCGCATAGATTCGACCCCTAGGACTCGCACCCAGCAAAAAGGCTCACGGTCAAGAGCCTCTTTTCCGCTGACATTCGTCGCGGCGCAAAGCCGAACTGCGCTTGCTAAGGAAACAGGGTCCGAAGAGAGCGGTGTAGAGTTCAGGTAAAGGGGTTAGGGTCCTGCACGAATAAACAAGTTGGACCATAGTCAAATACGAGGCATACAGATACCAACAATCATCCGGAGAAAAGTCTCTAATTTGTATGCGCTCGGACCGTTTGGGTAAGTAGGTCAGTAAAGGAAAAACAACCCTTACACACCAAGGGTGCCCATTGTCTACTTCTGAAGCACCGGAACACCTATACCACTGTGCTTCTTGGAGTGCCAGCCAGAGTTACCGGAGAAATCATAAACCTTCAAAGCCCTAAGCCGGAAAGCACAAACAAAACCCTGGACATGAACTGGGAGAAAACCCCTAAACCCCTAAAACCCTAAACCCTAAAACCCTAAGCCCCTAAACTCTAAACCCTAAACCTTTCAGAACCACCCCCCCCCTTCGGACCCTGCGACCTTGACAGCCTCGTTTAAGATGCAGCCACGGAGGTCCCAGCATGTTAGTGTTGCAAGCACAGGGGCTGGTAGGTCCCTAAGGCTCCATGTACCCATATAGTATATACTTAGGCCTTCAAGTACCTATATAGGGACCCCTTTAAGGCCTAAGTATCTACTATAAAGGTACATGGAGCCTATGGGGTTGTTATGGTGCTTCCTTCGTCCTACGGTTACATGCAGTCTTTCTGCTATGCAAGGAGCGCATCAGGTGGGAGTTTCCGAAAATAGGGGTACTTTATTTAGGGGTCCTTGTAGTAAGGATCCTACTATTTAGGGTATGAAATTCGGGTCCCACTATTTTCGGAAACCCCTATGTATTGATCAGTGCCAGAAGCTTCGCGAAGGAATACATCTGCAACTCCAACACAGGAAAGCTACTTGGAGGCCCAGGGGATGTAGCAAGTCGGTTATAAATAGGTACCTCCTTTAACTCTACTTATGACCTCCTTACTAAGAACCCTGGGCCTCTAAGTAGGATACGGCGTAATGTCTAGGATCAAGGTCCTCTTGGATCCTGGGACCACCGAGACTCTCCGGAACCCCTTAGAGTTAAGAGTTTAGGGCTTAGGGGTTTAGGGGTGTCGGGTTTAGGGCAATTTGTGGTTTAACCAAATGCACGGTTCTACTTGAACTCATATTGACAACGCCTGTTATGACTTAGGATCCACAAATTAACCCTTGCTAAAACCTGAATGGCGTATAAAGACCAGAGTTCCGGACGAATTTCCTATTCCATGACTCCCCCAAACAAAAACCCTATGTGCTGATATAGTAGAATGTAGGGTTTCCATATTAGGAACTGCTATAATGATGTAGGGAAGTATCCCCCATAACAGTACATGTGGCCATGGCATCTTGGAACCCCCTGAACTCAACAACTCGAGGCGTAGGGCCAAGAGAGCCCGAATAGATCCCTATATCGAAAATCTCTAGGGATCTAAGGACTCATATATTAAGGCTGATGGGCCCAACGGCCATACCATATAAGGCTTTTGGTCTATATTGATCCCTAAATCCAAAAAGAAACCGATACGGAACATCTATTGGTCGCCGAGGTCACCGGCCCCCCAAAAAGCTCAACCTTTTCGATGCTTTGACGTTGAAGATCTATGGTACGACTACACAGACCTCAAACAACGGCTGCCGATATAAATCCTGCATTACCCAAAATAGGGAATCTACAATAATTCCCATAGTTTAGGATCCGTCAAGTACTGCAGGATTTCTATCATCAACCGAATCAAACTAAAGATTACCTACTCAGCTAATAAGAACCTGCCACAGTGTTCGAGTCCCTGCGATTGCCTTGCGAAAACACTCTTAGGATCTAAGGACTCATACTTTAAGGCTTTTGGGCCCAAAGACCATACTATATTAAGGCTTTTGGGCTATGTTAAGCCTTACTTTAATTTAAACTACCAAACCCTACTTTTTTTGTAGGTTCTTATTATAAGCCCTAATATGGAATTTATAGGGACTACCCCAGAGGCTCCATATATAGTACCATTTATCAAGTAGGTCCTCAAATCCATAATACGGATGGTCTTTTGGGACCTAATCCCATACTGGTGCTATAGCTGGGGCCTCCGGGTACTCTAACCCTAGAGGGGTTTCGGAGTCCTAAGGCCTTAAAATAGACACCTTGAGACACCAAGTAGCCCAAACTGAGCACTATCTAAAGACTTTAGACCCCAGCGTAGGTGCTGTTTGTATAGGTTCAGTCTGAGGGAAACCCTACTCTAATCCTTCAGGGGTTTGAGAGTCCTAAAGCCCAAGCCCTAAACCCCATACCCTAAAACCCTAAAACCCTAAACCCTAAAACCCTGAACCCTAAAACCCTGAACCCTGAACCCTGAGCCCTAAACCCTAAACCCTAAAACCTAAACCCTGAACCCTGAGCCCTAAACCCTAAACCCTAAAACGCTGAACCCTAAACCCTCAATCCTGAAGCCTAAGCCCGACATACGGTTGATGATAGAAATCTTGCAGTACCCATAATAAGGAATATACCAAAAATCCCATACAGTTTAGGGTCCTCAAGGTAATGCAGGATTTCTATCATCAATCGTAACCTACTCTAATCCTTACGAGGTTTTGGAGTCCTTGGGACTTTTCCGCGGCGAGCTCGGCGATTTCGGCTTCGGCTTCGGCGGCAGCGGCGGGTCGGAGCCGGTGTCCACGCGAAACCTCACCGATCCCACCTGAAGGGCTCAGGCTTAAAGGCTCCCAAAACAATTCCTTAGGTGCCGAGTTCATAAGCCAAAAAAAGTTTAAACTTTCAGTTTTAAGAGGGTTTCATTATCCCAAAAAGTTTAAAGTTCATAAACTCAGCTACTAAGATTCTAGACCCAAAAGTAACCTAGGAAGAAAAAGGGTGTTAAAGGGGCTTATACGGGAACCTGAACCCTAAAAAAGGGATTAAGGGCCTACTCTAGGTCCTAGAATTTAGTGTAGGGGCCTTAATTACCTAGACCCCCCAACTCCTCTCTAATATACCCCTAAATACCCACTATTAAGGACCATAAGGGCTCTCTTAAGTCCCTGTTAAGCTAAACCATATGCCGTAGGGTTGTTATTTAAGGGTTTTGGGACCTCGCGGCTTAACAGGTCTCAATGGGCCTAAAGATACTTAAATTGGTATTCCTCAGGGTTCTTTAACTTTACCACAACTGTTGTAGCACAATACATTGCAAAACCGGAGTCTCATTCTCTCGGCCGCGACATGAACATAAGGATCCCGTTTTCGTCAAAGGGTTCTGGTCTTTGGGCCCTTTTTGAGGATTTAGGGTAAGGCTGTTTTAGCAAGGGCTCCTTATCTTATGCTTCAGGATCCCTCGTAGAATCCTCGGAGCAGAGGGCTTGCAGTGGTTCCAAAGGTTCCAACACTTCATCTACATTCACGCACTCTTCCCAGATGCTAACCTACGTTACTCCTATCCCAAGCCGAAGTACCTGATTCAGCCGAGTTCTCGTCACTGTAGACTCCGAGGGTGCAGCGCTCCCTCTGCGTTGTTGAGATCCATACTAGAATCCTCAGGCATGTACCCAAGTAGTATATACCTTGGCCTTAAAGTGGTAGCTATATAGGTACTTGGGGGCCGTTGTATACACTACAGGGCACATTTCCCCCTAAACCCGAAACCTTGAAGCCCTTATAGAACGCTTAAAGCAAACCTTACTAACCCTAAAAGGAATCCGAATCGAAAAGCATCCTATTTGGGCACATGGACCCCTAGGCGTGAGAAAAGCCCTTGGGACGCCCCTTTGTTCAGGGCTTGGGGTCCCTAAACCCTAAACCCTACGGTTGATGATATAAATCCTGCATGACCCATAATAAGGAATATATAGGTATCATGGTATATTCCATATTATGGGTAATGCAGGATTTATATCATCAACCGTAGTAACAAGCCCTTAAGGACCCTTCAAGCGATCGAAGATGCCACCAATAGCAACAAACCCTACAATCTACACAGTAGATTCCGGGCCCATACCACCATTTCTCCAGAGGGTTTGAGTTGGGTGGACTGCCATGGCCCTGAACGTGGTTGACAGTTAATTAGATCCCCAGCTACGTCTTGCTCCCAGAAACATAAGAGTAAACCCAGAAAAACAAAAAGTCTGCATACCCACAAATCCGAAACCCCACAAGATCTCAAAACCGAAACCCCAAACCCTCTACAACCCCCAACCCTAAAGCGCCCTAAACCCTAAACCCCTAGTTACACTCCTGAACCCTCAACCCCAAACCCTGAAGCGCTGAATCCCTTAAAGGAACCTCCAAAAGAATCTCTTAAAGGAACCTCGAAAGGAATCCCTTACAGGAACCCCAAAAAGGACTTCCTTAAAGGAACCCCAAAAGGAATCCCTTACAGGAACCCCATCAGGAATCCCTTAAAGGAACCCCAAAAGGAATCCCTTAAAGGAGCCCCAAGCGGAACCCCTTAAAAGGAGCCCCAAAAGGACTCCCTTAAAGGAACCCCCAAGAAGCGCGCCTTACTCCCAAACGCCCTCAACCCAAAAAGCCTTTCAACCCCAAACCCCTAAACCCTAAACCCCTAAACCCTAAACCCCTACACCCCTAACCCCTACTAAAACCCCTAAACCCTTAAACCCTAAACCCCAAAACCCCTAAACCCTCAAAATCAGCACGCCTTGCTCCCCGAAGGGTGAGGCCCATGGCCACAGGCGCGAAGGGCATTGGAGCCTCGGCTCGGGAATTTTTGGGAAGACGTTGGGTTCTTTCGGGGTTTTGGGGCTTAGGGCTCCCTTTAAAGGGATCTATATGGGCGGGTTTCTTAAAGGGGTCTACAAGGGTACTGTAGGGGCTTATAGGGTTTAGGGTTTAAGGTTTAAGGGCTTAGGGCTTTGGGATCTATATGGGCGGGTTTCTTAATAGGGTCTACAAGGGTACTGTAGGGGCTTGGGTCCCTCCTTTTCCCCTTTGACATGAGGAAACCCATGACGATACATATCGAACCCCCGGCCCGCCATTTGGGTACCCCGGACGGCTAAGGGAAAAAGATACCTTAGTTATATAGCCCATTATAGGATAGGGGTCCCCATTAAGGGTCTCTCCTTTGACATTAGGAAACCCATGACGATTTGGGTACCGGACGGCTAAGGGAAAAAGATACCTTAGATCCATTCAAAGGGCCTCTAAGACCCTGTGAGGGTTTAAGGCCCAGGGGTGTAGGGTTTAGGGACCCTTACCTACTGTTTGCTTAAGAAATTTCAAAAAAATAAAAAATATATTCCTTATAGGGATAATATATGGATTATATTTTTTGAATTTTTTGGGGGTTCTTAAGCAAATAGTAGTTACGGGGATCTTTCTAGATCCCTTTGGGGAAAACGATATAACACCCGACCTCTCCCGAGGCACATCTCTTGGAGAGCTCTTGCTTCAGCAGCATCGCTTGCTGGAGTGATCGCTCCTTCTGATATCCCAAAGCAATCAAAACATCGAAGCCCTCATAGAATGGTCTTTCTTAGCATATATTTACATGTCATATGCATGTACATATGCACATATGTATGTATACATAAATATGTGTGTGTGTGTATGCATATAAACACATACATATACATATTTACACACATATGTATATCTGGTACATACATACATACCTACATACCTACATACCTACCTACATACATACATACATATATACATACATACATATGTATCATAACATATCTTTTTATCATATCATTTACATATCATTCATACATACTGGTAGGATCCCTCAACCCTTGTACTAAAGGCCTGAGCGCGTCCTGTGCGTCGGCAGCCGGCCTCGCTGAAGAGAAGACCTCAATGACGATGGGCAAGCGAGGAGACCTGGGTTAATTGTTTAGGGTTTAGGGGTTTAGGGTTTAGGGTTTAGGGCTTTGGGCTTAGGTTTGGGGTGTTAGGGTGCTAGGGTTTAGGGGTTTGGTGGGATCCCCCCAAAACCTGCTAAATTTCAGCAGGTCTTGTTATCCAAGGGTAAAACAAAAGGAAGGACCCTTAATAAGGACCCCTAGGTATATACCCTTAATACGGCTATTATATACCCATTATATAGCCCATTTTGTGTTAGGGGTCCCCATTAAGGGTCCGTCCTTTTCCCCTTTGATGTTAAACTTACGCGCACCGGCCGGTTAAAGCCGAAATCTGTTAAATGTAGCCGCCCCACCCGATTAAAGCCCTTAGAAGGTTTCGAAAGGGTTCGGCTTTTCGCACTAGGAAACCGTGTGGACCCCGATGAGAAACCTTTGGTTTCCTGAGATTCCCCTACTCGGAGGATCATGGGACTTAGTAAGTAGGTTATAATTGGGGTTATAGGTCCCCTTGGTGGGGTTATCCTAATTATAACCTACTTAGAACCTTACATACTAAGTCCCATGAGCCTTCAAGTAAGGGTCCATGTGCCTCCTATTAGGGCTAGTAAGGGCTATACTAAGGGTTCTATATAAGGGCTCTATAAAGGCTCTTTCGGAGGATGATATTTGGGCATTCCTTTCAGCCAAACCCTAAACACTGAATGGAACCCTTTGAGTTCGTTACAGGAACCCTGAAAGAACCCCTACGGCTCTGTTAAGCCCAAAAATATATGTGGTTAAGCTTCAACCCTAAACCCCTCATCTCTAAACCCTAAACCCCTGAACCCTTAAACCTCTAAACCCTCAACCCAAAACCCTAAATCCCTAGATCCCTAAACCCTAAATCCCTAAACCCTAATCCCTAACCCTAAACCCCAAAAACTCCTGAACCCCTGCCAAAGGCAGCCCAAGGCTCTTTCGGAGGATGGATTTACAAAACCCCTTAAAGAACCCCTAAACCCTAAATCCTGAAAAGAAGCCTCAAAGGAACCCCTAAAGCCTAAACCCTTAAAAGAACCCCTTAAAAAGAACCCCTACACCCGAAATCCTTAAAAGGACCCCTTAAAAGAACCCCTAAATCCTAAACCCGAGGGCCCCTTAAAGGAACCCCTACTTGAAGGCTCATGGGACTTAGTAAGTAAGGCTATAAGTAGGCTATAAGTAGGATAACCCCACTTAGGGGACTTATAAACCCATTTATAACCTAAGAACTAAGTCCCATGATCCTCTAAGTCGACCCTAAACCCTAAACCCCATAGATCCCCCTTAAGGAACCCTATAGATCCCTTTAAGGAGCCCTTTAAGAACCCTTACTAAGTCCCCTGATCCTCTACACCCTGGAACCCGATCGTCGGAGATTCTTCTTCGATGGCTCTTGGAGTCCCTAAACCCTAACCCTACACCCTAAACCCCTAAATCTTAACCTAGACCCAAGAGTAACCTAGGAACAAAAAGGGTGCCCTTTTTGGTTTAAAGGGGCTTATAAGGGGACCTGAACCCTAAAAAAAGGGAATAAGGGCCTACTCCAGGTTTTAGTAACCCTAAAGCCTAAACCCCTACATCTTAAACCCTACACCTAAGGCACTTTTCAACCCAAGGGTCTTTCGGAGGATGGCGGAGGCTTGGCCCAGGACGTCCAAGGTGGACCTCTCCAGCTTCGCGGCGGCATCCTCCTTAGGAGCTACGGGGGCTTTAAGGGCTCCCTTTAAGGGATCTATGCTTCTATAAGGGCTACCTTAGGAGCTACGGTTGATGATACCTTACTCCCCCAATAAGCCACAGAAGCAGAAGGTTAAACTTTCCGATTCCTACTAAACTATAAGAACTAGCATCTTCCTTGGGAGCTCGGGTGCTTTAAGGGGTCGCTTTAAGGGATCCTTTAAGGGATCCTTCAAGGGAGCTTCTATAAGAGCTACCTTAGGAGCTACGGTTGATGATGCTTTAGGGGTAGGGTTTAGGGTTTAGGGTTTAGGGGTTTAGGGTTTAGGGTTTAGGAGTTCCTTAAAGGGTTCCTTTAAGGGATCTATGAGGGTTTAGGGTTTAGGGATGGGAGTGATGGTATATTCCTTACTGTGGGCATCGTCCTTTAGGAGCTCCGAACCTTTAAGGGGTCCCTTTACGCTGTCCTTTTAGGGTTTAGGGCTTCAGGGGCTTATAGTAGAAGCCAGAAAGTTGGAACATGGTCTTAGGAGGATTAGTGCTAGGATCCCTTATGCTTTGCCTTAAGGGCATGGGGATAATGATGTTCCAACTTTCCGGCTTCTACTATAGGGGGCTTCGGGTCCCTTTAAAGGTCCTTGAAAGGGCTCCTATAAGGGCTACATAAGAGTTCTCTGAGGAGCTAGAGCTTAGGGTTTCTTTTACGGTGTCCTGCTGGTTCAGGCCTACATTCGTGTTTCAGATCATATGGGTGGTTGTCAACATTATGGTCCCTTTCTGAGTACCCTAAATAATCGGTGCCGAATTATATTAAGGACCCAAAAAGGGACCCTGATTTTGACAACCACCCATATGTCTTTATAGCATTATAGAAGTATTCATCCAGGGTCCTGGATACCTACGTGCAGAATGTAGTTTCCATATGAGGAGTTACTGCGACGGGTTGTGTAAGTATCCCCCACATAATAGGGTTGATGATATAAATCCTGCATTACCCATAATAATAAGGCACATAACATAAATCCAACGTTTTTAAGATTTGGGCTTCAGGTCGTTTTGGGTCACGGGGTTTGGGGTTTAGCTATGAATCATCAATGCCTTGGGAGGCCTGAAAGCCTCTTTTTGGGGACTCAGTAGTTAGACTTCAGGATTTCGAGGGCTATGGCGGTAAATCAATATCAATTTCCCTGACTGTTCTCAGCTCTAAACAATAACTCCAAAGCCTAAACCAAAAGCGTAGGCCCACAATCAAAGCCGTAAGCCCTATATACCCTAAAACTTGGGTACGGCCCCCACTCAGTAATAGTTGAATAATACTCATAATATAGATGTAGTAGGACCTTAATAGTAGCCCTATTATCGACTCTTACTGTATGGGGCCCGTACCTAACCTCAAACCCTAAATTCAGACCTCACTCATGCTCTTGTGGCTGAGAGGCTGCGGGGAAAGGAATGGCTTTGAGGTTCTCGAGCGATTCCTGGCCACGCAACATTCGAGAGTGCAATCTTTGCCCATTACCCATAAGAACGCACAGAATCTAGAGAACATTTCTGAATAAGTGAACTTTTAAGGGGGTATCAGGTAGCGATACCTCTTACACCTCAAACCGCCATAGACATTCCCAAAATTAACAGACACCCCAGAATAACCTGCACAATCTGTTGTAGAACCTTACTAGGGTCGCTGTAAAGCAATCCTGTTCGAGGTGAGTGGGCGTTGATTGATCAGGGTCGATTCCTGAATTTGTTGATATCTGGGCTTTTGTTAAGGAAGTTAGTTCAACCTACCATAATAGGGACCTATCGTAAGTAATGTCGTGTCTTTCTTATGGCAACTTTTATTACTTCCTATACCCTTAAAGGAGCGATTATAGATCCCTCAAAGGAACCCTTGTAGATTTGTATCAAACAAGAGCCCAGGTATTGGAAGCCCGGGGCTGTGTCGGAATACTCCGGGGACTTCCTGCTGCGCTTATTGCGTCCTTAAGGGAGGGTGGTTCGAGGGGGGGAGGTTCAGGGTTTAGGGTTTAGGGGTTTAGGGTTCAGGGTTTAGGGGTTTAGGGTTTCAGGTTTAGACGTTTACGGTTTAGGGTACAAGGGACCGTTAGGGAACCTTAAGGGAACCTTTCGGGGGCACTAGAGAGAACTGGGGATTAGTAGGTTATCTACCCCCCTTGGAGCCCCCTCCCGTAAGGATACTGTAATGCGCCTGGCACCGCTGGACAAGCTCTCGAAGATGTGGAATCCTGGTTCCCACGGTTGATGAAAAGGGATCTATAAGGGTACCTAGAATAAGGATTCCTTTAAGGGATCTATAGGGTTTTAGGGTTTAGGTTGATGATATCTATCAAACCTGCATTACCCATATAATTAGGAACAAGCCATAATTCCTACCGTCTAGGGTCATTCAAGTAATGCAGGATTTATATCATCAACCGCAGGAACGTCCACGCAGTTCCACAAATAAACATGGAAACTGGAAATCCCAAATTCTAAACCTTGAGCCCTGAAAGCAAATTTTGAACCCTACACCGGGCCCTTGGTAGACGACTCGCCCAAACTTTATGTGCAGCTTCACAAGTTCCACCTATGATGGGGGCAGAGCATTCTCCGAGTTGCCACTACCCTTTACTTCGGGACTGCTCATCAAAACTGCGGTAGGAATCTTGCAGCTTACCCCCAAAAGCCCTGTTCGCATTCTTGGTCCCCTGTATTGCAACACATTTTGGCCCTCTGCCTGTATTACAGCACACTTTTGCCCTCTGCCCCTAAGAAATACTCCACATGGATTTCATTTGGGTACTTTACAAAGCATTCCCGACCTTGTTTATTAACCCTCAAAGAGAGTGGTTGTCAAAACTATGGTCCCTTTTTGGGTCCCTACTATCATATGGCACCTATTCTTTAGGGTACCCAAAAAGGGACCTTAATGTTGACAAATACTCAAAGAGAACTTCTCTTCAGCCCGGCGTCTCAGCGACGGCGTTGTCCACAGCCGCACTCTCGTACGACCTGCTCACTGGCCCAAAACTCAAGGAAATGAGAGTTGAAACTTTCAGAATCGACCACCTTATATCCAAGGGTAAAAGGAGGGACCCTTAATAAGGACCGCTAGGTATATACCCTTAATATAGCTATTCGCCTCGGCCCCGGCCGACAAAATCATGGCCCACTGCCCCCCCCCCCCCCTAAAAAATGGAAACGTGTCGATGAGCCCCAAGGTCCGGCGGTGAATTCTCGCCTTCTCCAATGGATCCCGCTCCTCCTCCCCACCCCCTTCCCCCCTCCCCCCCTCCCCCCTGTGCCGATACACCCCCAAGGAATACTCCTTGTGAGGAGGTGTATGACCAGTTATTCCCTAAGGATCAAAGGGCAGCGCCCTGCACACGGACAGTAGTTGTTTTGTCTTGCTACGCAAGGAGAGCTTGTCTTGTCTCAATATGGTAAAACCACTGTGAGCCAATGGGCAGCGGAATGTATATGTATGAGCATGCAGCCATTGCTGTAGGTACCTGTTAGAGCTACCCCTTTAGAGGTTTATGGTTTCAAACAGACACTAATTTTCTTTTACCGGAAGCATGGCCGCACATTCACACATATACTATTATGCCCACTGTCACAGTTGCGGAGTTTTGGACTCATGATAAAAACAGCATATTGTTTATGCTAGGTAGCACTGAAGTACACTGCTGAGGACACTCCTTTTGCACACACTCATGCATGTTGGTCAGAGAGATCGTCTGTACAAGATCATGTCTGGTGATATTTTCTACATCGAATTATGCAGCCCTTCACTTTGCTCTTGTTAGAGCTTTGTGAGTCACTGTTGTGAAACTCTGAGATTTTCCTTATCTCAGATTTGGATCCAGGTTTGGATCATAGGCTCGAGCGTAGACGTTCGGATGTGGCTCATCCGGGTCTGAGTGATCTTCTTCGGAACTTGAATAAATTCCGAGTAGTCTGTTCTCAGCCCTGGTGAAGGCGGCGTCTGCAGTATCATATCCATGGTTGGATGTTGTCGCCTTTGGCTCGGCCTTTGGCGCAGCTTGTGAGCTGACTGGAGTTGCCTTGGCTTTAGCCGGTTGTGGCTGCTTAGCCTTTGCCCGTTCAGCCCTTCTTCTTTCAAGCTGTCCGTCTGAGGACGCCCATGATCTTTCACTTTCATCTCCTGAAGGAGATAAGGCGTGGGCATAAAGGCTATTCCAGTACTGTGCTGCAGAAGGAGTTAGGACTTCTTCATTGTCAGATTCTGACTGGTCTTCCTCAGAGCTTTGGTCGTCAAAGAGTGTCTCGAGGACATTTTTGAGATTGTTATTTCTTCGCTCTATCTCTAGTGAGGAATGGACCAATTGGTTAAAGACTGTCCTTGAGTCCTTCAGTGCTGTTAGAAGGATTTCCACTCTGGATAGAGTATCTTGGATGGTGTCAAGATGTTCCTTCCTTTCCTCCTTGTCTCTCTGGATAGAGCTTCGCAATGATTGTGCGATTCTGAGGAGGTCTGTGTATTTCGTAAGAGGCATAGTTACCGTTTGATTGTCATGTATGACAGTTGTTTCGTCGCCGCTTAAGTTCCTGAATAGGACTTCCACGACTGGTAGAAACTCCGTGCTCCACGGTTCCTCTTCATCATATGTTTCTACGTGCTGTAGCACGCGTTGTGTAAACTGATCGGCTGCTTCTACCGTTGCATCGATAGAGCTGACGTGTCTTGCTGCCATGTTTCGGCACGTAATGTTAATTGCCTGGCCTTGATTGGCTTCGTTAAGTGCAGCGTCTGCATAGGTGCAGAGTCCACTGTTGTGGGCTTCTCTGGCTGCCTTTCGTTGAATGCGCCGATTTTGACCTCCTCTTCTGGTAGGACCTTTTGGTCTCGGAGGATCTGAAGGTACTGTTCCTTTCGCCTTTGGCGGAGGACTCTTAGGTGGAGGTGACATGTTTGCCTTGTTAGGCACTGGTGGCATTGCCTTGGGCGCTGACGACGATGCGGCACTTGAGAGTGCAGATGTACCTTTGGCTTTTGCCGAGGATCCCTTGGGGATCGATGTATAGGTAATCTGCATGGCTTCTTCGGCCATTTGTGCATGCAATGCATCTTTGAATAATTGCGTCATATGAGGAGTGGTACTTGCATCATCGTAGGTCTGGAAGCGCTCAATGTCTCTTTCGGTGCCACGTGGACGTGTATCACCTCTTTGAAAAGGATCGTTCCTGCGAATCTCCGCAACTTGTACTGCATGGAGGCAGTTTTTGCACAGCACCTTCCTGCAAACATCTCTTGCTTGCTTGAGCTGATAACAGCTGTCTGAGAGATGGTAGACTTCGCTTCGGGAAGTATGCCAGATAGGTCGTAGATCAGTTGTTTCTCCGGAATTGACCCTGTTGGGTCCTAAAGGTTCACGCGTCTGCGGTTCATCCTCGGGTTCGAGGAATGGAACTCTTTGGTTCGCTGCTGCTTTTGATTTTGGTTGTTGGCGCTCCATACATCTGATAGGAGGCCTGGTAATCTGCTTCCACATCCAGTGTAAGCCCATTAGCAGCAGAAACACATTCCACGCGATGCTGAAGACGGAGAAGTCCTGCTCACTGGTTAGTGAGTTTGGAAGTGAAGTTTCATCAGTCTTGATAGACTCTGCGTTCGCTCCACCTCGGTTGCGGTGTCCGAACCAGCCCGACAACCCCGCTGCTGTAGCAGCTGTTCTGAGTGCCTTGCCGCTCGGAGCAGACGGTGGACGCGATGCCTTCCTTCTTCTTCTCCGGCTGGAGGATTCGTCCTCTTGTTCCTCTTCATCTCTCTGAGCAGACATCAAGTTTGATGTTTCTCTTTCGTGTTCTTCGATGTCACTTTTTGTTGGTGACGGTTCTTCTTCTAGTCCATCCAGCTCTTCCAAAGACATGTTGAGCTTGTCAACAATATTGGTTCTTTGAGGCCTGGACCTTGATCTTGGTAGATCTTGTTGTGAAGAGGACGATGATTCCTGGTTCCTTCTTGGAGGAGGACCTTCAGGCTCGCTGGGACGTTCAGGCTGTGGCCATTCCCAGAATCTTCCGTATCTGTGATGGCTACCTGATGGTTGCGATCTGTCGTACCAGCTGTTGCCGGATGAGTAAACGAATGAATCTTTGTAACCCCAGTATTCAGCATTACGCTGCTTGAAAGCCTTTCGCTTGTCAGCGATCTTCTGAACCTGGGCATCTGACCGGTTGTGTTTCCCTTTTGTAAGGATTGGTTGTATCGTGAAGCCCAAAGGGCTGTGCCAATCTTTGTCAGAGGGACTCAACCATAGGTCAAGGTTAGAAAAAGTTGAATAGTACTGCTTGACTGAGACAAACAGACGGATATCAATATCCCTGTTATTGTTCATGTCCTGCCACATATCTGAGATTCGCTCCCAGTATGTTCTTTCGGCGGCAGGTGTAACATCTCTTGGACTAGGTGACGCCGTGTGCGGCGTTTTACTCCAGTCAAGGATATAACTGTTGATACAGTCAAGGTCAGCAACTTTCTTCGCCGGGTCCGCCGGTAGACGATCTGCACGTGCCAGTCTGTGCTGGTCGGAGTTGTTCAAGCAAAGATGTCGCACTTGTGAGTGCCTTCCTGCTATTTTGTTGAATGCTGCAAGTTTCTTCTCCAGGTATAGAGAAAACAAACTGTTTCGCGGGTGAACGTCTCCACCTTTTAAGGTGAGCCTCGACGCAATATTATTGAGATCTCCCGCTATTACATCCGGTTTAAAAGGGAGAATCTCGTTGAGGAACGCGTTCACCAGTTCGCGTCTCTGTTCTTCCTTATGAGTCATGAATGAGTTGAAATGGACGATCGCGATGGTGATGACCTTGTAAGGCCCTTTTGTACACCACATCTCGTCAAGATCGTTCGATGCTTCTTGTGAGAAGATCTCTGCGTATGACTCAAAGTCTTCCTCTGGTGGCTCATCACCCTCGACATGGCCGTTCCATTCACAGAGAACCGGCGAGGGGTCGAGGTCGACAGTGTCAGGCAAGCCTCTGGTGAGAGGTAAGAGCCATCAGTGGGTCCATCCTTGTCAGGATTTTTGCCCTTGAGTGGGTCATATCCGATAATCTGCATGAACTCGTCTCTCGTCATCCTTTGGCCAGAATATGGGTGGACCCATTCTTTTGCCTCTGGGATGGTACTGTGGTACCCAAAGGTGAGGCGGCATACCGCACCGTGGCATGCCCACAGTCGCTTCTTGGGACCACCATTCTTAGGCTTCATTGTTCGATGACGGTAAAAGTGGTGGACGAGAGCGATGTCTGTCGTTGGGTCACCCTTGACTCCAATATACATCGAGGGTGCCTCAGGCTCCTTGGGAGGAGAATGGATTAGCATCCCCCTGTATTC
Source organism: Symbiodinium sp. CCMP2592 (assembly GCA_905221615.1). Taxonomy (NCBI): domain Eukaryota; class Dinophyceae; order Suessiales; family Symbiodiniaceae; genus Symbiodinium; species Symbiodinium sp. CCMP2592. Next base: position 1,866,557 of record CAJNDT010006135.1, read on the forward strand.
ATGTTGTCGCATGGTTGCGATCGAATACTCTGACGCAAGTGCTCCTGCCTCGAGTACGAGGGTAATATGAGCTGAATTGTTGAAGCACATGTCAATAAGAGGGTGATAATCGAATCCCTTCTCAGGTTTGAGCTTCTTTTTGGGATTCCCTGCGGGCACCGGCGCTCGATCCATATTTCCCCAGTTGAATACCACTAGGTTTAGCGATACGCTGTCTGGGTTTGAGCCTTCAATGTATTCTCTCTTCTCGTTAACACCGGCCATCCTATTGCGAACTATCTCGTAATGTGCGTCGAGCACCAGTTTGTCTTCGTAGCCAGTAAGAGAGAGAAAAGAAGCCGGGTGGCTTGTTCTAGAGTCCTTGATATTGATGTGACTCTTGTTAATGCTCTTGTATTCCTCCAGGGTTGGAGCCTCTGTGGAGCTGTCATACGTATTCGGAGGATTGTTCCTAATATCATCAAGGCTGCATGGATCAACGCCTGGATGGTCCTTTTCGAACAGATTTCTTGCGTGGTCGCAATACATGTTGATTTTCTGGACTGCCAAATCTACGTCCTCATGTGTGAGGATGGCCTCGTATAAAAACTGACGCTCTTCTGAGGTCATTCCTGCTCTCACTTTAGAGGTCTCGAGGCAATCGATTGGCAAGACGCACTCGCACATCCGTTGTTTACCCTGTGGGGTAAGTCGACAGTCTGCACATACAATCGTACCACAGGAATAGCAAAAATAGCCTGTAGGCTGTTTGCAGAGATCGCAGAGAGGATTGTCTGGTCGAGGCAACATCCGTATCCTTTGGTTAAGGCTCATGGCTGTCCTGCGTACTCCTACAAATCTCTCCTTGGTAGGAGGTGCAGAGGAGGAAGATGCAGACTCTCTGGGTCTGTCCCACTCCTCTTCGTCAGGAGCCTCAGAATCTTTGATCATGAGTGGACTTCGGATTTTTCGATTCCATCGACTAACCCAGATTCTCTCTTGCATTTCCTGTTGCATAGCCGGGTTAGATGATGACTTCGAGATTCGGTGCTTGCGATTTTCTTGAATTCGAGCGCTGATGCGCTCTTGTTCTCTTATGAGGTCTTCCTCATCAGCAGGCTCCTCGTATTCGAGGTTGAGCTTGCTTCTGTTGACTCGATAATAAGTTTCCGTTTCAGGATCGAAGAGAACTAGGAATTTTTCCTTCTCCTTTTTAGGAGATTTTGGTTTCCTTGGCTCTTCGTCTGAACTCTGAACATATTCTGTTTCAGGCTTTGGTTGGTCAAGTTTGACCTTCTCAAGTTTCTCTGTGATCTCTTCCGTGGGAGATTCTTTCTTCTCCTCTGACGCTGCAGGTGCAGAGTTCGTCTTGTGAGACGGATTAACATCAACTCGGAGTTCTGAGGATGACGAAGATTTTGAGCTCTTTTCGCTCTTTTCGCTTGATGCCGACTCAACGTCTGATTCTTCGTCACAATCCTGGTTAGGATCTGGTTCCTCAGGTTCCGTCTCTGTTCCAGAAGATTCTTCCTTGGGAGGAACTACGTTGGCAGAAGTATCCTGAACAGGTTCTGGAGGTTTGTGACCTGTCGTTATCTTAAGAACTTCAGTGGAGCTTCTGGTGCCGTCGGAGTTCCAGAGCTGTCCCATAAGACTGTCCGGATCCTTATCTGCCTCGGCCTGACGGGCGAGCTTGGATCTCGGATGGATGTCCTTTGTAGTAGTCTCCGTTTTCGGAGGTACCTCACCTGCGGAAGCGGTTTGCTCCAGGTTTGGAGCTGTGTCAGTCTCTGTATTTGGCAGAGAGAAAGACTTCTTGTGAGAAGATCTAGCCTTGGGAGGCTCTGGAGGCAGATTTCGCTTTGACACCTTCCGAAGTGTCGATTCGATCTCTTGGCCGTAATTTGCGCACCATTTCTTCGACTCGTAAGTCGCTGACGGCATCTGTTCGGAGCAGTGGTCTGCCCACCATGGTCCGATGCTCTTGAGCTCATCGTATTGCGATGATACCCAGAGTGGTTCAGAGGGTGCGAATACGGCGCTAAGAGTACGGGCATGCACTACCTCTGGTGTAGCAAACATCCCTGCTTGCGACTGCCACATGTTTGTGACTTCGTTCACTACGTTATTTGCGTCGAATACTAGAAGCAGTGCCTTGTTGGCACGCAACATGGTCGGATTAGGATTCGCCAGGTCTAGCGTTGAAAACTGAACAGTGTCCCTGTTGGAACGACTGTTTTCGTTCACGAGAGCTTGAAGACCTGGTGATGTAACCACCTGCGATAGGAGGTTTGATGGTACCAGACCGTGCCTCAGGATTGAGGATAATGCCTGTAGGTCCGTGGCATGCATGATGTAACAAGGGTTGTTCTGTCGAACAAAATCCTCCATGCCTACGGGTCTCGGCGCGTTAGTGGAGAGACGCTGTGCACGGGACTGCACTGGATTGCTGCCCGTTGCCATGAAGTCTGAGATGGTCATGTGTGACCTTGGCCTCTCTTCTTCAGGATCTGGTTCTTCAACTCTTGGTAGAGTTCGTCGTGAACCGTGTCCTCCCACTGCCGAGAGGAAAACTTTGGTCATGGTCAGCACATTTGCATCCGGTGGGATGGTAACGGCGGCATCTGTGGTTTCGGCCTTGCCATCCTGGTTATAAACCATAGTGACCACGAACCTGGACTTAGTGTTGAGGAGGACACCAAGCGCGATCTCTTGTGGTGTATACTGTGCGAGCTCTGCATCGGCCAACTTGGACATGTCCAGAAGATAATTGTGTTGGCCAGCAAAGAGATCTGGGCGCTGGTTCTGAAGGTGTCTTGTTGAGTGTGCTAACCACCTTCCGACTCTGTTGGTCTTGGAAAGAATGTGGAAGCACATCTCTGGTGAGAGACCTGTTACCTCTGCCAGTCTTGGCACTGAGGAGGAATAGTCATATTCTCCAGATGCATCAAGACTCACACATTGTTTTACCTCCGGTGGGAGGCCTGTCTGAAGGTGATGTGCAAGCATCGTACAAAACTGGCGTGGATCACGAGCGTGATTACCCACGTTGTTATCCCAGTATAAAAGGGGACTGTTGTCCCATGGTCCTTGAAGGACTCCTTCGTAGAGCCTGACTCCATGTCTGGAGATTGGAGTGAGCCTTGCTCGACTCGCATGGCCACATCGTGAGATCAGTTCAGCAAGATCTCTTGGATGCGGATTGAACACCTGTTGGTGACCCATGTAAATGTATGGAGGCTCGTGATTTTTCTCACGTTTGTGAAATCGGTGTCCACCGTGTTCGGTGTGTCGACGTGATGCTTCCCGACGAGACTCGGGGTACGAGCTATCCATGTGTGGATGTCGCTCATGGTACGCCTGTACTGCCCTGGGTAGGGCGTGTCCATCACGGCTACGGAAGTTTGATCGTGTGCTCATTACGGCACGATGACCAAACAGGATCAGGAATGCTTGGTTAGCTCAAAAGGCTGATTGCTGTGAGGCTCGAGGCTGAAAGCGGCTGCGGATGATACAGAACATATAGTTCTCATGAACATGTCCGATCTTGATGAAAACGCAGCCTGCAGACACAAATTTTCTTTTAGACGGAAAACAGTCTAAATAGAAAATCCAGCACATGGTTGTGCTGCCAGCAAACAAGACTACCACCATGTTCCTTGGCAATAAAATAATCGGTAAATCTCTGTTGAGACATCAATTCCAAGGAAGGCTACCGCTGTAGCGGCATTCTTAAGGTTGTCTATGATCCACCGAACAGTGAAAGCTTTATGTTGAAGAAGTTCACGGAAGGGTGGATGAATGTCTGTTTCTGGTAAATTTCCTGTTTCCAGAGCCTTGATAAGCTCATCAGGTTGCGCCGAATGCTTTGTTAATGCATCAGCTAGGCAGTACTTCGAGCTTACATGAGCTAGGTCATCTAAAGATCCAGAGTTGGATTCCTTACGAAGCATCTGTATAAGATGGTGAGTTTCCTTCTGCTCTGGAAGGTGTGTCGTGCCTGCTGTTGTCACAAGATTGTTCGCATCTGTTCTGATATGTATAGGTACGGTCTCTGATGAGAGATCTGCCCAAAGTCCCTTGAGGAACAGGCAGGTACCAAAGCAACGCATCAGTGCGTTAAGCTCTGCCACTGTTGTGGACATTGTGGTTGTCGTAATCTTGTGAGACTCATAATCCACCAGGCTACCTCTCGAGGATGTTTCCTTAATAGAGGATTCAGAGAAATCGTTCTTCTTGGAAGAAGCAGCTGCTGCTGATTGTTTCATTCCCTTTAGCTTTGGATTTCGATCTTCAGCAAGGAAAATAACATGTGCTCTCTGAGATGATTTGTCATCATTGTTCCTGTAGGAAGCATCAGGGTAACCGAGGATTCTGAGATTTCCTTTCAGCGGCCAAAAACGCAATTCTACTTCGGTAGACTTCAAAATCCTAACAAGCTTGTTCAATTCTCGAATATCACCGATAGTAGGCTTGGCAGCCTTGCTCGCACACCGACTGAAGCGATAACAGATGTGAGCTTGAGTCCGGCTTTGTAGCCAGTTGATCTGTCCTAAAACACTTCTATAAGCAGTGTGCTGCTGTGGTGTGCATTGTTGCTCATTGTTGAGCTTCTTATCAAAAACAATTTCTTCTAGAGCTTCAACAGCTAGGTTCTGATTTACTGAGATATGTGCTGGCACTGATGCTGTAGCATCCTTCCAGACTAATCTCTGTCCTACAAACATGATATCATTCGTGTCTTCAGAACCTACTGCAAACTCCTTTTTGATCGATTCAATCACGGCCTTACGAAAGGTGTCATCACCGGCCATGCACAGGTCATCTACATGCAAACAGACTACTCCATGTACCTGTCTACCCTTGGCATTGTTGCCTGCTATGGGATCTAGGAGATAGTCAATCGCTGATTCCATGGTCTTTGGCTGAGACTTCTTGAGCTCAGCATCTGCTGTTGCAGACTTCTTACCATACAGAACATATGTACAGCGATCCGCACGGGTTGGCACCAGGCCATAAGACAGGAGTGCCTTATCAACGATGTTCCACCATCTTCGAGGTGCATCGTTAAGTCCATAAGCGGGTTTCTTCATCCTCGCTGCAATGTAGGAAGGATAACCTGCTTCAGGAGGAATCTGACAGATTATGTCTCTCGACTCATCATAGGCTTCACCCTGCAGGAAAGCAGTCTTTAGGTCGATGTGTGTCAGATTCCACAGCTTGTTAGCTGCTAGTTGAATCGCTAAGCGGAAACCTGGGCGACTCGCAGCAGGACTATCAGTTTGCTGAATGTCCTTCTGTCGATCCTGGAAACCTCTCAGGACCCATCGGGCCTTGCACTTAAGGAAGTTTCCGTCCTTGTCTCTTTTTAGAGTCAGGACCCATCGACCAGTGACATAATTTCGGATGTTTCCGAGTTTCCGTGTATCGACGAGCTCAAAGACATCATTGTCTAGCCAGCTCTGATATTCTGCTGCTTTCGCTTCATCAAACTGTTTCTTCATCTCACGCTTTTCCTTGGCGGTTGCCTCCTTCCGTTGTGCCTTCTGGGTCAGATTCGCTGAGTTCCTGGGGGAACTTAGGGATAAGGCCTTGTCCTCTTCCGTGAGAAGATCGTACTCTTCACGAATGTCAGATCGGAACCTTTTGGTGGGTTTATACCGTGTTCGGTCTGACCTCACTCTTGATGTTACCTCTCTGATGTCTACGGGTCCGCCATGCATGTACCGAGGCATGGAGAAAGAACCTGTGTTACTGCACAGTTTCTGTTCTTCTGTGAGAAGGACCCAGTCCTTCTCATCTACGACCAGGTCACCTTCCTCATCAGAGTAATACCTTGTGTTTTCTGACTCGGCATCGCTCTCCGGTTCTGGTGAACCAGAAGTGTGAGGAGGAGCGGACGGTTGTCCGGGGTCGTCTGGGACCAGTTCTTCTTCAGTGTCTTCTTCATCTTGTTGTAACGGAAGAATGGGTCCCTGTGGATGTGCCTTCGGTTTAGGTTTTGGTGTCGGCACCTGTGAAGGTGATTTCTGTTTGTGCGGCGAAACTTTCCTTTCCGATGAAGACCTTGGCGACACATCACCCCCCAGACGCCGAGGAGACGGAACGCGAGGAGGCGGATGCACGCGAGGCTTAGCCCGAGCAGGAGCCACGGGCTCATCGGAGGAAACGGCCGGTAGTCGCGGTGGAGGTATGGGAGGAGGAGGACGCGACGGCGGCGTGCCGGGAGGCATCGGCTGATCTGGTTCCGGCATAGAGACATCGTCAGATGTGATCCGTGAGCGATTAGTGCTCATTGGTTCTGACGGGTCTGACGGCGAAACCTCTTCGTCCGACATGATTACATCCGGCGGTGTTCGCACGGACGGTGAAGTCTTGCCGCCTGTCATCTGGAATAGCACCCCCGAGAAGGTTGATGGGTGTACCTTGTTCCAGGAAACCTGGTGCGGCAAGCAACACGTCATAGTCGAATTGGGCTTCTTCTTGTTCCAAAAGACAAGAACGCCATCAGTTACACTGGTGAGTGCTTTGACTGTTCCAAATGTACCTCTGTATAGAGTACACTGTTCGAAACCAGACCCTGGTAAGAGTCTTGATCTAAGGCGAGTAATGTCTGACACCAAGGCATCAAGGGACGGTGATGGTTTGGAATGATGCAATGGTAATTCAGTTTTACTCGATAAGGAATTTACTCTAGCAACAAGTGATCTGATTTTTGGATCTTGCAGGAGTTTTGAATCCTTGAGAGGATTTGTTGTCAAAAGTGAATACTCCTGATCAAGAAGTTCCGAAAGTCCCTGGAGGCATTCATCTCCAGAGTATTCTAGTATGTCTGTGACCAAAGACAGATGAGATGCATACGCATCTCGCTTCAGGAATCTTGCCAAACACGAGGCAAAGGTCTCACAGAATTCATAAGGATACACTTGTGCGAGTTTCGTTTTAAGACCGTAGCCTTGAATACCCTTTTCGTCTCCTGGTGGAGATGTTGGAGATTTCGTTTTGGCAGAATGCCTCTGGAGAGGAATTAAAACTTGCGGTGGCAAGTTGTGCATAAAAATCGAGGATTTCGATTCATAGTATCCTGTTGGATCTTTCATGCCATAGGCCTGTAGGTTACAGACCTCATAGCTGATCTTATGATTAGAAAACAGGCGTTTTGCTTCTGGTGAAGACCAGAGCCTGCTGTAGTATGGGTTCTCAAGAACAAAGTAACGTCCGAGCTTCATTTGGTGGTCTGCGACCGATTCACAGAATTTTAAAACAGAAAGTCTCTTGGCAGAGCCTTTCTTCCACTGTGAGTACCAGCTAGACCACTGAGAATGGTCCGGTGACATAACAATAATAGTAGGTTCTTGTTCCTTGATGATCTAAGAAGATTGGAGCGACCTTGCGGTTGCTCAAGATCTAGACCGCTACGCAAATCGACTGGCTGACCTACTCGCAGACCTGACAGGGCAGCCTTGTGACTCATGCGGGGAGATCCGCCGTAGAGTTCTAGGAAGTCAATCTTCCCAGTGCTGGTGACCTGCCAGTGACACTCTTGATGTGGAACCGTTAGGTCTGTCGACTGCAGGGAAGCATCGAAGGTGACCATGCAACTTGCGTGGTCAGAACCTTCTGACGTCAGAGTTTCCTCATCAGGCGCGAGAGGAATCTCCACATCAGATGTTATGTCATAATTTTTCCTCAGTTTTGAGATATTGACGCGGACGATGCGTGTTCCAAGATCCACACCTACCATGGATCCTCCGAGTTCGGAGATCACCTTTCCTTTTAGCCAAGATCCATGTTTGGACCCAGTGGATCCAATCTTAGACTTATCTTCTGACCAGTAGAAAACCTTATCTCCCAAAGAGAAAGGTCCTTGGGTCATTGACAGTCTGGCTGCAAGATCTCTACGCAGATCATCAGATTGGCGTGCCTCTTGGTAAGCCCTGTTGGCAAGCTCCTTAATGGCTCTCGCAGTGACTTCCGTATCAGTTGGATTACCTGTCAACTGATTGGGATCAGCGTTCTCTGGTGTTATAACATCTCGAGGACGCCTTCCAAAGGCCATTTCTAAAGGAGTAACTCCTCCGTAGGTAATCGAAGAGTTTCTTGCCAAACATGCTTGGCGAACGAGGTTGCCATACTTCATGGTGATTCCGTTATACTGCGGGTCACCATCCTTCAGGATCTGAAGTATGAGCTTAATCTGATGCTTCAGCAATCTTACAGCAGCTTCGGCCCTGTTGGGCCATGGTGTTCCAGGTCCTGTTGCCACAGGCTTGATATTCTGCCGATTGTAATAAGCCTCCATTTTTGGAGTCATGAATGCTTGATCTCCAACTACAACCTTTGGGTTGATCTGAAATTTCTCAAAGTAGTCATTCATAATCGACATTGTAGTATGTTCTTCTTTATCCTGGACTACTTCGGCAGTCAACAAGTTTGTTGCTCCATCATAGAGAATAAGAAATACTAAGCGACTATCCTTGCCGGGAATTGGAAGCTCACCGTGATCTACGAAGGTGAGATCACCGAAAGTCTCTGATCTTAAACCAGAAATCTTCGCTCTTGAAGGAGCTCTCACATGTTCCTGGCAGGCTGAACACTTTTTGACCAGTTGGTCATATAGCTCGTATATCTCCTTTGGGATCTGTAAGGCTTTTGTGCGTCGCTTGAACTGATCCGTACTCATATGACGGTGCTTAAGGTGAAGCTTATAGAGTTCTACAGGGTCCTTAAGCTTCTCATGAATCCTGCGAAGAGCAATGGGAAGAGATGGCGATGGTTCTGCGACAATCTCTTCACCTGTAGGTGAGTCTGTACCAGGAGCCGGGTATTCTCTTGACTCAAGTGGTCTTACCTCCGTCCCGTCATCAGCTCCTGGGACCTTAGACTTCTCTTCAACAGGAGGTTTAACCGCATATTTGCGGGATTTCTTCAGAAGGTTTTTAAGACCCTTTGGAGTCTTTATCTTCGCAGGTGGGACCTCAAGTCTTTCTTCTTCTGGAGGTTCATGTGGTGCAGAGGATTCTGCAGGTTTGTCCCTAGAGCCTGATGATGGTTCCGATGGTCCGGAAGGCTCAGGAGCATCACCAGATGGTTCTGGTGGATCAAGTTTCTTGGCAGATGATTCTGCCGGATCAGATGGAAGAGGCTTCTTTTTACCTGAAATCCTCTTCGGTGGTGGATCAGCTGCTCCCTCAGGTGCTTTGTCGCAACCCTTGAGGTACGTGTGAGCCCTTTTCTGTCCGGCACAGGCTGGACAGCGACCTTCCGGTATCCTAGTATAAGGCTTATTGGCTCCTAGAGCAGTCTCCGTCGCACTGAACGACGTACCTGACTTAGGGAGATACTTCCTGGTGGAAGTGAAGCCTAGAAGGTCCAATACCAAATGGTTATTGGTACTAATCGGAAGAGGGGTTTTATACAAACCGAAAGCTTCACACGTTGCTAGGTCAGCTGTGGGACTACACTCGAGAGTCATTCTTAAATTCCTCATCTGTTCGATGGAGAACAAAATGGGAACTCTCCCCTGATCCAAAACTTCTATGGTTGTATCTCTTCTTGGAGTTGTGTTGAACCATAGAGTTACACGCTCCTTGATAAGAGCTGTTTCACTATCTGCGAAAGAGAACTTCGTGTTCGAAGGTGAAAAAGTGAAATCAATCATGCCTGGGGCACGTTGCTTCACGGCCTTGATAAGCCTGTTCACCGCATAGCGGGAACCCATAGCCCTAGTACAACCAGAGTCAAGTATGACAAAGGTAGGGCTCTTATCAAGATTGATCCGCTCTGTGAGAGCAGATAGGACGGTGTGCTGCAACGGAAACACCGCTGTTGCAGTTTCAACACCTTGCCCCTCGGATGGTTCAAAGACCTGGGGCACGTAACTCACTGATGAGTTGAACACGGGTTCTTGGTGCGCGCTCGGATCTGTGCCTCTACCTGATGATCCTGCTTGATTTCTTCTCTTCTTTCTCCGTGTTTTTCTTCGTGAGGCTTGTGATGCATAGTATGTATAAGACGTTTGATCGTCATAAGCGGCATAATTCCAACTGGAGTCAGTATAATAACTGTCCTCATACCATGAATCCCAGCTCGGTGCGGTGGAACTTTCATAGGCCTGTGGAGATCCAGTTTGGTCTCCTTGTAAGGAGGCAGACTTAGCTGTATCCTTACCTTTGCCTTTTGCCTTTGTACCTTTGAAGGAGCTTCCTTTATCTCCTTTGTCCTTTCCTTTTCCTTTGCCTTTTCCACCTTTTCCTTTTTCCTTTCCTTTACCTTTACCGAAATAGCTGGAATCAGTTGGATCATGTTCTGCCTGGTTGGCTCTCCCTTTTCCGCGGTATGACCTAAAACGGCCACGTCCTTTTCGCTTGCCACCCTTTGCTCTTCCCGGTGATCCGGGACGCATTCTTGGTCTTCTTCCCTTTTTGAATCTCCTTGCAACGAAGGCCTCATGGTCGTCAACTGTCCAGAAGACAGCTTCTTCATCCTCGGCGGCAAGAAAGCCTTCCTCAAGGGTGTCTTCGTCTTGGAGCCAGAATCCATCGACTCCGTCGTATTCACCCTGATCGAGGATGAGGAAGTTTCGACCTCCGCGTTTGCGGCGTTGGTCTCTCCTTCCATGGCGGTCCTTCTTGTGAGAAGAGTGCCGAATGTTGGGATCCTGCAGACCAGTTCTGGTCGTTGAGAACTGATCGAACATGGTCTGCCGTACCACAGGGTACGTATAGGTCTCAATTCGGTGACCTTGGTTGGTCAATGCTGTTACCAACCTCTCACGTTGCATCTCATTTAGGTCGGACTGCACTAGGAAGAGGAGAGCTAGGAGATTATCATTTAGAGGAAACGCTCTTCGATGATTATCAAGGCGTTCCTTGTTCCATGTTTCGAAGAAACGTGCGGCGTATGTGTCTCTCTCGGTTGCATCCTGTAGGCGCAAGAAGGTTTGATCTGCCTGCACAGCTTGCATGAAATCTGGATGGGCATCTTCCAGAGCTATCTCTGGTAAGAGATCCATCCATGAGTTTTTCACGCGCTGTAGCACGATCTCAAACTTAGCAATCCAAGTCACAAAGTCTTGGTTGCCCTTCCATGCCTTGAATAGGCCGAGGAAACGCCACAGGAAAACGTACTGTTCTCCTTTCACGAAAAATGGACGCATCTTCTTCTTGAAGTAATCTACTCCATCTGGGGCTGCAAGCCTTTCTCGGTTAAGTGATTCTTTTTGTACTGCGGCCAATCCGGAGAGCCTCGTCTTGAGAGACGGACCTCTTTTGGTGTCATCCAGCGTTGTTATGTCGCACCAGTCGTCAATCAACTGTTCATACTCAAACCACGAGGTGGTGCCATCATAGGCAGGCGCGATCTTGGGCGTTATGCCTAATGATGCAAGCATGCGGTCAGATGTTGCATATGACTGTGCGACATAAGTGGCTGGACCTTGGGAGGTCTCTTCGTTCTCATATCCCCCGGAGGATTGGGAACTGCCGTCGGCTTCGCTATGCGAGCTCGACATTGTGCTGCCTCTTATCCGCTTGGTTAAGCGTTCGGCGAGGCCGACCGCTGTAGCGGACTTTGTGAGGCGGGCGGCCCTTTCCGGGCTCCGCTACCAGAAAACTGTGCCGATACACCCCCAAGGAATACTCCTTGTGAGGAGGTGTATGACCAGTTATTCCCTAAGGATCAAAGGGCAGCGCCCTGCACACGGACAGTAGTTGTTTTGTCTTGCTACGCAAGGAGAGCTTGTCTTGTCTCAATATGGTAAAACCACTGTGAGCCAATGGGCAGCGGAATGTATATGTATGAGCATGCAGCCATTGCTGTAGGTACCTGTTAGAGCTACCCCTTTAGAGGTTTATGGTTTCACCCCCCCCCCCTCCCCCCTTCCCTCCCGCCCCTCCTCCGCTCGCTGACAGGTGCGAGCTTTCTGGAGTTTTCGACGACACGGGACTGCAATGTAGCATCTTTATGTGTTGGGGCTCGCTTTAAAGGTTGTAGTACCAAGCGAGTTTCAAACCTGAATTCCTAACCCTACACCCTGACCCCAGGCTGAAAAATTGGGGCTCGCCTGTAAGGCTGCAGTACCAAGGGAGTTTCAAACCTGAATTTCTAATCCTACACCCTAACCCCAGCCTGAAAAACTTTCAAAGCCCGGACAACACCTGCACCCGAAAGCACGACGCCCCCCTCTCCCTCCTGCATCCCCGCTTCCCCTCGTAGCCACTCGCCGCATGAGCGTACAGCCGGGCCGAGGCGGACGACGCGCAGCGTTTCAAATTATTATATACCCATTAAATAGCCCATTATAGGGTAGGGGTCCCCATTAAGGGTCCCTCCTTTTCCCCTTTGATTATAAGGACCCCAAAACGAATGCTCGGACACACATAGGTAGTTGTCAAAATTAGGGTCCCTTTTTGGGTACCCTAAATAATAGGTGCCGTACTATATAATCGGGACCCAAAAAAGGGACCTTAATTTTGACAACCACCCATATGGGCCCCAAGTCCACGCTGTGTCAGGCTTCTGGCCTAGGTTGAGACTTAGGGTTAAGGTTTGAAAACCCTTAAACGCTCAACACCAAACCCCTGTTGAGATTCTATGAACGTAAGGACTGCTCTGCAAGGGCGCCTAAACCCTCGTAACCCCAAAACCGTGAACCCTATACCCTCGAATTGAGAGAGGCAATCCCAAACCCGTAAACCCGAAACCCTAAACCCTAAACTCTATAAACCCAAACCCCAAATCCCTAAACCCGAAACCGAAGGAACCTCTCCCGCCAAAGCTTCAAGTGCCGTTCCATTTCGGCCAGCCTTGGGCGATGCTTTCTGGAGACTGGTCTTGACTATAACACCCTTAGAACCATAATAAACATCATAATAGTTTAATGTTCTCTTGGGTGCTATATGGGAGTTTCCGAGAATTGGGGGTCCTTAAGTTGGGGTCCTTATAATAAGGATCCTACTATTTAGGGTACTATATTAGGGTCCCCTATTTTCGGAAACTCCCATATGAACAAAATAAAACAATTCCTAAGGAGACAATAGTTGCAGGAAGGTAACGTTCAGGGTTCAGGGATTATCTAGACCCAAGAGTAACCTAGGAACAAAAAGGGTGCCCTTTTTGGTTTAAAGGGGCTTATAAGGGGACCTGAACCCTAAAAAAAGGGAATAAGGGCCTACTCCAGGTTTTAGTTATGGTGTCTAGGCCCAGACCTTCCAAAACCCCTTAATTAAGGAATAGACCCTTAATTAAGGGATTTTGGAAGGTCTGGGGGGCTTCAAGGTTGAGGCTTTGGGGTTCAGGGCTAAGGGTTTAGGAACGTCATGTCGGGTGTGGGATGTAGTCCCTAAGGCTCCATGTACCCTTGTAGTAAATACTTAGGCCTTAAAGTACCTATATAGGGACTACTTTGGGGCTTAAGTATCTACTATAAGAACCCACTGTTTAAGAACCAGAGCCCCTACCCAAGGCGGAATTCACCAGATTCAAATTGCCTCAATGTTAAGAACCTTAGGGTACCCTAGTTTTTTGGGTCAGGTTCTTAATTTTTTGAGTGCTTTCCCTCACCAAAGAAATTTAGAATCGAAAACTAAATTTCCGAACCCTCCACATCAAGAAGCCCTCTGCCCGAACATAATGAACGTATGATGGCTGGGCAACAGCAGGCATGCCACAGCGCAGTGGTTGTGCATGAGTTCTGGAGACAAGAGATCTTGTTTCGAACGCCATTGGTGTCATGCACTGAAAATTTAGAATTGAAATCTAAATTTTCCAAACCTCCAGCATCCTGCCTGTGCTTCCATGATTCCAAGGCACCAGGAAATTCAGAATTGAAAAATCGTTTTTCCACAACAGCCTCCTACTGGCCCTGTGGTTCCAGGCCCAAGGCTTCGACCCACACCGACGGCGTCAGGAAACTTAGAATCCAAAAATAAATTTCCAGCTCTTCCTCCCAACCCCCAAAAACCCCTCGCCCACAAAGGAAGGACACTGACCGAGCCGAGGACAGCACTGCGACAGCACCCCCTAGCGCAGTGGTTCCGCGTAGGCCCCTATGCGGAAAGCCTTTGTTTCAATCCCCAGTGGTGTCATGCCGCTGCGGGAAGCTTGCCCGCAGCTCGTATTCCACCGAAACAGAGCCCCTTGCCACCAAACCGTGGAAATTTAGAATTCAAAAATAGACTTTCCACACCAGCCTCCTCCTGGCCCTGTGGTCCTTGGCCCAAGCCACACCCCCGGCACCAGGAAATTTAGAATCCAAAAGTAAATTTTCTGGAGGGCTGCGGAAATTTAGAATTGAAAACAAAATTTTCCAGACCCCCGTAGCCCACCGAACCCCCACCAGGAAATTTAGAATCCAAAAATAAATTTTCTGGAGGGCCCCTGGCCGTGCCCTCCGCCCCGAGTCCTTTCGACGAGCTGTGGAAACTTAGAATTGAAAATTAAATTTTCCAGACCCCCATGGCCCACCGCCCCCCACCAGGAAATTTAGAATCCAAAAGTAAATTTCCTGAGAGCCCTTGGTCCATTGGTCAAGGTACCGGATAAGAACGTGGTTAAGAACCTGAGCCTACCCTAGCTGCTCGAACGGCAAAATCACATGTAATGGAAATTAAGAACCTTAGGGTACCCTACTCTCGCCGAACGGGGTTCTTATACAGGGTTTTCACTGTATAAGGGTACATGAAGCCTTTGGGAGTGCTGGAAAGATGGCGAAAGGCTGGGAATGTGCGGACCGCTCAGAGCTCCGAGCCACTGTAGTTTCGGATCTTTGGTGCTACTGCTGATGGACAAAATCCTGCATTAGCCATTAGAAGGAATATACTATAGTTCCCATAGTTTAGAGTCCTTAGGGTCATGCAGGATTTTGTCCATCAGCAGTATCACAATGGCAGGAGTGTGGCTTATAATAGGACAACCTGACACCCCTAAACCCTAAACCCTCAAGTCCAGGCCAACGTGTTCATGGAAAGGTCCTGCTGGGTTTCCTGAACCCTAAACCCTATAAATCCTAAACCCCATAGATCCCTTTAAGGAACCCCATAGATCCCTTTAAGGAACCCTATAGATCCCGTTAAGGAACCCTATAGATCCCGTTAAGGAACCCTAAACCCTATAGCTTCAGGGTTTAGCGATCAAGCGGCTTGGCTTTCGAGCCCTTAGCCCGAAAATCAAAACTGTCAAAACAAAAACACCACTCTAAGCCCTAGAATCAGCAAAGCACAAACCTCAAACCATCAAAACTCTGATGGAAACCCACTTATTCCCAAAGGGTCCAAGTATCATTATCGTCTATACTTACAGGGCATTTTGGGGGTCTAAGTATATACCATAATGATACTTGGACCCTTTGGGATTGGGGCCCTTAACGGGACCGATACCACAAGGAACCTCGCGGTCGGGTGAAAGCCCCAACCCAAAACCCCGGGAGGACCTGGACCCAGACAATTTAAGGCTTTGGGTTTACGGTTCAGGTCAGGGTTTAAGTGGTTTAGGGTTTAGGATTTAGGGTCTACCTTAATCCCAAATAACCTATCTTTTCAGGCCTTATATAAATATGGGACTCTATATTAGTACCCCAAATCGTAGGATCCTCGTTATCAGGACCCCTAAATAAGGTACCCCTAATTTTCGGAAAGTCCCATATAAAGAATTCAGAATCCGAAACCCAAAAAACTTCGGTTCTTTGGGGTCCAGGTAGTGTTTAGGGCTTGGTGGGGAGTTGGAGTTTGAAGTTTGTCGCGACTTCCCTGGTTTTGAGGCTTCTTTGAGGCTGTGGGGCCGGGAACCCTGAACCCTAAACCTTAAAATTCCCTAAACCCTATAGAACCCTGAAAGGAACCCTTAAAGGAGCCCTTAAAGGAGCCCTGAAAGTGTATATGCTCTGGGAACCCTAAACCCTAAACATGGGATTCAGCTCGTGGGTTTAGGGCTTAGGGTTTAGGGGTTTAGGGGTTTGGGGTTTAGGGGTTTAGGGTTTAGGGTTTAGGGTTTAGGGTTTAGGGTTAACGGGCTTTGAAGTAACCAGGAGGGATGAAAACATACCTTAACCTACCCAACCCGTACTTTTTTGTAGGGTCCCTATAACTCCATCTTAGGGTTCATAATAAGAATAATAAGAACCTACAGAAAAGTAGGGCTTGGTAGGCTAAGGTAGACTGAAATTTGTTCATAACTGCAAGTAACAGGTCCCAAAAGAGGTTTAACGTATGGTACTGCAGACCCAGGTACCCAGGAGGAAAACATAGACTGAAACGTGTTCATAATGGTTCAAAATTTGTAACAGGCCCTAAAGGAGGTTTGAAGTGTGCTACTCCAAAACCCAGCTCAGAGTCCAGAAACCCAGAGGGTCCAAGTACCCAAATAGTAGGGTTTTAGGTCCCAAAATCCATACTCCGAATGGTCTTTGGACCTTGAAACCCTCCTATTTGGGTACTTGCACCCTTAGGGCATGGCTTCAACTCGACTACCTGACGTCCAAACTCTCGCTTCGGCTGCCATTCGGGCTTGTGGTTCATGTCCGGCTTAATTATACCCCAGAAAGGTACGCTTGGAAGACAAATGGCTGGAACATGTCCGCGCATTGAAGGACGAGATGCTCAAGCTCCTCCAAGTTTAGGCTTGGGGTAGGGGTTTAGGGGTTTAGGGAATTTGGGGTTTAGGGTTTAAGGGTTCGGGGTTTGGGGTTTCAGGGCTTGGGGTTTGGAGTTTGGGAGTTGAGGGGCTGAGTACCTTAGGCCAAAAATGGTTACCTATAGTCTCCATTGTAGTTCCTTTTTTCTGTTTTTCCAGTTTTATGGTTAGGATCCTATAATGGAGATTCTGGTTAACCCAAAAAAGGAACTACAATGGAGACTATAGGTATAACCTTTGTAATTACAGTGGGATTTGGGTGGTTGTCAAGCCTAGGGTGCCTTTTTGGATCCTTATCATAATACGGCACCTAATATTAGGGTACCCAATAAGGGGCCATAATTTTGACAACGACCCATACATTACCATAATGGGATAAGGTCCCAAAGGACCGCTCTTCTTAAGGGTGCTAGGGATATGATTCCATAATGGTAGTATATGTGGAACCTCTGGGATACCCTTTAACCATAAACCCTAAAATAGTATCCTAAGGTACCCTTAAAGGAACCCTTATGAAAACCTGCTAAGGGACCCCTGACAGTATGAGCCCAATACTCCAAATAGGGGTTGAGGCTGAGATTTTCTCAGCCCCAAACCCTAAACCCTAAACCCTAAACCCCTAAACCCTAAACCCTAAACCCCCTAAACCCCCTAAACCCCCTAAACCCTAAACCCTAAACCCTAAACCCCCTAAACCCCCTAAACCCTAAACCCTAAACCCTAAACCCTAAACCGTGGTTACCGATTCAGCCTCCAAGTTTGAGGCTCCCTCAAGCTTGCACTCCCTAAACTCGGTTGGTGACATAAACTAGCGTAAGGATCCTAAACTGTGGGAATTATGGTATATTCCTTATTATGGGTGGTGCAGGATTTATATCATCAACCGTTCGAAGCCCCAAACCCCTACACAAATTTAGGGATTTAGGACGTTTAACGGTCGCACAGTTCAGGGTCGTTATCGGTCGTACTGTTGATGGACCAAATCCTGCATGACCCTAAGGACTCTAAACTATGGGACTTATGGTATATTCCTTATAATGGGTAACGCAGGATTTTGTCCGTCAGCAGTACCTTTAAAAAAAAACAAACCATAAAACAGCGCGCTTAGTACGATGTCCTTGCGTTGAATTTGGCTGCAAAACTCATCATAGGATACTACTTGGAGGGTCGGGGGACTTAGTAACTGGTTATTTTAGGGACTTATAAGTACCATAGCCCCAATTAGGGTCCCTTTTAGGGTACTTATAAGTATACTTACTAACTACTTACTAAGTCCCCCGACCCCCCAAGTATGGGGGCCCGAAGGTCTACATCTTAAGACCCTTGTCTGAGTCGAGGCGAAAGTTGGTCTCGTAGAATCTCAGATCCTCGAACCCCCTCCCCCAAAAGCCCAGGAACCGCCAAGCCCAAACTTTAATCCTGAGATCCTAAACCTTAAACCCTAAACCCTAAACCCTAAACCAAAGGAGTCTTCCATGACAAGTTGAAGTAGCCCAGCATTCAGGGCAGGGTGGGAGCATTACAGCGGTGCGGCCATGCATCGATGTCGAACAACCACAAGGCCTGCCTCTCGGCATGACTGCCAGGGTAGGTGCCCAGCTGGACGCAGTCGAAGATATCAGGCTCCACGACATGCAAGCTGTACCCATTATCAAGAGCTTCCCGGCCAGGCCCGGTGTGCTCTCGCAGCGAGCGGTGATCGCGTCTATTGCGGTGCTTGTGCAAGCATGCCGTCACACCTGTAAACCCTAAACCCGAAACCATACACCCAAAACCCCTAAACCCCTAAACCCTAAACCCTATCACAGATGACTATAATTAAAGAGGAATCCTCAAGTGGGATATTGGCAACTGTTCAAGCTTCTTGAATAGTTCCTCCCAGCGAGCCCCCATGCAGCTGATGTCTCTTGGGACTCTTCGACCCTAAAACCCCCTAAACCCGCAAACTTCCGAAAGCCCCTAAACCCTAAACCCCTAAACCCTAAATCCTAAACCCTAAACCCTATTTAGTAAGTCCCCCGAAACCGAAGTCAACCCTCCGCTTAGGGCTTAGGGCTTACAGGGGTTTAGGGTTCATAAGGGTTTACGGTTTACATGGGCCTATAGGGTTCATGATGCTTAAAGGTTTTGGGCTCTCGACAGAATCGCAGATGAAGCTAATACCCTTTGGTGTTTGAACTTTCAGCTCCTGGGCATCTTTGACGCCGTAGGCTTCGGCAAGCAGCGCCTCATCCTTGATGTCGCTGTTTTGCAAGATCCAAAGCTTTCAACTATAGCTAGCGAAACAATTGCGGGTTTTATAAGGGGCCTTCTATACCGAGCGTTCTGTTTCTTGGGGGGCTGGGCTTGGGGTTTTGAGGGTCGGAGGGCTTTGAGGATTTAGGGCTCAAGGGTCCAAGGAGTCGCTGAATTTCAGGTTGTTGGCAAATGGCTCCGGCAAAGGGGATAAACCTTAGAAGCTGCCCCCACCCTGTAATAGTGACTATAACGATTATAGTGGGGGCCTATTCTATTCCTATTATAGCACTATTACAGGGTGGGGGCAACCCCCGGCCACACAACCCAGGAATGAGAAAGATTAACAAAGAACAAGCGATGGCTCTGGTCTGGACCCAGACAGAAAGCGGCGCCAGAGTGCCCCTGAAGGCTCGGAATGCCCAGGCGAAGGCTGGTCCGCTGTGGCGCAGCCGAACGTCTTTTGAGCCAATGGCGACTGAAGGCGGTGACCATGCACATCACGTGCAAGAGAGCTCGAAGGCATATATGCTTGCTCTGGTTGCGATTCGTCCCCCGAGTCTGGTGAGACGGTGCGATCCCGGTCCAGAATAGCCTGCGGGATCGAAAAATGTACCAGCCTCTGCGGAAAAAGTGTCCTGCTGCAGACGGTCATCCGCCATCGCAGTATTCTAAGATAAACCCTAAACCCTAAACCCCTCTCTTTCAGCTCCAAAGCTCAAACAGCTCGTCGGTCTGGGGTTTAGGCTAAGGGCTATAAGAAACGCAGACCAATGTAAAGTAAACTGTGCAGACCCCTGTCTTATATGCCTCTAAGGGGCTAGAGTGGCTAGAGGTGCCAGCATGGTTTTCTTCTGATTCACGCAGCTTTTCAAACAAAGCTTTGCTGTCGAATTCAACTAGTTAAACCCAACCCTAAGTCCCTATCTATAAGCCTCAGACCAGCAATATCTTCTTGTGCACTAATTTTCGGTGCTATGAACGGGTAAACCAAATCCTTGCTGCGGACAACCACAAAAACTGCAAACAGATTGCAAACATGGAGCTGCATACTTAGATCAAAACTGCGCCAAAACCCTAAGCCCTAAACCCCTAAACCTTGCAACCCAAACTCGAAACCATAATTCCCAGGATGTCGGGCTCATAAGGTTGTAGAGCTGTAGAGTCGCAACCTCAATCCCAAATACTACTATTTGCTTAAGAACCCCCAAAAAATAAAAAATATATTCCTTATGGTGGTAATATTTGGATTATTATTTTGATTTTTTGAGGTTTCTTAAGCAAATAGTAGAATACCAGAATCCCTGAGTCGTCCTTCTGTTGATATCGTAGAAGCCAGAAAGTTGGAACATTAGTGTCCTCATGTCCCTAAAGTAAAGCATAAGGGATCCTAGCACTAATCCTCCTAAACCCATGTTCCAACTTTCGGGCTTCTACTGTACACAAAACTGACGAAAACGTTTGCTTGTGCAACACCCCACTGAAGAACTTCATGAAACTCGAAAGGACAAATCACATACCCTAAACCCAAAACTTTCCTGAACCCTCATGTCCATGTTGGCTTTCGCTGTTCACGACCGTCCCCCTAAACCCTGAACCCTAAACCCTCAAACCCTAGACCCTAAACCTCTAAACCCTGAACCCTAAACCCTAAACCGTCAACCCTAAACCCTAAACCCGAAACCCTAAACCCTCGGACAAAGCGTCGACGCCAGCCGCGACGGCCTCGTCATAGGCCTCCTGCAATTCCTGGAGGCCTCCTGACTGCGTGCCAGGGACAGGGGCTTTAGGGGTTTAGGAGTTGAGGGTTTAGGGGGTTTAGGGTTTAGGGGCTTTAGGGTTTCATCCAAAGCACACCCGAGTGGAGCCCTCGGCGATGCCAAACCCTGAACCCTTGAAGTTCCTAGATCTTCCAAACCTCCTCAATTTAGGAAGATACTGCTGACAAAATCCTGCATGACCTTAAGAACTCCAAGCTATGGGAACTATGATACATTCCTTATAATGGGTAATGCAGGATTTTGTCCATCAGCAGTACCTCAAATCATACTCCGGGTCCTACTATGGGTTAACCTGGACCCTGAGTAACCTAGCTTTTGAAGGCCTTTTATGTGGACATCACAATGAGAGCCCATGAAACGGTTGGTTCTCGATGGTCCAGGTAAGGTATACTCGTTCACTCCTGGGTGCTTGGGTAGCTCTTTCATAATAAGGGTATCCCTTTTTCCTAGTATTCGGGTTTAATAACGGGGCCCTAACCCAGAGGCTCCACATACACTACCATTTGGGACCTTATTCCATATATAATGATCGTGTGTATTGAGTTTCCGAAAATAGGGGACCCTAATATTATAGTACCCTAAAAAGTAGGATCCTTATGATAGGGACCCCCAAAACAAGGTACACCCATTTTCGGAAACTCCCATATGGACCCTCTAAAAATAAAAACTGCAAAAGGGTATACTACTTAGGAGAATCGATTCGGGGATTTTCGAAGATCTGTGTTGGGTTCTAGGGTTTATAGGGCTTAAGGATGAGTGAGGGTTGAAGGTCTGGGGTTATAGGGTTTAGGGGTTTGAGGCTTAGTCTAGGGTTATAGGGTATAGCGGTTTAGGGTCTGGGATGCTCGAATCCTCCGTGGTCCAAGGCGGCTTCCAGGCGCTTGTGGGCAGCGGACCTGCCCAAGCGAACAGTGTTTTCATGCGTTCCAAGTACACAAATAAAAGTTCTTTTCGGTACTGCGCCAAAAACCATTCAGAGTATGGAATGTCGGACCTCAAGCCTTGCAATTTGGGTAGTACGTAGTTGTTCCTTGAGAGTTCTACTTGGGTTCTGCAGGCAGTCTATTGAACCAGTTTAAAGCAAAGTTCCTGATTGGAGTTAAGGTTCGCGGTTAAAGGAGACTGGGGCGTGGCCGTTTGAGGTGTTAAGAGGTTTAGGGTGTGGGTACTTCTGCATTAGGTCTACCTGGAAGGGCAGGGGTCTTAGAAAGTAGGTTATAAGTAGAGTTATAGGTAGTTCCCCCAATTACAACCCTACTTGTAACCTACTTACTAAGTCCCCTGCCCCTCCAAGTGGGTGTTGATCAAAATTATGGGCCCTCTTGGGGTCTTTCTCATAATCTAATTATTCCTTATACTGTTTAGGGGACCAAAATGACCAACCCCTCCAAGTAGGTCTAATGTTCTTTTTCCTAAACCCTAAAACCCCTAAACCCCAAACCCTAAATCCTAAACCCCTTAAAAACCCTGAACCCTAAACCCTAAATCCTAAACCCCTTAAAAACCCTAAACCCCAAACCCTAAATCCTAAACCCCTTAAAAACCCTAAACCCTAAACCCTAAATCCTAAACCCCTTAAAAACCCTAAACCCTAAACCCTAAATCCTAAACCCCTAAAAACCCTACTTGTAGAGGTTTTGGGGCCCCGCAAGTTTGGATTCACTGTTTTAGGGTTTAGGGTTTAGGGTTTAGGGTTTAAGACAGCGGCCAGATGATCAATCCAAAACAGTATTTCCGTAATGGAATTTAAGCCGTTTAACCCAGAGGGTCCATAGATGCCAGCATTATGGGTATAGGTCCCTTAGAACCATCATAAGGATGGTCTTTCGGGACTTACTTCTTTGACGTAATACACATGAACCCTCTGGGATAACCTTTCGAACCTTAACCTTCAAATAATATAGAACTCTTATAAGCAAAACCTACAAAACTACTACCCTAAACCCGTGTAAAAAGGCAGGCAAAAAGGCTACAATGATCGTTGCGGAGGTGATGTCTTCAGAAACCTAAAGCCGTGTTCTCTAAGACCACAAGCCTCCAACAACAGACACCCTGAAACTTCTATACGGTTAGGGCTTAGGCGGTTTAGGGTTTAGAGGTTTAGGCTTAAAGGATTTAAGGCAAATTTAAGGCTTAGAGGGGTGTAGAGTTTAGGGTTCAGAACCCCTTGAAGGCCTAAGTGTATACCATATGAGCACATGGAGCCTTGGGGTCTACTCCTGTCTCAAAGCCGTAAACACCGAATTCCCAGACACGACCACCCCTGTAGATTCCTTTGCGGTGCCCTCATAGGAACCCTTATAGATCCCTTAAAGGAACCCTTAAGGATGCCTTAAAGGAACCCTCAAGGCCCTCGGCCTAGGGGGTCCAAGCACCTCATCACCGAAAACTCTCCCAAGTAGTAACCTGCATAATTACTACTGGGGTTCCTTTAACGGGATCTATAGGGGGTACCTTTAAGGGGCCCCTTTAAGGGATCTATAAGAGGGTTTAGGGTTTAGGGTGATGATATAAATCCTGCATTACCCATAATAAGGACTATACCATAATTCCCATAGTCTACGGTCCTTAAGGTTATGCAGGATTTATATCAGCATTCGTAATTACTATCATAAACCCAAGTACCTTATTATTGGGTCCTTTGAACTCTGAACCCTGAAAAAATGCTTATAAAGCAAGCGCAAGCCTCTGCAGTTGCTGCTTCGCATCCTTTACGGCTCCATGTCGCCTGGGCTACCGAACTGCTCAGGGTCTAAAGTTTGGGTTCAGGATTAGACAGTAACTATAAATACAGGCGCAGAAGTGCATTCTTCAGACACGTCCTTGCATACAGGCCGCTGTGCACACATACATACATACTTACTTACATACGTACATACACACATACATACACATGTGCACAAAACTCATGTCTAGCATAGGTATTTTAAAAATTATGTATGTCTATTTGTTTCTGCAATTAGGACACGAGATTAAGTTGCTGGTGAGCCGCATGCCGGCTCGTTGCGCCTCTTCGATAAACACCGGGAGTTCCTGGCATAAACGCACCGTGGGTTTCCCTAAGGCTCCATGTGCCCATATAGTAGGTACTTAGGCCTTAAAGGGGTCCCTATATGGGTACTTCAAGGCCTATGTACCTACAATATGGGTACATGGAGCCTTTCGGTTTAGACTTTGTAGTAAAGGGGCCTTCAGAGTTGCTTGGGGTTTAGGGTTCCTCTTGAAGGGATCCATAAGGGTCCTATAAGGGGGTTTAAAGTTTAGGATGGTTTAGGGCTAGGGGGTGAGCAGCAAGAATAGGTTTCTATAAAGAGTTGCTGCTAGAAAGTTAAGAGTTGGGAGTTTCCGAAAATAGGGGACCCTAATTACTAATATAGTACCCCAAATATTAGGATCCTTATTATAAGGACCCCAAAACCCTAATTGTCGGAAACCCCCAGTTGTGTTAGAAGCTTAAGGCGCATAGTACTGGCCTAAACGAAAAGCGCACGAGATAGCTTTAGGATAATACCGAACAACGTCACCTGACGTGCAAACAAGAAAGGTCTAGACCCAAACCCTAGGCCCTAAACCCTAAACCCCCAAAACCCTAAACCCGCCTAAACGCTAAACCCCTAAACCCTAAACCCCAGAACCCAACCCCTCGATTCACTATACCCCCAACCCTAAACCTCGGTACAAGTGCCTCGAGGACTTGTGTGTGCCGAGCAGACTTCGCCATGACTTCTTTCAGCTTGTCGCCCACCTCGCAACTTGCGGGTTTCGGCGTTTAGGGTTTAGGATTAGGGTTTATAAGCGTTCCTTTTGAAGGGATCTATAAGGGTTCCTTTAAAGAGATCTATAAAGGGGGTTCTATAAAGGGGTCTTCGGCTTATAGGGTTTAGGATTGGGGTTTAGGGTTTAGCAACTGGGATTAGGGTTTAGGGTTTGGGGTGTAGGGGTCTAGGGTTTACAGTAGAAGCCAGAAAGTTGGAATATCATTATCGTAACCCCTTTAAGGTAAACTATAGGGGATCCTACCATGAAACCATATTCCAACTTTCTGGAGTTCCCTTTAGGGCTTCGTACACGGACCTTACGAATCAGAACATGGTTCGCATAAGGTCGCAGCTGGCACCAGGGATGAGCACCAGGGTAAGCTTAAACTCCAACCAAGGGCCAATAACAATAACAAGAATTTCAATAATCAGCTGAGTGTCGTTGAGGAGGCGTTTCATATGCCGTCATTGCCTGACATTGTGCAGGCTTGTCGGAGCATGCAAGACGGTAGAGCTTCAGGTTTATTCGGTATCCCAGCCGAAGCTTTCAAATTTGCTCCCCTTCATGCTTCCCGTTGCTTGCTGCCACTTTCCATCAAGATGTTCAGCATTGGCGAATGTCCTTTGGCGGCTCGTCGCACCTTTACTGCTGCCATACCCAAAAAGGGTCACGGTAGTCCTGCGGCCTGGAGAGCTATTGCTTTGCAGGAGCCGTCCATGAAAATCATTGCCAGGGCGGCTAGAAAAAAGCTCGTCAAATTCTTTGTTCCTGCACTTCGTACTGGCCAGTCTGGGGCCATACCGGGTGTCGGCATGGAAATGGCACAGTTGCTGGTTAGATCTCATCTGCGACGATTGCAACAAGAAAAGATTTCAGGCGCCGTCATTTACGTAGATGGAGTTGCTGCTTTCTATGCGACTTTGCGCCATTTCCTCTTCGATGGGAGTTTCAACGCGGGCGATCAGCAGGGGCTCATCAAAGTGCTTGAGCTCATATGCCCAGAGCCGCAGCGACAGGAACAGCTGTTCGCTGTGTTGTGTGGAAAATCCATCTTGGAAGCTTCGGACACTCCGCCGGTTTTACGAAGGTACGTTACTTCCATGTTGCAATCGACTTGCTTCACGATGCAGTGGCAGGGAGAACGAGTTATTGCTACTCGTTCCGGCACATGCCCTGGTACTCCTCTTGCTGATCTTATGTTTCAAGGAGTATTTGCGTCGTGTTTGGCGGAGTTGGAGGGTTTCATCAATGACGAGCTGCTTCTCGTGCCAAGTCCTGTCGTTTCGAGCTTGCCCACTGTTTCGGCTCCATCGGCTACTTGGCTTGATGATGTTGCGTTGTTGGTCAGAGTTCCCAATGCAGCCTTGCTCCCGGATGTCACCAAGGATATTATACGCCAAGTGGGTCTGTCCGAATAGGGGGCGCCCTACCAGGAGTGTTGGGATCGGGGTATGTTTCGCGGGTATGTTTCAGGGTATGTTTCGGGGTGTGTTTCGGGGTATGTTTGGGGGTGTGTTTCGCGCAGACTCTGAGTTGTGGCAATAGAAGTAGTAGTAGCAGCAGCAGCAGGAGTAGGAGTAGAACTAGGCGTAGGAGTAGGAGTAGGAGTAGGAGTAGGAGTAGGGGTAGGAGTAGGAGTAGGAGTAGTAGTAGTAGTAGTAGTAGTAGTAGTAGTAGTAGTAGTAGTAGTAGTAGTAGTGGTAGTAGCAGGAGTAGTAGCAGTAGCAGTAACAGTTAGCAGTAGCAGTAGCAGTAGTAGTGGTGGTAGTAGTAGTAGTAGTCGAGACAATAGCTGCCGTAGTGGTACAGGCATCGTTGTGGGCTGCAGGTCTGGAAGGTCCCGACTTGTCAGGCGGTTAGTATCGCTTCGAAGCGGAAAAGGCCAACGGGCCACTTGGAGCAAATCCAAGTATGTTTCGGGTATGTTTCAGGTATGTTACGGGTATGTTACGGGAAACCTTTCCTGACCTGTGTTGAGCTACTCTAGACCTTCGCCCGCTGCTAACTTCATCCAAACGAGTTGGATAACGCGGGGGTATGTTTCAGGGGTATGTTTCGGGGTATGTTTCAGGGTATGTTTCGGGGTATGTTTCGGGGTGTGTTTCGCGCAAGGACAACACTCCTCCAAGACTACAAATTCAACCCCCCAAAAAAAGACAGACCCAAGTAGACAAGGCCATGAGAGGTGTTGGAATTGCCACCAACTTCGAGGATCGTAAGACCGAGGTGTTATTTGCCTTCCATGGTCATGGGAGTCAGAGTATCCGTAGAGAATGGCTTGGCGTGCAGAAGCCATCGCTTCCAGTTGAGTTGTGTGACGGTACCACTGTTTCAGTCAATATCGTTGATCAGTACATTCACCTTGGCTCCGTGACACACTTCTCTGGATCGGACATTCTTGATGTGAGACGACGTAGATCCGGTGCGCAGTTGTTGATGGTTCCTCTGAGGAAAAAGTTGTTGCATAATCCTCATCTCCCTACGGTCACCAAGCGTTGCCTCGTGTTTGCCATGCCCATGAAGAAGTTTCTGTACGGTTCTGGTGGGTGGAGTCTTTCCACTGTTCAAGAGCAGAGACTTTTTGCGTCGACTTACATGTCGTTCTTGCGGCAGGCTTGTAGGGGCATAACAGGCCTCAGCAGTGCTGGTCTCAGTGACGTTCAGCTTTGCACATTGCTTCAGGCGCTTCTTCCCACTGAAGCTCTGATGATTGAGAGGGTGCGGTTCTTGTGCAGTGCTGTCTCCCACGATGCTGGATACTTGAAGCGCGTCGTAGCTGTTGACAACGAGTGGTTCCCGCAGGTTCTTGATGCCTTCGCCACTTTGAAAGCTGTTTGCTGGAATGCCCTTGTCATTCCTGACAAAAATGACCCTAAAGAGCTTGTGGCTTTCCTTGATGGCTTGTGTTGTCGACGACAGGCGCTTCGCAACAAGCTCAGGCTGTTCCGAAAATGCATGGTTGAAGGAAGGAAAGATAACATTGCTCAGTGCCAGCGGCTCGCCTGGGCTCACAATGAAGCTGAAAAGCTTGGAGTTGCTGTTTGTAACTTCAAATGCCAGAGTGACAGTGGACATCACGCTTGTGAAACATGCGGCAAGGTTTTTGCTAGGCTGAGTGACATGCGAGCCCATGCTCGACAGGCTCACGGTGAAGTTGCTGCTCTCACGACTGCTTCCGGAGGGACTGTATGTCAAGTTTGCATGGTGTGTTATCGCACGAGTCGTAGGCTGAAGGCTCATCTGGCTAGCGTTAAAGCTTGCAGGCAAGTGTACCTGTCGGCGGATCTTGGTGACACAGGATCAAGTGTCAAAGGCAGTCAGAGGGCCTGGCAGCCGCCTGTTGCTGTGCATGGGCCAAGGCCGTGGTGGTCGTTGCTTAGACCGGATCCCGCAGTTGAGGATTCAGGCGAAAGGAGCCAGATTCAACCGATTGCAGTGCTACAGGGCATTCTCGACGGGGCAAATGACACGTGCCAAGGGAGAGAGCTTGCCACCTTCCTTCTCAAGCTTCATCGGGGCCTCTCCTCTGACGGGATATGTTTTGCCAGTGCGATCAGAGTCTTTCATAGTTTATCTGAGAATCCACTTGCCGAGCTCGGTGCTGAAGCGGTTAGGTTTCTTTCTGCTAGGGTTGGTTCGCATTCGGGGCGTTTCCAGGGCGCATTGTTGTTCGGCATTTGGAAAGGGCCTAAAGCTGTTGTCGGCAAACATGCCGACTCTGTTGCGGCCCTGGCCTCTGAGTTTCTCTGACAGTGCATTGCGAATTCAACGGACGCTTGATGCTTTGGCAAAGTCGCAAAAAAAAAAATATTAAGGGTATATACCTAGGGGTCCTTATTAGGGGTCCCTCCTTTTACCCTTTGACATGAAGGTGCAGGGTTCAAGGAATTAGCTCTGGACCGCAGAGGGCCCATATATACTATCATCATGGAGTTAGGTCCCCAAAGACAGGTGTTTAGGGACCTCGTTTCATGATAATGGTAGTGTATATGGACCCTCTCGGGACACTGGGAATTAGGGATAAGCTTGCTTTTCTCAAGGACACCTATTCAAAGGTTTAGTCTCCTGGGCAACCGCCGCAGGACCCCAAAAACTCAACTCTACTTAAAGGATCGTTGGACTTAGTAAATAGGGTCATGAATAAAGTAGCTCTGTTTAGAAATGCTTATATCTCTACGTAAGGTAGCTATAACCATACTTACTGTACTAAGTCCCATGATGCCCCCCCAAAAAGGAACCCTTATAGATCCCTTGAAAAGGAACTCCTACAAGCCCTAATCCCTAAGCCCTAAACCCCTAAACCCTAAACCTTAAACCCCTAAACCCCTAAACCCCTAAACCCTAAACCCCTAAACCCTAAACCCCTAAACCCCTAAGCCCTAAACGCCTAACCCCCTAAGCACTAAACCCTAAACCCCTAAACCCTAAACCCTAAACCCATGCAGAGCAGAGCCTGCTCCTGCTCTTCAGCGCGAGTGAGGCGCTTCTGAAGTCTCTCTACGTACCTCAGAAGCGGTTCCTTAAGGGTCCCAAGTACTCCCTGTTATGGGGCTTTGGGGGCATTTTTGGTTCTTTTAAGGACTTATAAGTACCATAACCCCAATTAGGGTCCCTTTTAGGGTGCTTATAAGTCTACTTCCTACCTACTTACTAAGTCCCCCGACCCTCCAAGCAGAAGCGGTTTATTTGAAGGGGCAGACGACTTGGTACGTGTTCTTCAAGGGCTCCTTGAAGGGATCTATAGGGAGGGATCTATGGGGTTTAGGGTCTCGGGTCTGCTTGGAGGGGCAGGGGGCTTAGCAAATAGGCTATAAGTAGAGTCATAAGTACCCTTAACGGAGTTACCCCAGTTATAACCCTGTCTTATAACCTACTTACTCCAACTGCAGGTGTCGCGAGAAGTCCTTACCAGGAAGAGCTTAGGGTTGGGGCCTCGGTGTTGAACCTTTAGGGTTTACCTGCATCCGAAAAGACCTACCTTGTAGGGGTCCGTATTAGGGTTGCTGTATATATATATATATATATATATATAGTTCCTTAAGTAGGTCTTTTGGGCCGCCGGTAGGGTTAGGATTTAGGGTTTGCGGATTAGCATGCAGGATGGCTTTAGGGACTAGGATGGCTTAGGGCTTTGGGGTTTAATACGGGCTTTGGCGACATTCCTAAGATAGCACTGCAAGTATATGAGCTCCCAACCTGCGATCCATATGGGAGTTTCCGAAAATTAGGGGTACCTTAGTTTGGGGTCCTTATAATAAGGATCCTACTATTTAGGGTACTATATTATAGGGTCCCCTATTTTCGGAAACTCCCATATGGGTGCCTCAAAAGCAAGGGACGCACAATGATCACAGATTTGGGCGCCTCTGTCAGGTCCAAGGTTCAGGGGTCTGTAATCATGGTTTAGGGTTTAGGGTTTAGGGGGTTTAGGTTTTAGGGTTTAGGGTTTCGGGTTACTGTAATCACAGTATCCGCTACTCGGGCTGCACAGCTCTCAAGGTTATCTCGTCACGCAATCTCACTGGCCTCCCACGAACTCACAGTCCCAGACCCCCCAAAAGGTCTAGAAAGTGGATCCCCTAATTTCGGGCCCTATACTACTAAGGCTACTTGAAAGTAACCCCCCATTGAGGGATCTACTTTTTGGATCCTCCCGGGGGTCTGGGGTAGGATATTGGATTATCTAAGCCCCAAAGTTCACAGGTGATCTACTAATGATCAACCCCTAAGTTATGAAGCCTCTACCCTACCCTAAGGCTCCGAAAGGGGTCATGGGCTTTCTGGGGAAAGGGTTTGGGCTTTGGGGGCTAAGGTTTGGGATCTCACAACGAGGGTCCAGGAGCCTTAGGGTAGACCCTAAACCAACCATGAACTCTGAACCCTAAGCTAACCCTGAACCCTAAACCAACCATAAGACCTAAACCCTAAAGCAGCCCTTACTATGTATGCTTAGGGGCTGAGTACCCTGGCCGAAAGAATGTTAAGCTTTTCAACCATAGTCAGGTCATATAGGCCCAAAAAGGTTATGTATAGGCCTCTAGGTCAAGATCCCAATATCCCTGAACTGAGGAGTATACCTGAAATTAAAGAGGTCTTAACATTATGGTTTCAAGTATAGTCCGTAATTAAGGGGTATTGGGGTTTCTTAAACCCTAAACCCTATAAACCCTCTCGATCCCTTATAGATCCCTTAAAGGGCCCCTTAAGGATCCCTTTTATAGGAACCCTAGCTATTCCTTAATTAAGGGGTCTTCCTAAACCCTAAACCGTAAACCCTAAACCCAACGGTCAAGAGAAGCAAAGGTTTCGTCCGAATTGCAAGGCGATGACCGGGCTTTCCGCGCGAACGCCGGAGGCCAAAATGCGGCGCAAGACCTGGCACGGTTTAGGGTTTAGGGTTTAGGGTAGGGTTTAGGGTTTAGGGACGGCGTTCTATAGAGTTCAAGGTTTCGGGTTTCTACAGGGTTCTATAGGGTTCAAGGTTTAGGGTATCTAAAGGGCTCTATAGAGTTCAAGGTTTCGGGTTTCTATAGGGTTCTATAGGGTTCAAAGTGTAGGGTATCTATAGGGCTCTATAAGGTTCAAGGTTTAGGGGTTTTATAGGGTTCAAGGTTTAGATTAGGGTTTCTATAGGGTTCCAAGGTTGTATGGAAATCCCAATATCCGTGACTTAGGGAATATAGACCTTAAATGACCGGGGCCTTAATAGTATGGCTTAAGTATATTCCCGATTAGATTTCTCTGGTTCTACAGGGTTCTATAGGGTGAGCCTGCAGCTCATCATGGAGCACCTCCGCCTACTCATGGAGGGGCCGGGACGGCCAGGGCCAGTAGCAGGAGCAACTTGAGGTTCGCCTGTTCGTTCCATACCCAAATTCTTGGGAGGATCCAAAAAGTAGATGGGTTACTATAAAGTAGCCTTAGTAGTATAGGGCCCCAAATTAAGGGATCTACTTTCTAGATCCTCCCGGGGGTCTGGGTATGTGGATGGTTGTCAAAATTAGGATGCTTTTTGGGTCCCTATTGTAATACGGCACCTATATTTAGGGTAACCCAAAACAGGGACCATAATTTTGACAAGTGCCCATATGTAGTATAGAGTCTAAGGTTTAGGGATTTGGGCTAAAGGTTTAGGGTTTTGCAGACGTTAAGTGTAGTTGGGGTCAATGACCTAGGGCTTGAAACCATTCAAAGTGTTGCTAGTACTTCGTTTGCTATCTTCTGCTGAAACTTTGTCAGAGGATACGTGATACAGCCAATCCCGATCCATGACCTTAGCCACACGACCGGGCAAGCGTTTGGAGCCAACGCCCAGGTCAGGAAGAGGGAGGCAGACCTCTTTGTTAGTGCAGCAGCCGAGCTCGCAAAAGTGGGGCGGATCTCGGGGCGATTGATGCCGCTCGAAACCAATACAACGATGTGCCGCCGCTTGTGTTTATCTTTTCTCCACAGGTCTGAGAACTCCTTCAATCGGAAGCGTGCTTCGGATACTCATTCGCCTCCACTGGCGGCTGACCCTAAACCCTTAACCCTATGATTTCGAAGTCATCGAACAGCACGGAGATCAAGGCATCTCGAAGTTTCTTCACAGAGCTTTTCGTCATGCTGGCTTTACAGAGTTCTACAGGGTTTTGTATGGCTCAAATTACAATGACTTAAAGGGCTCTATCGGGGGGAGCCAGGAGTTTTATGTGTGAGGTTGTATCGAGTCTGATAGGGTCTTACAGGGTTTGACATGACTTTTTAGATAAGGTTTGTTCAGTGGTTTGTAGGGTTGGGGTGTTGAGTAATTTAGGGTGGGTGTATGTTAAGCAAAAGATGTCTATAAGGCATTTCTTACTTGAAGGGCCAGGGGACGTAGTAAGTGGGTTATAAATAGGGTTATACTTGGGATAACTCCATGTAGGGAACTTATAACTGCACTTATTACCTACTTGCTAAGAAGTAGACCCTGAACCCTAAACCCCATAGATCCCTTTAGGGAACCCTATAGATCCCTTTAAGGAACCCTTTAAGAACCGGTTTTATAACTCTACTTACCAGGTCCCCTGGACCTCTAAGCAGGGCTTATTTCGGAAGTCAAGGGTTTAGGGGTTTAGCGTGGGGGTTTAGGGTTGCCCCAAGGGTCCAAAGGACCCAATAATTAGTACCGCTTTTAGGATAGTAGTTATGTAGGTTGGGTATTTGGAGAGTGTATGATTATGAGGTACTTGGACCCTTGGGGTTGGAAAGCTTTCAACAGACCCTGTAAAAAAGGTCCATCAACAAACTGCAGAAAACACTGATCATACGGTTGATGATCTAAATCCTACCCATAATCGGGAATACACAATGATTCCCATAGTTTAGGGTCCTTAAGGTAATGCAGGATTTATATCATCAGCCCGAACAACCTAAAACCCACTAGATCTTTTACATGAACCCCTTACAGGTGCCCTTATAGATCCCCTTTTTAGGAAGCCCGTAAAGGTACCCCACTTGGAGGGTCGGGGGACTTAGTAACTGGTTATTTTAGGGACTTATAAGTACCATAGCCCCAATTAGGGTCCCTTTTAGGGTACTTATAAGTCTACTTACTAACTACTTACTAAGTCCCCCGACCCCCCAAGTATAGATCCCCTGATAGATCCCTTTAAAGGAGCCCTTATAGATCCCTTTAAAGGTATCCCATCAATCATACTCCCGCCCGTAGACATGAAAAGGCGCCTCTCGCATCCGCGCGAGGTCTTGCTCTCGGAGCGCTTCGGAGAGGGCACGGACCACCACCCGAAGCTTCCTCAGCTCAGGGTCTGGGGATTTAAGGTTTAATTAGGGTTTAGGGTTTAAGGTTTAGGATTTAGGGTTTAGGATTTAATTTAGGTTAGAAGGGGCCCCCACCCTGTAATAGCGACTATAAGGATTCTATTAAGGCCCTATAATACTCCTACTATACCACTATTACAGGCTGGGGGCCCCTTCTAAGGTTTAGGGTTTAGGGAGCTAAGCCAGTGGCTCCATATACTCTACCATTATGGAACGAGGTCCCCAAAGCCATGACATGGATGGTCGTTTGGGATCTAATTCCATTACCCGAAGCTTCCTCAGCTCATGGTTTGGGGATTTAGGGCTTTTGGGCGGTAGGGTTTAGGATTTGGGGTTTAAGCTTCAAGGCCCTAAACCCCGCCCGAAACCCCACTAACCCTGAACCCCAAATCTTAAAACATAACCACGTAAACTCTTGACTAAAAACCTGATACCCCAAATCCTAAACCTGAAACCCCAAATCCTACACTCCCAGAAATTCCAATACCCCTTAGATAAGGAATAATGTCAGATATCCGCATGAAAATGGCACACCAAAAAGCACCATGCGCGCAAGCCCTCTTTTGCATGGTGGATGTGTGGGAGACGACAGGGTCCGTGTCCATGGCGGCAGCGGTGCTGTCCTCATGGTGGGCCACCTCAGCAGCCATGTCGCTTGGCAGTTGGCTCTCCTCCTTGACAACCACCTTCTCGCTGCCCTTGGTCATCAGACGTGCCATGGCCGCATCCATTTCCTGGAGCCGCTGGTCCAAGGTAGTATCGTCCACCTCCAGAGTCGTGAAGGAGGTCAGGGTGGAGTTCACCGTCTCATCCTCGTGCGCAGAGAGATTGTGTGCCAGGGTAGCACGGGCCAAGGCCACATCATCATCCGGCTTCTCCCATTCCGGATCACTGTCCCCTGTGTCACGAAGGGGGACCAAGCTCTCAACCGTCTCCATGCTGGAGGCAAGGACATCATCGACATTAGCAACGGGGGTGAATGCCATGATCGACGGTCGCGATAAAAAAGGGGGAGCGAAAGTTTCAAATTTTGAAGGACCCAAGGTCCACGATCTTGGGCCAAAATGGCAGAGCCATTTTGGCAGACGTCTCCTGACATAAGACTTGCAATTCGGCAAGCTCTGTTGCAAGTAGCTATACCTGAAAGCAGAATATTAACGCCCCTAGAACTTTAGGTATATCCCCTATAACTAAGGGATATTGGGATCCCTTAAACCCTAAACCCTATAAATCCCTTATAGATCCCATAAAGGAACCCTTAAGGACCCCTGTAAAGGAACCCTAGGTAGTCCGTAATTAAGGGATATTGGGATCCCTTAAACCCTAAACGGCCCTAAACCCTATAGATCCCATAAAGGAACCCTTAAGGATCCCTTTAAAGGAACCCTAGGTATACTCTTTAATGAAGGAATATTGGAATCTCTAAACCCAAAACCCTAAACCGTTGAGGATCCCACTGTAGAAACCCCTAAAGATCCCTTTTAAGGAGCCTTCAACCCTAAGCCTTGAAGCCTTTAAGGGATATTGGGCTCTCCGGGCTTCTCCAGTTAAACCCTAAATCCTTGTGGATCCCATTATAGGAACCCTTATAGATCCCCTAAGGATCCCTTTAAAGGAACCCTAGGACCCTAAACCCTAAACTCTAAACCCTAAGCCCTAAACCGCTAAACCCGAATTAAGGTATATGGGGGATGCCTGAGCTCTCCAAAACCATAACCCTAAACCCTTATAGATCCCATTATAGGAACCCTTGTAGATCCCTTTTTAAGGAACCCTATACGTTAAGCCTTAAAGCCTTTAAGGGATATTCCAGCTAAACCCTAAACTTTTAAACCCTAAACCCCTCAACTCCACACCCGAAACCCTTATAGATCCCATAAGGATCCCTTTAAAGGAACCCTAGGTTTGTGGGGATCTCTGAGCTCTCCGGGCTTCTCCAGCTTGTCGTAAAACTCCAACGCCGGTGCCAGCTGCGCTCGGCCCAGGCCCATGTTCTTCGCCAGCTTCAGAGTGTACCTTGGGGCGTTCCTTTAAAGGAAGCTCCAGAAAGTTGGAATATGGTTTCATGGTAGGATACCCTATAATTTACCATAGAAGGGTTAGGATAATCATATTCCAACTTTCTGGCTTTTACTTTAAAGGGATCTATAGGGGAGTTCAAGGGGTCTATAGGAGTTACTTTAAGGGATCTGGTCCCTCAAAGCTTAGGAGTTCCTTTAAGGGATCTATAGAGTTCCTAGCTTCAGAGTACCTTGGGGTTTAGGGTTCCTTTAAAAGGGATCTATAAGGATTCCTATAATGGGATCTGTAAGGGTTTAGGGTTGTGGGTTTAGGGTTTTTGGAGCCCAGAGATCCCAGTATCCCTTAATTAGAGTGTACCTTGGGGCGTTCGTTTAAGGGATCTACAGGGTTCCTTCCTTCAAGGGATCTATAGGGTTCTTTTAAGGGATCTATAGGGTTCCTTAGGGTAGACCCAAGAGTAACCTAGGAATGAAAAGGGTGCCCTTTTTGGTCTAAAAGGGACTAATGAGGGAACCTGAACCCTAAAAAAGGGAATAAGGGCCTCTTAAAGGGCAAGTTTCAGAGTGTACCTTAGGAGTTCCTTCAAGGGATCTATAGGGTTCCTTTGAAGGGATCTATAGGGTTCCTTGAAAGGGTTCCTTTAAGGGATCTGTAGGAGTACCTTA
The DNA here is from genome assembly GCA_905221615.1 of Symbiodinium sp. CCMP2592. Classification (NCBI taxonomy): domain Eukaryota; class Dinophyceae; order Suessiales; family Symbiodiniaceae; genus Symbiodinium; species Symbiodinium sp. CCMP2592. The sequence goes on from CAJNDT010006135.1 coordinate 1,902,429, forward strand.
GGGTAGAATCAAGAGTAACCTAGGAATGAAAAGGGTGCCCTTTTTGGTTTAAAGGGACTTATAAGGGAACCTGAACCCTAAGAAAGGGAATAAGGGCCTCTTAAAGGACAAGACCTTAGGAGTTCCTTTAAGGGATCTATAGAGTTCTTTTAAAGGGATCTACAGGGATAGGGTTCCTCAAAGGGATCGATGCGGTGTAGGATTTAGGGTCTACTTGGACGGGCAGGGGACTTAGTAAGTAGGTCATAAGTAGGGTTATAACGGGGGTAACTCCATTTAGGGTACTTATGACTCTACTTATAACCTACTTACTTAGTCCCCTGCCCCTCCAAGTAGGAATTCCTTTAAGGCTTCTTTTTGGGGTACCTTAGGAGTTCTTGTAAGGGTTTGGAGGAGTTCCGTTAAGGGTTCTTTTCGGGGTACGTTCGAAGTTATTGTAAGGGTTTAGGGTTTAGGGTGCAGGGTTCAGGGTTTGGAGCCTGGATGCCCTAGCCCCAAAAAGGTTAACCTGTTGAGTTATAATAGGATTACATAAGCGCCAACGTGTTAAGGGTTACCTACTCAGCCCCCAACCAAGGGCTTCTCTAAGGGCACATGAGTGGTTCTTGAGGGGGGGGGGGTTCGTCAAGGGTATAGGGTTTAGGGTTTAGGGTTTAGGGGTTCTTAGATTCTTCCTCTCTGAAGGGCTCATTTTAGGGGTTCTATAGGGGTACCTTATTAAGGGTTCCCTTTGAGGGATCTTTAAGTGTACCTTAGGGTCTTTCCTTTTAGGGTTCTGTGAAGGGTGGGGGGGCCTTAGCTATAGGAGGCAGTTAAGAGTTAGAGGTTCAGGGTTTAAGGTAGGGTTTAGGGGTTTCTTCGCCAGTTTGAGGGAGTAACCTTAGGGGGGGGGGCCTCTGATGGTTCCTTTAAGGGTTCTATAGGGCCTGCAGGGCAGGGGTTTTCAGGGTTGAGGTTCAGGATATGGTTCCTTTCAGGGTTTAGGGGGTGAGGTTCCTTAGGGATTCGTAAGTAAGGTGTAGGGCTTAGGGTTTCTAGTTTTGGGGTGTACTTTGTACCACAAGGGGTCTACAGGGTCTGTAAAGCTAAGGGCTTGGAATGTAGGGTTTGGGTTTTAGTTCAAGGGTTTCGATATGGATTCCTTTATGAGCTTTAGAGTTTAAGGTTTAAGGAAAACACAGCATAAAACCCTTAAAGGAACCCTTATAGCACCCTTAGATTAAGGTACCCGAAGACAACCCTTACAGGAACCCTAAAACTAAACCCTTCAAACCCTATAAGATACCCCTAAAGCCTAAGCCCGAAACTACTAAACCCTCGGCCCTAAACCCTAAACCCCCTTTATTGAACCCTTCTAGATCCCTTTAACGGAACCCTTATCGATCCTTTAAAGGAACGCTTTTCTAGATCCCGTCAAAGGAACCCTAAACCCGAAGCCGAAACCCTACAGTATCCTTTTTTTGACCCCTTTAAAGGACCCTTTTATAGATCCCTTTAAAGGAACCCCAAGCCGTAAGTCGTGCAGCTTCATGTCGTCCGGGCCGGCGATGCAAGTGTCGAGCGTTCCCCTCTGTAGCCTCGCTAACGCTTGGAGGTTTTAGGGGCTTAGGGTTTCAGAAAGGGCTACCATGGGGCCTGCGTTTGGGACACATCACGTTTCGCGGTTTCGCAGCGATTTGTTTCACATCATCTTGCTATCCTATGCTTGTATAAACAGTTCTAGGTTATTTACTGTATTGTTCGTACTTGTAGACATTTATGTCGCTTATCAATAATGTTGTTGTTTATAAGCAGGGTCTGTGTTTATAAACAGTGCCTGTGTTTATAAGCATGGCTTGTGTTTATAACCAGGGCTGGTGTTTACAAACTAAGATGAAACAGGGGGAGGGGGGGGGGGGGGGGGGGGAGCTGAGGGTTTGGGGCTGACATGTTGAGACCTGCTACCCCCCCCCTCCCCTTTCTCTACTGCGTCAGGTACGCCGACAGCAACGACATCAACACCTTCGCTTCGCTAGTTTATCTTTGCAATTTTGCGGTTTTGCGAATGCAATGCTGTGATTGAATTGCTCCATTATATCATTCTATAATACATTTAGAGTACGATTCTTTATACGACTTATACTTAAAATAACTGTTTATCTGTCTTGTTATACATTACTGTAGCACCTCGGCTGCAATGGAACTTTTTTTTTTTACGCCTACGGCTCAAGAACTAATTCCATGCCATCGCGCAAGGTCTGATCTTATACGCTGGGCAGTCATTCTGCTCGAGTATAGTCCTGTAGCAGTAGAGTTCGCAGATATGAAAAGATCTGCTGCCGTAGCTGGTTTCATAGAGATAGGCGACGGCACATGCCGCTTGGAGCTGGCCAACCTCACCGTGGCAACGACAACGACATCTGGGACGACGCAGACGACATCGACGACAGTGCCTCTCCCCACTCCACAGAGCCTCTTGGACCAGGTCTCAACTGGTGCCATTTGTGCACACGAGAGTAAGATCGGTCTCACGCCGCGACAGCTGCAGAGCCATATGTGCTACTTGCAGAACAAGCTCTCGTTGACTGCCGGCATCTCTGGCGGTTGGTCTGAGAAGGCTCAAGAACTACTACTTCGTTGGTTCGCAGCACCGAAGAAAGGGGCTAAGAGTTCCTCCTCAAAGCCATTGGCGATCAAGGACGTGGAGCAGCCGTCTTCTTCCAAGACCCCAGCGGCCCAAGCGAGCAAAGACGTAGAACAGCCCTCTTCTTCCAAGACCTTGGAGAACATGGACCATGAGCAGCCCCTGACGGAGAATGGAGAGACTCCCCTGCAAGCCACTGCTGAGTCCGATCAGGCGGAGTGCGCGTCTACTTCTTCGGATGACTCGTCCAGCAGCAGTTCGCTTCCCGTGATAGATGTTAGTCAATGGGGGTCCGAATGGCATGACCTTTGGCAGCAGACGACTGTCTTGAATCGGCACTGCGCCGGTTCAAACAAACGGACACAGGCATTGAAGAATCTCTTCAAGAGCATCTATGCCGCAAAGCATCGCTTTGATGAGGTAGATTCGGATAGCTCCTGAGCAGGAGATTTGCAGCAGTATCGAGACGTGGCGTCTTTCACGTAGCAAAACAGTGTGAGACTTATTCATTTGGTGCCTGCGCATGTTGAGCAACCGCTGTCTGCACACAAGGGCTGTTTATAAACACCCGCCTTGTTTATAAACACGGCGTTTGTCTTGAATGTAACGTCTGATTCGCTGCTCTCAAAAGAAAGCTAGCTGGAAATCGTGTAGCCGTACATATCTAGCTTTAGCACTGTCGCCCCTCCGCGCGATGGACCAAGCTATGGCCGCATCCAAATACACCTATGTCCAGTACTATGACATTCATAAGTACAGCAAGATCACCGAAGGAGAGCACAGTATCCAAGATCTTCCTCTTGTAGATTCGCCCCTCGTCAAGGGTAAGAAGTTCAAGGAGTTCTTCCACGTAGTCAAGAATGTCTCTGCCTCAGACTACCATACCATCGTGGAGATCATGAACTCAGACCCAAACCGCATAGGTCACTTACCCGATTCTGTTCGTCCACGAGATGCGCTTGGGGATCAGTGCAAGCTCCAGATTGTGATTTGGCCCAATCAGGACAACGACACCTATACCGTGATGAAGTTCTTTCATTCGAAGGTCCCTGTTCCGCTTGGCCTTGCCAAAGCCTTTTGCGCCCAGGAGGTCAAAGTCTTGAACTACGCTGTTTCCGATAACTCCGACTTGCTGAAGAAGGCCTTCCTCTATCTCTTGTCACGCATACCAGGTGAGATGTGGATGACACAAGCTCTTGTGCAAAAAAGCATTACCAATGTGAAAACCAACAGTGATGGTGAGATGAAATGGGACCCTAGTCCTGAAGAGCTCAGGGCTGGCATTGAGCACATCAATAACCACGCGCCACTCGCCAATGCCAAGAATGAGCAGTTCTTGTGGTCATTGCTAAACATTCGCGACAAGGATAGCCCCATCTGTGGTTGGCCGCTTCATATTGTCGGCAAAGCGTGTGGCAACAGGGCCACCGGTAACAGCCAGTCCGAACCGGAGTACTTCTTTCCCCTTCTCCTCCGTGATTTGAACAGCGAGTTCCAGCGGACGGTGGTACCAATGATTCTGCCGACCTTGTTGAGTTTTGGCTTGATCATTCTTGGAAAGCCAGGCATTGGAAAGACTCCTGCAGCGATCATCATGGTCATGGCCGTGGCTCGCTACCTGATACAGGCCCGCAATATGGACGGCTACTTCCCGGGATGGCGACGCTCCAAACAGATCGATGGATTCAGAGAACGACCCGGGGAGATTCACATCCCTGTCATCTTGGACGATCCGCTCCTTCCCTCCATCAATGTCGAAGATATCAAATCGTTTCTGGACGTGGGCGAGAATGGTCTGGTGGATGCACGCTATCGCGCAGCTAAGTTTGTCAGGAATCAGTGCCGGGTTCTTCTTAACAATGAATGGTCCCCTGAGAAGGAACCGGAGTATGTTGGCTTGCCTATGATCACTTGGAAGCAGTTCTTGGCTATGTTCAAGCCGGCTTTAAATGATGCCCAGATGCCTCACATCATGGCTACTTTGAAGAGGGCTTCTGTGATCATTGCCGGCAACAACGCGATCTATGTACGGTTGGCTTCGGAACACCAAAGCCAAAGGATCCATTGCATCAACAACAGTGGGATTACGGAAGATTGGTTACAGCCAACCAACAAGCCGCATTACGACCACTACAAGAAGGGACAGCACACCAAGTACCAGGACTTTAATCGATACGTGGAGGAAGAGACGAACTTCGTCTCTGAATTGCTTGCCTCGCCAGAGGAGAAGGAATACCTGCGCAGGGGTGCCACTTACGATCGCTGGGCAGAGGGAGATTTCACAGAGCCGGATCTCATGACTCCGCGTCCTTCTACTCCCGCAATGGCCTCTAATCCTCCCGATTCAGTCCCTGGAGGTATGTCATCCAGTCCTCTCATCGCATCCCCGCCGGCCAAACAAGCCAGGATTGACATGGACGACTCCGATGGCGAGCCATTGTCGCCAGATTACAATGCCTGATTGGAATAGTTTTGACTTCTCACAGCTCACCGATCGCGGTTCACTCAGAGGAAAACAGTGACAGAGTACATGTTGCATGTGCTTCCACTTTATGACGCCGAACCTATCTTGCATTGCAGCTTCCATTATACTCGCATCATATTCGGACTGGCTCTAGGCATCGTGTTTCTGTAGAGGGGTGGGTCTACAGTCATAAGCACAATGCCAATGAAGCGTCCGGCGGCCGTGATGAATGAGCTTCAGGTCTTCGAAACGCATTTGAAGAAATGCCGCTGCGGAGGAAGCCTGTCCCCATCTCACGAGATCGAATCTACGCTCTATGACATGCTTGGCCGGATCAAGATCAAGGTACGGACGTGGAGATGTACCTCATATGCCTGTCGGAGAACTTTCGGTCCGAACTTCTCAGTCCAAGATTCCGAGAAGGTGAACACGGCAAACCCCATCGACGTGAAGAAGGCTCGTGCTTTATTCATTTCCAACAAGGTCGGCTTTAGCTCGATTTTCTTGGAGTACCATGCCAGAATGGAGTTTCGGGCATGTGTATCGTCGAGGGCGGTACAGGATGTGTATCGTCACACCTTTGGTCTCAACACCAAGAAGCTATCAGGCCAGTGGAGAAAGACGTACGCCACTGCGATCGTCTATTACACGGCATTGACCGAGTTGTATCCCATCGACAGACACTTGGACATCGTCATAGGGAAGGAGTTGTCACCGGAGACTCTCAAGATATACGAACACCACGTGCTCCATCATGTACTACCTCCTCACAACAGGAAGACCGTCACAGAGGTGGTGGCAGACGGCCACGCGAAAGTACATATGAAATGTGCTAACAGCCACCGGCACGCCGGCAATCCTGGCAAACGTGGCAAGGATGCCATAAAGCCGTTCGGTCATGGGTGGTTCATGGTGGTGAACCCTGCCGATCAGCGCATCCTCTGGGCGAAACACATGTCCCAGCCGGAGGGGAATGCAGTTCTGGAGGCCGCGCTCATGGATGTCATTCCCAAGTTTCCCAACCTCGACGGGGTCATCGTCGACCGAGCCTGTTCATTCCTTCCCCATGCTCGCCAGTTCAAGGTTATGAACCAAGTGAAGTACTGGGCAGTAGACGCTTTTCACGCGCATGGCCACACGAAGACATGCAAATGTAACCCGCTGTATCAGAAGCGTCTGAGCCTAAGGTTCAAACGCACCAACAGCAGTGCGGCCGAACAGGTCTTCAGTTGGTTCAGAGGTTATGCTCGTGTCCTAAATGGTTGCACACCGTCCAGACATGCCTTTAAGGTGTTGTATTTTTGCAAACTTCATAATGAAGCTGTGGAGTCCAAGAGCACTGACTACTTGGCCTCTTTTGTGAAGAAGGCAAAGAAATCCAGTAGGCCGTATTCCTGCAGTAAGAAGCCGGCAAGCAAGGTCTTGAAAAGGCCAAGCTCGAAGCGTTAGGACTAGCAGTGCCGGTATGAAAAGCAGTGCATGCATGTCGTCTTGCATGTGCAGGTAAACTAGTAACTTGTAATTAGTAAATCTGGCAAGCATGACTTGCCTGTTTTTTGTTTTCTTGAAGCCAACCCACAGCCAAGGTATATTGGAGAGATGCAGTCGCAACTTGGAGACAGATATGATATAATATAAATATATATATATATATATATGCCTATACATGGAAACATCTTCTATAAATTTACGAAGCGCAAAAACCCAGGCCCCACGACAGCCCACTCTCCAGAAAGGGCTACCATGGGGCCTGCGTTTGGGACACATCACGTTTCGCTAGGGTTTAGGGGTTTAGGGGTTTAGGGGTTAGGGTTTAGGGGTTTAGGGTTTAGGGTTTAAGCGTTCAGGTTGTAGGGGCTCAGGGGTTTAGGGTTTAAGTGTTAAGGATTTAGGGTTGAGGGGTTTAGGGTTGTTTAGCGGTTTCGGGTTCAGGGTTTAAGGCTTTAGGGTTGAGGGTTTAGGGGTCCTGGTTCTGGCTTCATGGTGGGTTTGGGGGTTACCGGGTTGCGGCTTTAGGGGTTTAGGCTTTAGGGTTTAGGGGTTTAGGCTTTAGGGGGTTCAGGGGTCTAGTTTGGGACTTGGGGATTTGTCCTAGGTTCTTGATGTTGCTGCTTCTGGCTCTGCTGTTGCTGTTGTTGTTGTTGTTGCTGCTGCTGCTGTGTCTGTGGCTGTACTGTCTAAAAGCCCCACACCCTCTACCACAAACTTCTAAAATAAAGTGCATAAGCAACTGCGCTTATCGACAGAAAGTACTACATCTCAGGGTCCGTGCCTGAATCCTAGAGTAACGAGAGATTCTTCCATTCTAGGAAAAGAACCCTGTATTGGACTTCGAGTTTAGGATTTAGGGCTCCGTTAAATCAACCCGTTAATAATACCCTTGACAGAACCCTAAACCCTAAACCCCAGACCCCTAGACCCCTAAACCCTGGACCCCTAAACCCCTAAAGCCTTAAACCCAAACCCTCTTGTTTAAGGGCCACTCTCCCTTGGTGGAGGCCCCCGAGCCAGCCGACCTCACGAACGAGGTGAAGAGCATCCACCGCGCCGCCGCCTCTTTTTTGGGTTTAATTCGGTTTTAGGGGTTTAAGAAGTTTAGGGTTCTAACGTTCTAGAGTCTAGGATCTACGGCCTAGTTTAGGGTTCAGGCTCACCTAGACTCCCCAATTCCCCTCAAATACACCCCTAAATACCCACTATTATAAACCCTAAACCCTAAATCCTAAACCTTATTAAGGGTCCCTCCTTTTACCCTTATTATAAGACCCTAAATTAAAGGGCACTTGGGGAGTGCAGGGCTCAGGGTCAAGGGCTTGAGGACTTTCGAGGTTCAGGGGGCATAGTGGTACCATATATGGAGCCTGATACTCTAACCCCTATAGAACCCTTAAAGGAAGCCTTAAAGGAGCCCTTAAAGGAAGCCGTAAAGGAGCCCTTAAAGGAGCCCTTAAAGGAACCCTTAAAGGAGCCCTTAAAGGAACCCTTAAAGTGTATCTGGAGCCTCTGGGGGACTTTAAAGGTTCAGGGCGTTAACGCCCCCGAGCCTGACCCTCCAGGACGGCCAACCGGATCTCCCCCCGCTTCACGACCGGAGCGTCCACCTTGCGTTGAGGGCTTAGGGCTTTTGGGCTTTTGGGTTTAGGGTTCAGGGGTTTAGGGTTTGGGCTTTACGGAATTTAGGGCTTGTCCTTAGGGCTTGTCCGTTTAAATTTGATGTTTCTCTGACTGAAGCCCCACGATCGGGAGGGACCCGAGAGCCCGGGATTGCAGCGTGATACGCTTTTGGTTGTTGGCACGCCAAACATCTGGGAGTTTCCGAAAATTAGGGGTACTTTGTTTTGGGGCCTTGTTATAAGGATCCTACTATTTAGGGTACTATATTAGGGTCCCCTTTTGTCGGAAACTCCCATGTGCCCTCACCCACAGAAACGCCAAGTCCACGACCGACATCAAACTGCCCCAAACCGTTGCAAACACATGAACGCCAGTTTGAAGAGGTAGTTCTATAGGGGACTTAATAATTACCATGGGGGTTCCTTCAAAAAGGGGTCCATATAAGGGTTACTATAAGGGATACTACAAGGGTACTATATCTGTAAAACAGCAACGCTCTGTGTAGGTCAGGGGGCGGATGCCGCCCTCGCCTCTCGAAGCAGCGTCTGCAACGCTACGCCGGACCTTGCATATATTATTATTGAATGGTCTTAATACCCGCGGAATACAGTAGTACTTGGGCTACACAGTTCATGAGGCTTGCAGTAATGCTATCACGATTTGTCGCCAGTTGCGACTATCATTTGTAACAACTATCAATGTAGTTGTTAACGGTGCTACCAAAGCTGACATACTTATTGTTTAACTTTTTCTCTGCTAATGGAACAAACAATGAAGACTGTAGCTAAAAAACTACCACGACTGTTGCCCTTGTACACGAGACGCGACTGGTTCATATTCTTAGTCTTGCCACTGTTACTACACCGCAGCCTATGAGGACTGAGTTTTGGTTGGGAAAGGTTTTCTTTGTCAGTGCTACTACCCAGACCCCCGGGAGGATCCAAAAAGTGGATCCCTTAATGGTGGTCCTACAAATCACCCTTAGTAGTATAGGGCCCCAAATTAGAGGATCTACTTTCGAAGTGCCACTAGTAATTAATCGAAATGAATTCAATAGGGACAGGGGGGTCCGCCATGGGGCCCATGAGGCATGTCGACACCGTGTAGAACCCTCATGGGTAGTTGTCAAAATTAGGGTCCTTTTTTGGAACCCTATTATAATACGGCACCTAATATTTCGGGTTCCCAAAAAGGGGGACCGTAATTTTGACAACCACCCTCATAGATCCTCTAGTATACTACTATTTGCTTAAGAACCACCAAAAAATAAAAAATATATTCCTTATAGGGATAATATAGGGATTATTTTTTTTATTTTTTGGGGGGTTCTTAAGCAAATAGTAGTATAACTAAGTTCCTGAGCAGCCCCGTTATAACAAGGGCACCCATTTTCCCTACTATTGGGTCTTAGTCGGGGGACCCAAGGAGACAACGCGCAAAAGGGTCCTACTCAGGAACCTGGAGAAAAGCCTAGTCTCTTATATTATCGCGCCTTTGATAAAGCCCGAAAGTTAGAACATTGAAAACCCTAAACCCTAAACCCTAAGCCCTAAACCCTAAACCCTAATGCATGTAAGCTCGGCAGTCCCTAACTTACCCTCAAACCCTGAACCCTTAAACCCTAAACCCCTAAACCCCAGGCCCTGACCCTAGACCCTGAACCCCTAAACCCTAAAACCCCTAATCCCTAACCCCAAACCCCTGTGCCCTAAACTCTATACCATACTTCCCATAGTTTAGGGTCCTTAAGGTAGTGCAGGATTTATATCACCAACCCTATAAACCCTAAAACCCTGTAGATTCATAGATCCCTTTAGAGGAACCCTAGGATTTATATCATCAATCGTTGGGGAGCACCTCGCATAGCTCGAAGATGTCTCGTCTAAGGCGGCTTCCAGCTTCCTCCGCACGGCGGCCTTTTGAAGACACTGCGCAGGGAGGGCTTACCCTGAGGCTCCTGGACCCTCGTAGTGAGATCCCAAACCTTAGCCCCGAAAGCCCGAACCCTCCCCCAGAAAGCCCATGACCCCTGTCGGAGCCTTAGGGTAAGGATATAGATTTAGGGGTTTAGGGTTGAGGGGTTTTAGGGATTTTAGGGTTTGAGGATATAGGGTTTAGGGTTTAGGGTTGGGGGTTTAGGGGTTTAGAGGTAAAGGGGCGTAGGGTTACCTCAGGATCCAATAGCCTACTGTTTCAAGGCTTATACCGCATATTCGAGTGGCCATAACCTACTGTGTTGTACCGTTGATGATATAAATCCTGCATTACTTGAAGGACCCTAAACTATGGGAATTATGGTATATTCCCTATTATGGGTAATGCAGGATTTATAACATCAACCCTAAACCCTAAACCCCCTATAGATCCCTTAAAGGGGCCCCTTAAAGGTACCCCCTATAGATCCCTTTAAAGGAACCCCAGGATTTATATCATCAACCGTAGGGCTTGGCGATAACCCTGGCCAAACTGAAGGCCCTAACCTGCAAAACCCTACAGCCCCAAGTTTGTTTTAGGGTTTAGGGATGTTTAGGGTTTAGGGGCTTAGGGTTACTTGGGTGGTTGTCAAAATTATGGTCCCTTTTGGGGTACCCTAAATATTAGGTGCCATATCATATTAAGGACCCAAAAAGGGAACATAATTTTGACAACCACCCACTTTGAAGCCCAGACCCAAAAGCCCTAAACATGGCCCAAAACCCGTTCACCCGACCCCCTGTCAGGGCTTTGCCTCTAGTCTGCGTTGTAGCTCCTTTTTTGACTTACCTTATAAGAGCCTGCACATACAACTGGTTTAACCGACAAAGGAACTACAGTGGAGACTGCAAACTTCTGTAAACCCCAAGCCCTGAAGCCCTAAATCCCAAAACCTCTAAGGATAGGGTTCAAAAGCTTCAGTGCCTACAACGGCGACTTATTTTGGGCTCTGAAGTCTCTAGACGCAACCTGATCGGTCTGCTTGGAGTACTAGAGTTACTAGGGATATAAGGAATCATAATCGGGAGCGCTGAACACGAAAGCTCTTGAGGGTACAGGTAATAACTGCGTGGACGTGGCAGTCGCTGCACGAACGAAGCGAAGATTCAGTGCTTGACATGCAGTGCCTACATGTCTACCTGTACCTTAAGGACCAAACGAATCCTGACAGGGTTTCGGCCTCAGTTTCTTACAAGACAATGCGGCCCTTACGTTTCAGGGCCATCTAATCTTTTAGGCAGGGTTTAGGGTTTAAGGTCATCCCTGAACGGGACCCAAATTTAGAGAACTGCCTTAAAGGTCCGGGCCTTGTTTTCCTCGTCCACCACGTTGTGCCGTGCCTGGCTACCCGGCTTCAGGCACAGGGCGGAGCTCGCGTTAATTTTAAAGAGGTTTTCATAATCGGGATCCTTTAAGGGCTTGAATGAGGGTTCTATCAGGGCTTTGGGGTGTAACGGTCCATGTACCTATATTGTGTATACTTAAGCCTTAGAGTACCTATGAGCCTCTTTAAGAGATATATATATATATATATTCTGTATATATATATATATATACATACGTACATACATACAGATAGGCGCATGGAGCCGCAGAGTTCGGGCTCCAGGGTTCTGCGAGGATGCTATGCGGATATTATAGTTACAATTATTACAATTCTGTAGAGTTCTATATATAGAGTATTTTTGGGCTCTGTAGATTTCTTATCAATAACACAAACTCACAACACCACGTGCTTTAGGAATCTACCCAAAATTGTACCTTAATGGTTATGTTGTAAAAGTCCGTACTCCTTCACCCAATACTTGTGGAGTTTCCAAATTCAGGGCTATAGGAATGTAGCTAGCTGCTCTACCATATACTACAAGTCCCGTAGGCCCATTTTTCCAAGATAATCATTTGGTTTAATTTAGGCCACAGCTATGCAAAGCTGTTCGGAGAACCCGACAAAATAACCCGGAACCCTTAGGATCCAAAAACCCAAAAGGTCCCAGGTACTGTTCACACTGTTACGGGGGCGTTACTCGCGATTCCTGACCTGATACAGAAACCCTGCACTCTACATAGCTACTTAGCACTCTTAGGGATTCAGGTTGTCCCTATTCGGCACAAACGAGCCAAAGTATATACTATATGCGTACATGCACCCTTAGGCGTATACAACCTTGAACTATGATGAAGAACATTCTATAGCTACAGCGAAGTGTATCGATCTGTGGGGATGCGGTGGATACTGACCTACGGTAAGCAGAGTCACAGCACACTTAACACAGTTCAATCGCTCTCTAACCCCCCACACCTTATAAGCCCCAAACCTGCAGCCAACATAGATCCTGGAATGTTGTAGGTTCAGGAGACGGGCTGATGCATACATGCACATATGCATGTATATATACATTTACTTTCATACATATGTGCGCACACGCAAACACACGCACACACATGCACACACACAGACACACACATATAGACATACATATATGCATATTCGTTGTCATATAAAGATGCATATCCATATGCAATTACATATCCACATGCATGTACATATACATATACGCATATATGAACACATGTACATACATACGTACACACATATCTAAATCCGTATCTATATCTTTCTCTATATATCTATCTCTATATCGAGTTCTGTCTCCAGCCCAATCTCTTTTCTGATATCTTTTATATTCATGTGACTCATGTTCATGTAATTACCTCAACCCTTAAACCCCTACAATGCAACCCGTTCTGTTGGAAGCCTCTTGCAAAGCTTCGAGAAATGATGGATCGAAGAAGCCCGCACCGGCAGCTTTCCTGCAGAGGGCATGGGAGCCAAGACTCACGGCCTTACTATCTGAAGAAGGGGTTTAGGTTTTGGTAAGGTTTTTTGGTCCTTGGGTCTTTGCGGGTTTACGGTTTACTTGGAGGGTCGTGGGGCTTGGTTACTTTAAGGCTCATAAGAATCATAATCCAATTTGGACCCCGTTTAGGGTATGTATAAGTCTACTTACGACCCAGTTGCTAAGTCCCCGACCCTCCGAGTCCCCGTACTCCTCTGACTTAAGGTTTTCTACGGCTTGCAAAGGGTTGCCCCAAAAACCTCGATCCCTGACTCTCATTCAGGGTTTGGGATTAAGGTTCAACTCATCGAGTTCTTCACTTAGGCTTTTCGTAAGAAGTTCAGGAATTCGGATTGAGTTCATACCATGTTGAGTGAACACCCTGGTCATAGACCCCGCCCCACCCTCCCCCGAAGACCGACATACATCACACTACTTGCCTAGATTTCATGTGAAGCTCCTAGCACTGTCACCCTTACAGAAATCCTGCGAAACCCTATCAGGCCGCGCAGGAAACCTTAGAGCCTGGTTTGCAGAGGTCATAGGCCCCAAAAAGTGTAAAGTTTCAGTTCTATGATAGGAGATAATCTTCTCCCCTGAAAATTTGGGGATCATGTTATTATGCATTTAACTGAAACACAAGTGTTTAGTGCACTCATTCATCTACCAACCTACAGGCTCCATAGATAGTACCATTATGGAAACAGGTCCAAAAGACCATCTTTACTGTCTTCACGGACCTATTTGCATAATAGCTATATATATATATATATATATATATTATGTATGGACCTTAAACCATAGAACCCATAAAGGAACCCTGAAAGAATCCTCTCTGCAAGAACCCCGTTCAGTTCTTCCCTCCTCAGGCTGGCTGCTGCCGACACCGCTGCGTCCGGATAGCCGCGACCTCGCCGGTCGAGGGTTTAGAGACTACCCTAAAGCTCCTGGACCCTCGTAGTGAAATCCCAAACCTCAGCCCCCAAAGCCCCAAACCCTCCCCCAGAAAGCCCATGACCCCTTTTGGGAGCCTTAGGGCAGGGTTCAGGATGTTGAGGGTTTTAAAGGCTCGGGGTTTAGGGATTAGGGTTCAGGGTTCGGGATAAGGGATTAGGGTTTAGAGGTTTAGGGATTAGGGATAGTCTGGCAGTGGCCAACTGCTTGCCGGCCGGACCGTTCGTGGGAGCTCATCCCAGTCTCAGTACGCAGGGAGAGAACGGTCGAGTCTTACAAATGTAGCAATCTGATATGTTGCAGTCGAGTTGCAGACATCTAGCGCGCGCAAGAGCAGCCGGCCTTGTTCTCCATAAGGCGGCTTGAGGCCACTCAGGGAGTTGGCCAGTGTCTTGCGCCAGCGCCAGACCACGTCTGGCACGGCCCTCCGGGGCTCTGGCTCTTCGGCCATGGCAGCGCGGGCGACTCTTCTTGCCCGCGGCTTCTGACACCCCGATTCACTTACTGCACTGTCCCTTGCAGTAGGAGTTGCTCTGCTGGTCTTTGACTGAATCTTGCTAGACTGTTCATCGCTTCAAAAGCGTGTCATTCCTTCTTTGTCTGCCTGCCTGCACGGCTCCCAACGAAATGACAAACCGTTGCCATCGGCAGACGATTCATCTCAAGCTAGCTGCTTAAAATGCCGTAAACCCTAAACCCCTAAACCCTAAAACCCTAAGCCCCTAACCCCTAAACCCTGAACGGAGTTCAGGGTGTAGGGTTCAGGGATGACTCCACCACCCGGACCTTCCAAAACCCCTTAATTCAGGAATATCCCTTAAATCATCTTAAGGATCCTACTATACTTTAAGGTATAGTCCTAATTAAGGGTTTTTGGAAGGTCTGGGCAGTTGAAAGGTTGAGGGTTTATGTAGACCCGAAACAGCATCAGACACCTAGTACGTTTTGGTCTCAACTTAGTTTCCGTAGAAGACGATATCCAGACAAAGTCATACTACATTCTAATGTAGGAACCTGATTGAGAAACCCTGCACCTATAACCCCCAAAAAATGGAACTCATGTAAGGAACCCAAATAAAGGCTCAAGGTTTCTTACTCAGGTTCCTACATTAAACCCCCCCGCCAAACCCTTATAGTACCTTATAGTACCCTTTAAAGGAACCCTTATAGAACTCTAGTAAAGGCCCAAGGTTTCTGAATCAGGTTCCTACATTCTGGGATTTGGGTGGTTGTCAAACCTATTATTTAGGGTACCCAAAAAGGGACCCTAATTTTGACAACCACCCATTTAAAGGGAACTCCAGAAAGTTGGAATATGGATTAATGGTAGGATCCCCTATAATTTACCTTAAAGGGGTTACGATAATGATATTCCAACTTTCTGGCTTTTACTGTAGGATTTAGGGCTTGCAGGGCTCAGGATTTAAAGTTTAGGGCTTAGGGTTTAGGGTTGGGTTGTGGGTGGTTGTCAAGATTATGGCCCCTCTTGGGTCCCCACATTACTAACCCAAAGGGTCCAAAGTTACCCCTTTAAGGGTTACAAAAAAGGTTCCTTTAAGGGTTTCTGTAAGTGTTTGGGTTTGGGGTTTGCCCTTTGGGTTCTAAGTGGCTATATATAGTAGAATGTGAGGTTTCTACATTAGGAATTACTGGTTTGATTTGGGGAAGTATCCCGCATAACAATACCTAGGACCCTTTGGGTAATTAATTGTGAGGCATTTGGGCCCCAAAACCATACTTCTTCCGGCCGGCGATAGAGAAACACCCTATATCCCTAGTACGATACAAGGTACGCTCCTTCACTAAGGGTGTTGGACTGTGTAGGATATCTTTTGGAAAGGCCTGTAGAGCTTTGGCATCAGGTCTGTTAAGAGGATCATGGTGCAAGGATTAGGTTTTAGGGCTCAAGGCTTTCTCTCGTGTGGGTTATAATTAGGGCTCAATAGAAGCCGTTTTGCATTCCGTCTCACCCAGAGACTCCAATATCCCTTAATTAAGGAATATACCTTAAATCATATTAGGGGTCCTACTATAATTTAAGGTATATTCCTTAATTAAGGGATATTGGAGTCTCTGGGCATGGTCTTCCTATGGTCATCAGTTATCAGACGGAGGTTCTAGCAGTGCGAGGACTTAAAGGTACCCTGAACGGGTCCGAATTGGAGGTAGGATGCTGACAAGTCTGCCAAACAACTGTTACCGAAGTTCCCCGACGACCCTCGAAGCAACCCAAAACCACAGAAGAGGAACCCTAAACCCCTAAACCCCTAAACCCCAAACCCTAAACCCCTAAAACCCTAAACCCCAAACCCTAAACCCTAAACCCCTAAAACCCAAACCCTAAACCCTAAACCCCAAACCCCTAAACCCTAAACCTCCGAGCACTCGGCCTTCGGGTTCGGCCATGCTGTCACTTGTAATACCTTGCGCGTGATTCGTTTTGTGGTTCAGGGGGTTTAGGGTTGATACTTGCCTCTAAGTAGTGTACCAGAAGCCACCTGAGAAGATTCTGGGCTAAGGGTGTAGCGGGGTTTTAGGGTTTAGGGTTGATACTTGGAGGGTCGGGGGACTTAGTAACCGGTTATTTTAATTATAAGTACCATAACCCCAATTAAGGTCCGTTTTAGGGTACTTGTACCTACTACCTACTTACTAAGTCCCCCGACCCTCCCAGTAGGGTTCGGGCTTAGGGTGGAGGGGAGAGGGGGTGTATAGGCTTTACAGGGATAAAGTTTAGGGCCTCAGAACCCAAGATCCACAATCCCGAAATCCCAACATCAACATTAGAAGGGGCCCCCACCCTGAAATAGTGACCATAAGGATTATATAGGATTCTATTAGGGCCCTATTATATTCCTATTTTCCCACTATTACAGGGTGGGGGCAGCTTCTAACATCAACATACGAAACACCAAAAGGCTGAAATCCCGACAACATCAACCCCTTATCAGAAGCCCCTTACAGGTGGGTAGTTCTTCTCCCATAAGGCCCCCCTTTACCTTATAGGAGTGGTATGGGAGGCTTATGGGAAACTACCCACCTAATAACTACCCACCTGTAAATGGCTTAGACTTATAGAGCCGCTGAGCCCTTGAAAGACCCCTTATGGTATCCTTGACGGCCTGAACGGAGCCTAACGGAAGACATCAAGTTAGCATCCAGGGTGGGCCAGTATCGGGGCCTGAGTTATCCAAGACAGTGCTAGATCATTGTTGGGATAGGATTGAAAATGTACATGTTTATTCCTTATTGTTCAAGTACCCATAAGAATGTAAAATGTTACGCAACTATGACAAAGAGTGCTTGAATGCCTGCGACTTCGAATCCGGAACCTCAAACCCCCTACACCTTGGATGCTGCACCTGTGCAATAACAGTCATAAGGGTAGTTGTCAAAATTAAGGTCCCTTTTTGAGTACCCTACATATTAGGTGCCGTATTATATTAAGGACCCAAAAAGGAACCCTAATTTTGACAACCACCCATATTTCTATATATAGAACTTTATAGAACCGTGACTAAATCTAGGATACCCAGTAACCTAAGAACAAAAAGGCCTCTCTTTTTGGTATTGGGTAACTTTATAAGGAACCTAGGACTACAAAAAGGGAATAAGGGTACTACTGGGCATCCTAGACTTTATAGAACCGTGACTACATGGAAGAAGAACCAGTGCAGCCTTCGACAAGGAAATGCCCCTCATCGGGATATGGGGGGGTTTCCGAAAATAGGGGACCCTAATATAGCACCCGAAATAGTAGGATCCTTATTATAAGGACCCCTAAATATGGTACCCCTATTTGCGGAAACTCCCATATGTGCCGTCTGAAGGGACCTTGGCTACTCAAGGAAAGCTTTCCAAGCCTACACCCTATAAACCGTAAAGTCTCAGCGCCAAAAACCCTAGGGGTTTAGGGCCTTATAGGGTTTAGGATTTAGGTGCTAGGGTTTGAGGCTTTGGGTTTTATAGGGCTCTAAACTCCCAACCCGAAAACCCGACTAAATCCTAAGTTCCAATAAAGAACTTCATTCTACACAAACCCTATTCTTGTAAGTCCTAAACAAGCCCTGAAACCCAAACCCAAAACCCCTAAACCCTAAACCGCTAAACCCTAAACCCCGAAACCCCGAAACCACTAAACCCCTAAACCCAAACCCCTAAACCCCTAAACCCCTAAACCCTAAACCCGTGACCCGTAAATTCTAATCCCTGGCCCCAAGAAGGCCTTTCGAGTTGTCCTCGAGGACTTTGTCGACATCAGCAGCCAAAGGCTCGGCTGGACCGCCGTTCAGCATGCTCCTTTCCCGGAGGGTCCATGTACTACGGTTGATGATATAAATCCCACATTACCCCCCCAGACCTTCCAAAATCCCTTTATTATGGAATGTACCTTAAATCATACTGGGGATCCTCATATAATCTAAGGTATATTCCTTAATTAAAGGTTTTTGGAAGGTCTGGGCACAATAAGGAAGATACCATAGTTCCCATAGACTAGCGTCATTAAGGTAATGCAGGATTTAGATCATCAACCATGCTGTTAAGGGTTCCTGTAAGAACACCTTTAAGGGCACCTTAGGATACTATTGTAAAAGGTTTGGAATTAAAGGAGTGTCCATATACCACTATTATGGTATTGTGCATACTTTCGGGTTCAAGGTAAAGCCTAAAACACAACAAAACCCTAATTGACTCTAAACCCTGATTCACCAAAACGCCCAAGAACGACTCAGCCGGGGTTCTTTTCGATCGCCGCCACCAGAGCCTCTGCTTCCGTCACGGCGGCACGGAGTGCGATGGGATCCTCAGCGCTTTCAGCATCCTTTCTATCCCCAGAAGCCCCTTAATCATGAGTGCACCGGCTCTACTACCGTTGATGATATAAATCCTGCATTGCCTTAATTTAAGGACCCTAGACTCTAGACTATGAGAACTATGCAATTATGGTCTATTCCTCGTTATGGATATTGCAGGGTGTATATCCTAAACCGCATACTCCAGTCCCAGCCGCGACCACTCATTACAAGCTACATTACGTATGTAGCTACTTGCTACCCAATATGTATGGTTTCTATGGCTCGGAATCACCATTAATTATGATTCGGGAATGTATCACCCATACAAGAACCCCTAAACCGCAAATCCTAAACCTCACTATGGGGGCCTGAATAATTAGAATAGGTTTTGGGGGCCCATTATACTATAGTTATATAAGGAAGCCCCAAAATGGTATAGGCAATTATTTTGGCCCCTGTATTATGCAGCCCCGTAAGGAACCGCCAAACCGAACCCCTGATCCTAAACCATTAATTTGAATTTGGGTTTAGGGTAAGCGTAATGTTTCAGCGGCAAAGACTCCAACCACAAATGGTACCTACATTGGGGTCTAGAGTCAATCGATAGTACCTACAATGGTCAACTTGGAGTCTAAAGCAACCACCTACTGAGTTGCTGGGGTAAAGGGTCAGAGATCAAGCGTTTAGGGTTTCAAGTGCTCGCTGGGGCTGAGGCTCACAGAGTTCTTTTGGGGTTTAGGGTTTTTCAATTCTATCATTCTGGGCGGGATAAGATGATCCCAAAAAGTGTAAAGTGTACTCATTCAGCTAGATGGCATTTGGGATTATATATGTATACATACACAGGGATTCTAGTACCCCAAATCGTGACCTCACTACACAGACAGTAAGGTAGTATGTAGGCAAGAGACCTATCTGAATTGCCACACCGAGTGTCGTAGCGTGCATCACGGATTTTGGCTTGGACCAGCCGCATCCACCTGCGTTCCCGAAGCCCTACACCCAAAAATCCCCTAAACCCCAAACCCCTAAACTTTAAACCCTAAACCGTGGCCACTTAGGGCGGGACTCTTAAACCGTAAACTCTAATCTGTACCAGAGCCTGTACAAGCTACATTCTACATAGGACATACGGTTGAGGATATAAATGCTGCAAATCCCATGATAAAGAATATACCATAATTCCCATAGTCTAGCGCCATTAAGGTAATGCAGGATGTATATCATCAACAGTAGGGTAGAGTTTACCCAGAAGTATCCCTGAGGGTCCATGTACCCAAATAGTATATACTTTGGCCCCAAAGTGTGCATATAGGGAGTATACTTTTAAGGCCAAAGTATCTACTATTTGGGTACACGCACCCTTAAACGCTAAATCATCCTAAACCCCTATAGAACCCTTATAGTGGAAACCTCGGGAACCCTATTTGGGTACATGGACCCTTAAGCGGTATACTATATCCCCAAACCCTATTCTAATTACTTATAGTATAATGCGCCCCAAAACCCTATTCTAATTATTAAGGCCCCTATAGTGGGGCTTGGGGTTCAGGGCTTTGGGCTTCACCTCACAGAACCCTTACTTGAAGGCTCATGGGACTTAGTAAGTAGGGTTATAAGTAGGTTATAATTATATAGGATAACCCCACTTGGAGGGCTTATAACCCCAATTATAACCTACTTACTAAGTCCAATGATCCTCTGAGTAGGGTAGTGCACCCAACTCTGAAGTCGGTAGCACGCTGTTCGATCCTATTGGGGTTGGGGCTTCGTCAGGGTTCCTTTAAGGGTCCCTCTAAAGGGATCTATAGGGAGTCTCTAAAAGTCTCGGGTTTAAGGTTTATCTATAGGGATTCTCTCAAAGTATAGGGTTTAGGGTTTATCTATAGGGATTCTCTCAAGGTATAGGGTTTACGATTCATGGGGAGCTATACGTGGGAGGAATAAGTAGGGAGCTATAGTCAGGCTCCTTGGAATCATTTTTCAGATCCACGAAAGAACACTAAAGAAAGCCGGGCCCAAAAAAAACACAAAACCCTTGCAGAACCCTGAAAAGACCCCCCCAAACTCTATTTACGCAGAGTTTACACGAAGGTGTCAAGATCTTCATAAACATGCGCCGAGCTAACCCGAAACCCTAAACCCCTAAACCCCTAAGCCATAAACCCCAACTCCTACAGCCCAACTCCCCCCAGAAAACAAGCCAAGCTGCTTTTTGCAAAGGACTTCAACGGCCTCACGAAGACGAGACTCCTCTGCGACGGATTCTGTGGTGGGGTTTACCTTACTTGGAGGGTCGGGGGACTTAGTAACTATAAGGGGTTCCTTTAGGGGTTCTTTAAAGGGATCTATAGGGATTCTATAAGGGTATAGGGTTTAGGGTTTAGATTACTTGGAGGGTCGGGGGGACTTAGTAACTGGTTTTTTTTGAGGACTTAGAAGTACCATAACCCCAATTTGGGTCCCTTTTAGGGTACTTGTAAGTCTACTTACTACGTCCCGCGACTCTCCAGGTAAAGGAACCCTAGGGCCTTAGAGGATCCCGTTAAAGGAACCCTAGGGGCCTTAGGGGAACTTTAGGCATCCCTTTAAAGGACTCTAGTAACCGACTTTATTCACAGGTTCGTATTCTAGTCTAGATAAACCCGAATGTGGAATTTATAGGGACCCTACAAAATCATAGATTTGGTAGTTCAAGGTAGGGGGTTTCGGGTGGCCAAGGGCTCTCTTGGGGCTAGTTTGGGGGAGGGTTTGTAGTTTAGGGGTTGGGGTTTAGTGTTTGGCCTTTCGGGTGCGCGATGGGGCTTGCGGTTTAAAGCCTGGGTTTCTTTGAGGAACTGCGGCTGGAGAATTTCAGGAGTGTGGGGGGTAGAAACAACAATAATTAGCAAGTTAGCTACTTGGGTTGAGGGAAAGTAATAATGGAACTGCAGGTTGATAGCTGACGGAGTACACGATGTACTTGCACATCGGGGGTAGACTACCCTGAGGCCCCAAAGTAGTTCGAATTTTGGGGTTCGTATATAGAATCCTATAAGGTAATCCCAAAATGGAACTACTTTGGGGCCTATGGGTAGTTCATAAACCGATAAAGGCGCGAAGCCCTAACTATACTGAACTTAGAACCCTAGCAAAAATTGTAATTTTAGCTGTTTCTTAGGGATTATACTATTTCTAAGTGCCCCTAAACTGAGATGAACACGCCAGAACTTGTCTCCACCTCCTGGACCACCACCGGCCCCTAGAGCAGCTGGCATCGAGCCAGAGTCAGAAGCAGCAAATGCCATTCCCTAAGGGTCCAAGTGCATCAGGCTAAACAAAGGGGATTATAAGGTAGGGTTTAGGGTTTAGGGTTTAGGATTTACCCTAAGGGTCCTACTGTTGATGATATAAATCCTGCATGACCCATAATAAGGAATATACCATAATTCCCATAGTTTAGGGTCCTTAAGGTAATGCAGGATTTATATCATCAACCGTAGTGCTAAATAGTAGGGTTTCAAGGTCCAAAAACCATTCAGAGAATGGAGTTTGGGACCTGGAAACCCTACTGTTTGGATACATGGACCCTTAGGGCAAGGGTCCCATGTACCCATATAGTATATACTTGGGCCTTAAACTAAAGTACCTATATAGGGACCTCTTTAAAGTATCTACTGTATGGTTACACGGAGCCTTAGGGAAAGGGAGCCTTCGGCTTGGCCTTCGCAGCATGCGGATTCTTACACGGCGGCCCCCGTACGGTTGATGATATAAATCCTGCAGTACCCATAATAGGGAATATACCATAATTCCCATAGTTTAGGGTCCTTAAGGTACTGCAGGATTTATACCATCATCAACCGTAGGTCTCATGCCCAGTGTTCCATGAAGTGAAAAGCAGCACAACTGGATCTGAAAGTTTAGGGGTTGGGGGTTTAGGGTTTAGTTTAGTTTAGGGGTTTACGCTCTGGCAAACTGGGGTTTGGGGTTCAGAAGTTTGGGGGGTCTAGGATTGCAGGGTGACAGCTGACTGGAAAGTTTGGGCTGAAAGTCTTGGATGATCATTAAGGTTCTACGTTCGCTTTTGTCTGTACACCCTAGACCCTAAACCCCTACACCCATGCTAAACAAAGAAGCAACTCCCAAACAAAACCAATTTGTAAGACTCTGGAGTCTGCTCCTCCACTTTCTGGGCAGCCTTTGCCTGGCTCCGTGCTTATTCGTGGGTTCAAGGCTTGCGGTTTAAGGTTTGGGTCCCTTCCTCCGGCGTCTGCTTGTCGGGCATAGGTTCGTTATTGTCAAGAGGGAAACTTAGAAGGCTTCAAGGTTCTACTTGGGGCATCACGTATTCAGAGCACTCAGGAACCGATCGATCTCATGGGGATTTCAAATCAAAGAAGCGACAGTTGTTCAACTTACAAAAAACGCTCCTATCAGGCTTGGGAGGCCGCGATTGGATCTTTGTGTGGATTCTCCCAAAGGGCTTCCCCTCCCTTTCCTTCCCTCCCCCCCTTGCCCCTGCTTCCCTTCCTTTTCCCTGTGGCCAGGTTGGCCCATGTTTCTTTCCCCGAGCTCGCTTACATCTTAGAAGGGGCCCCCAGGGCTCCCACCCTGTAGTAGTGGTATAATAGGAATATAATAGGGCCTTAATATAATCCTTATAGTCACTACTGCAGGGTGGGGCAGCTTCTAACTTACATCATTCGTGAACTTGATGCCAGGGCATGGCTGGCACAAATGAAAACGAAAGCCTGGCTACGCTAGCCTTCGAGAAAACATTCTGAGGCAAATGCTCTGACTCACTCCTTACCTTTGGTTAGTATGGAACGGAGGAATGGGGTACAATTATAACGACTACTACTACCATTCTTCCATTCCCTACTACCCAACCCTGAACCCTAAACCCTAAACCCCATAGATCCCTTAAAGGAACCCTACAGGTCCCTTTAAGGAACCCTAAAGATCCCTCCTTAGGTAAGACTCATGACCTCAGCTGCGTGACCTGACCTCTTGCCTTCCCAAACCCTAAGGGTCCATGTACCATTTAGTATATACATTGGCCCTAAAGTACCCTCTATATAAGTACATTGGGCCCAAAATGTATGCGGTATGGGTACACGGACCCTTAAATCCTAAACCCCATAGAACCCTGATAGTAAACGCTTATAGGAACCTTGAAAGGAACCCCTTAGGGTAGGATTACAACGATACCGACTTCAGCATAAGGACCCTTAGGGAAAGCAATGGATCAGCTTCGAACACCGCCGGGCCGAAGCGGACGACGCGAAGTGTTAACAATAATGGGACACCGGGGTACATTTCCCTAAGGCTCCCAAAGGGGTCATGGGCTTTCTGGGGGAAGGGTTTGGGCTTTGGGGGCTAAGGCTTGGGATCTCACTACGAGGGTCCATGAGCATTAGGGTTATACAAACATATATATATATATACATAGATATATAGATATAGATAGATAGATATATATTTATATTTTATATTTCCATTATATGGGATAAGGTCCCAAAGGACCATTCTTCTTAAGGGCTTCTAGGGATCTGATTCCATAAAGGTAGTATATGTGGAACCTCTGGGATACCCTTCAACCATAAACCCTAAAATAGTACCCTAAGGTACCCTTAAAGGAACCCTTATGGAACCCTGCTAAGGAGTATGAGCCCAATACTCCAAATAGGGGTTGAGGCTGAGGGCTTAAGGTCTAGGGTCTGGGTTTGAGTCTTGCGGCTTAAGTTTAATTAAGGATTATAAGGTTTAGTTTAGTGTTCAGGGTTTACAGATGAGGGTTTACAGATGAGGGTTTAGGGCTTGGGATTTAGGGCAAAGGCCCTTGCCCCAGCTATACAATATCAGGATTGAAGACTTGAGGTTATTTAATTAGGGTTTAGGATTTAGAGTTTAGGGCTATTTAAACCATAATTGGAGGAGAACTCAGGCTTTAGGTCAGCTGTGGTCGTGCTGTCGCGAATGCAATTCGTCCAAGCTGCACAGAGCTTGCAAGCCTCCTCGCACAAAGACATGCCACTCTCAGTTTGTTTTTCGGTTCAGGGTTTATAGGGTTTAGGGTTTATGGGGTTTCGGGTAGTATAGGGGCTTTAACAAGTTGTTTAAGAACTATTATTAAGGAAAGGACAGGCCTTCTAGGGGATAGTATGCTGTAAGTATCCTGATGACCATGAGGGCGTAGTCTTACCAATCATTCCGATTCCTGTGTTGGGGTGTAAGATTCCGTGTTGCTTGCCTGTGTTTTCTGAGTAGAGACAGGTACTACGCTTCAGGATCTCCTGCAGATATAGTGTACACGTAGGCCTTCAAAGGGGCTTCTGTATCACTTTAAAGCGAAAGTATAATATGACTACCATGGAGGAACAGCGTCTTTTCGAGTACCTCCCCCTACAAGAAGGGATACCGCTTTCCTATTCGGTCAAAAAAACACCATCCTTGCTATGGCTTCACGGACCTAACTCTATAATGGTACGGTTGATGATATAAATCCTGCATTACCCATAATAAGGAATATACCATAATTCCCATGGTTTAGGGCCCTTAAGGTAATGCATGATTTATATCATCAACCGTAGTACATACTGAGTGTGGGTTGAGAGAAAGCAAAACAAACACATCAAACACCCAAACGACGACTCTGACTTGGGGCGTTTTAAGGTTTGGGGCTTACCTTAAGGACCAAATGACCACGAAAGGTTTGGGCCCTATATCCGTGCAAATTGAATCCCATATGGTAAATGAACCTTAAGCCATTTGAGCGTTCATGTCGTCCCTAAGGTGGGGCTCGTAGGGATTTCGAGCTGATGCCGCGATCTCTGCTTGTGCAGTGCCGCAAGTAGGGCAGAACACCGCGCAAACTAAGCGGTCCAATACCGGAGCTGTCGTAATGCCTGCCATTGAACTTGTGTATCCTGTGGTTTCAGAAATCTCTACATGGAACCGACAAGCTAGAACCCTCCTCCAGCGAGGCAAACCCCAAACCCCATCCTAAACTCATAATACTCTAAACAGTGACAGCGTGACGAATGCTAGACCCCAAAGCCCGTACACCCAAAACCTAAAACACCAACGAACCCCTAAACCCTAAATAAAAGCTCTGAAGGCACGGGAAACCTTAAAAGCAAATCAACCCTAAATCCTAAACAGACACCCCAAGAACACGAAAAAACACCAAAAGCCCTGCGAAACAAAGCGTTGTCCCTGGAAGGCCTCGCCCTCCCTGATCGCCTGCTCAGCCTTGGCAGTGCTTACCCTACCCCTCCATATAGGGTTTACCTGGACCCCAAAGAACTTTTGTGGATCCCTAATATGGCTTCAAAATAAGTCCTTAGAAAGGGAGGTTATTTGGGGTTACTATGGGGTTTAGGCTGCAGGGGTTCAGGGTTTAGGGTTTAGGATTTAGGGTGTAGGGTTTTGAGTCTAGGGTTAACGGTTTAGGTGCTGTGTATTATGGTTTCATTGAGCCCTAAGTATATGCTAAATATGTACATGGAGCCGTCCTATATGTTACCCAAAGGGCGTCACAGATACTACCATATATACTACCATGATGGAGCTAAGTCCATAAAACCATACGAAGTGTCGTTTCAAAAGTCCTGCAAATCATGTATAACTAGGGCTCTACATTCAGCAACAAGGGAAATTAAAACGTATCCCAAATCGATACTGAAGATATAGTAAGGTTGGTCTTTTTGGGTTTTACTTCCAGGTAGTAAAATACCTAGACCCCCCCTCCCCCGCCCCGGAACCACCCTCTATTATAGCCCAAATACCGACGATTAAGGACCATGATGGCTGCAAAAGAGGGCTCTTGGGGGTCCTGGTAATAGATCCCTTCAGGGACCCAAAACCCAAAACCCTAAACCCAAAGCCCTTATGGGGTTTAGGGTTTAAGGTCTACTTGGAGGGGCAGTGGACTTAGTAAGTCGGTTACAAGTAGAGTTCGAAGTACCCTAAATGAGTTAACCCAATTATCACCCTACTTATAACCCACTTACTAATCCCCCTCCCCCTCCAACTAGGGTTTAGGGCAAGCACCCTAGGAGCTGAGGACCCTAGCCCCAACATGTTCACCTTGGATTGTATAAGCCCCAAAAGGTTGAAGGTTCCCTACTTAAAGGATCATGAGACTTAGTAACTAGGGTTATAAATAAGGTAGCTATACTTATAATTCCTTATAGCCCCAATAAGGTAGTTATAACCTTGCTTACTAAGTCCCATGATCCTCCAAGTAGCCCCTAAACCCTAAACCCTCTAGATCCCTTTAAGGAACCCTATAGATCCCTTTAAGGAGCCCTTTTCCTCCAAGTATTCAGCCCGCAAGTTAGGGTTGAGGGGTCAAGGTTTTGTGCAAGTGCCCAAACAGCAAAGGGCTTCAGGTCCCAACTTCCACACTCTGAATGGGCTTTGGGTACTTAAAATATCCCACTAGTCTGCTTTCTGAGCACTTGGAGCTTCATTAGGGTTTAGGGTTTCGGGTTTAGGGTTTAGGGTCAAAATTCCAGAAAAACCGCCGAACCCTGAAACCCTAAACGGCTTAAGGATTAGCTCGAGGCTCTTTTTGGTAAGTTTGGGGTTTCACTGTGGCCTATCGGACCCACCTTTTAAGGAGCTACTTCAAGGCTCCGAAAGGGGTCATGGTTTTCTGGGAAGGGTTGGGCTTTGGGGGCTACGGTTGGGGATCTCACCACAAGGGTCCAGGAGCTTTAGAAAGAAACCATAATGGGGTACTTGGAGGAGCAGGGGACTGAGTAAGTCGTTTATAAGTAGGGTTATAAATGGGGTAACTCCATTTAGGGCACTTATAACTCTACTTATAACCTACGTACTAAGTCCCCTGCCCCTCCAAGTATAGGTCTTTTCGGCTACAGGTGGTGTCATGCTCCGCAAAGCCACACAGGAGATTCGCTTGGCGGAGTCTGTGCCGGTCTCCAAGAGTTCCTTGCGATGAGGGTTTAGGGTTTAAGGATACAGGTAGTTGTCAAAATTAGGGTCCCTTTTTGGATACCTTAAATATTAGGTGCCGTATTATAATAAGGAAACACAAAGAGACGACAACTACCCATACCCTAAACCCTAAAACCCGTAAACCCTAAACCGTGGGCTTCTGGTTTAGAGATGTTCAAGGTTTAGGGGGTTCTGGGGACTAGGGTATAAAAGGTCTAGAGTTCAAGAGTTCAGGTGCATAATGTTTAGGGTCCACTATCATCAGGGATTACACCTAGAGAGCATGGGGTCCATTGCTCCATAGAAGTCATCAAGGGATCATGTGCGTACGCGCGATTTACAGCGTCTTTACATCGGGTTTCATTCGGTTTACTGTCAGCTTTACGGCTCCATGGTATCTTTTAGAAGCTGCCCCCACCCTGTAATAGTGGTAAAATAGGAATATAATAGGGCCCTAATATAATCCTTATAGTCACTATTACAGGGTGGGGGCAGCTTCTAAGGTATCTTGACAAAGGGTAAACACTTTCTTGGCTGACTTCTGAACCCCTCCGAAAAGTTGAACTTTTAGTCTCCTGATTATATAGTTCATATAAAAGCCCAAAAAGCTAAAGTCCTACGAGCCAACCGTTTGGCGGTTAAGGGATTTCGAGCTGACGAAACAGGCTACGGTAGCCGCGTGCAGCGGTACAGCCTTTGATAGGGCGGTGAAATTCAAAAATGGTAGAATAGTAAACCACAGGGCGAGCGGAAGCAGCTACTTCGCTTGATGGCATTCAAAACGACGATATGTTTTAGACATGTAGCTCGATGGGCTCAGGGTGTATGTAAGATGCAAGCAACCTTAAGTGAAGGGCTAACGTGTGCGTGTGTGTATGTCGGAGAGCAACGGCAAACCCTAAACCCCTAAACCCTAAGCTCTAAACCCTAAACTCTAAACCCTAAACCCCTAAACCCTAAACCCTAAACTCTAAGCCCTAAACTCTAAGCCCTAAACTCTAGACCCTAAACCCTAATCCCGGAATCTGTACCAACCGTCCAATCGTGCTTCGAACGAATCAGGGCTCGGGACCCCAATATTTCATTTCTGCTCTGCCAGGGGGGACTCCAAGATCACATGCAAAGACCGAGAAATAGACCAACGACCGTGTTAAAACTATCAACCAATGAAACCCTACTAATAAAATCTGGAATATCCCACAAATTAGCCTGCAAAACCTGAGAAAAAACGGCAAACATATCTCGGGCTTCCGGTCCGGCCCGAAACCCCCAAAACGGCATACGGCTGAGGCTGCCCGGGTCGACCATAGCAGCCGAGGATCCCAGGCATCTGCCAGGCGGTTCCTCAGCTTGGGTTCCTCTGACTTGAGGGATTTAACATGGAAGCTACAACATTCCGGAAAAGCCCAAACATAATTATGGTAACGAACCTCAGTGAGGAACAAAAAGGGTCCAAGTGCCCTTGAACAGAGCCCTTACGGTCCTGAATAGGGGCATATTAGAGCGGGGGGGGGGGGGGGGGGTTCTCCCGGGCCCTAATTTCATTCTTATAGTCACTATTACAGGGTGGGGGCCCCTTCCAAGGAGTCAAGCAAACCTTAAACCCTAAACCCCATAGATCCCTTGTTTGTGTCGCCTATAGATTCCTTTCAGGAGCCCTTTGCCCCCCCAAGTAAACCCGGTATATTCGAGGGGAGTTGGGGGTCTGAGTCAGGGTCGTCTATACGAGGTCAATATAAGAAGCGCTCTCTAGACGAGGCCAGCAGGCTCCGGCGGCTCTGTAGGCTCCCCTTTACGGGGCTCCTTTAAGGGATCTATGGGGGGTTTAGGGTTAAGGGGTTTAGGGGTTTGGGAGTTTAGGGTTTAGGGTTTTAACACCGGACGTTCGCACACTTTTCGATTTCTGTAATGCTTGTTTGAACAGTTTCTACACGTTTTATATGAGGTTTGTCGGTGTATGTATGTGTATATATATATGTAAAAACCTTTGAGTTTTATGTATGCCGAGGGAGAGACTATGATGACAGCAGTACGAACCATATACTTTGCCATAACACCTGGTTGCTTTGTTGTCTGGCTTAAATTGGATTCACGGTTGCGGGTTGTCTGCATTTGAAGTGTGTTGGTTTTCGTCTGTTCCAGCGATGTCAAATCGTGGCGGAGGCGTTGGGAATTGAAAATGTTAGCTTGAAGGTTTACAGGCTTCGTCTAGCCTCAGCCCGTGGAGGTCTATGCACCAAGCCGGTGGTGTTCCGGGTCAGCTTCATGAGAGGGAAACCCGAAGCTACTACGCCCGGTACCCTAAGCCTCTAAACCGGAAGCCCAACGATTTTCCGACATGTAGCTGCCTCAGAAGATTGTGCAACAGCCCGCAATTTCCGAGGCTCGTTGACTACTTAAAGGTGTAGGCTTGTCGCGTTGTTGCAGGGTGTCGCCGCTTGGGTGCCAGAGTCCTCTGTCGTCGTACTGACATAGATGCGTATGTCCTTCTGTGATGCCCCAGGAACTATCCCTCGCACCACCTCGTCCAGTACCCGGGTTTCGTCAACATTCCACAAGGTCGTCCACGGAGAACATCCTCCACATCGGAAAACAAACCTCTGCATGCGAATGCAGTGGCGCCGTGGAGTTTTGAGCGGGAAAATTTTCGGGTTTACAGCGTTTACGATCTATGTCAGGGTTCTGGACTTTAATCCTTTGCACGAGGTGAGATGCATTATTTTAGGGTTATGGCCTTGATCGTATGACGCTGCGAACTTGAAACGTATAGTTGAAAGTTGGACCATTAACGTGAAACGAAAGTCTTCCTCTGCAATCATGTCGACTTGATGGGTCGAGATTGGTAACTTCCGTGCCAGGAAATGGCAGCATCGAATTCGATTAGTTTAACTAAAGCGGGGCTGTCAACCTCCTTAACGCTAAGACTCCATGTGTCCATATAGTATATACTTAGGCTGCCCTTCATGGGGTCAAGGCCTCAGTTCTTATACCATAAAAACCTTAAGGATATTGCTTTACCTCACGGTGCAAAGCAATCCTGGTCGGTTGCTCCGGCTAACCAACCAAATTGAGCCTTGACCATCAAAACAAAACACTGCAATGCCTCGACCCTCGATCAAAAGCCTGCACCATCTGCGGGGTCCAAAGTAAATGGTTGCGAGTAGGGTAGTTCAGTGTATGTTTATCCGGGCGGCTTTCTAAGTTCTATCCCCTGTCCTTGTGAAGGCTCCTTTCCCTACTAGAAGTAATTATGGTATCTGTTTACAGAATGGCTTGTACATGGAGGAAGCAGCGCGTAGTGCATGAGCACTGGTTAGGGATGTAAGCTGGCCTCAAGGTTCACAAGGCGGAGTTTTTCTCGTCTTGGTTCCTAAAAGGGATCCAATGACACTCTGCTGCTTTCCCTAAGGGTCCCAAGGACCCAATAATTAGGCACTCGGGTTTAGGTTAGTAGTTATGTAGGTTACTATTTCGGGGTGTATATGATACTCAGGTACTTGGCCCCTTAGGGTTTTAACATATCATCAGTATCCACTCTATTCCTTCTTTCACCCCTTCACTCACAAGTGGACCTGATGCCGATCCTTTCTCACTTCAGCCATTCGGCAAGCCTTGCCTGCGCCTGCGTGCCTGCTTCCTGACTTGCTTCCTTGCTTGCTTGCCCGCCTGCCTGCCTGCGTGCTTGCTCGTTTGCTTATAGCTGGCTTACAAACCCCGAAAAGGATAAACAAATGTGAAACCGCGGCGATAAAATATTCGAGAATAATACCACCACTAACGGAAGGGTAAGACAAGGTACAGGGGGAGGGAGGGAGGGAGAAGGAGAAGGAGAGAGAGGGAGGGAGAGGGAGAAGGGAGGAGAGAAGAGGAGAGGGAAGGGGCGAGGGAGGCTAAGACCACACACACACCCAAAGAATCAAAACAACCGATAAGGTGGGCCCAAATATTTACACTTAACTCATTCGGAGCCCCATGCTAAACCACCCTACTTGGAGGGTCGGGGGACTTAGTAAGTAGGTAGTAAGTAGACTTATAAGTACCCTAAAAGGGACCCTAATTGGGGTTATGATACTTGTAAGTCCTTAAAATAACCAGTTACTAAGTCCTCCGACCCTCCAAGTAGGTGCGCACCCAGGAGCCAGAAGCTGGTAAATCCTACACAAGGGTAAACCTTGAAACCCAAAACCCCTCATGTCAACAGCACCAATGTAAGGGCCTCAATAATTCGACTGACTAGGGTTGGGGTGCCCGGTATACACTATCACTATATAAATAAAAACCCTATATAAACAAGGAACCCGATATAAATAAGGAGCCCTATATAAATAGGGAACCTATATACATAAGGAACCCTATATAAATAAGGAACCCTATATAAATAAGGAACCCTATTGAGGCCTCTATATTAACCCCGGAAAGGCTGAAGCTACTTGAGCCAAGCCCTGAAACGAGAATCCCGCGCCACGAACCCGGACTTATACGGTTGATGGTAAAATTTCTGCATTACCTTGAAGACCCTAAACTATGGGAATTGTGGCATATTCCTTATTATGGGTAATGCAGGATTTAGATCATCAACCGTATCTCCCAAGTCCACGATTAAGGGTTAAAGGCTTTGTCTTCACGGGCTTGGGGTTCAGGGGTTCAGGGGGTTTCGAGTCTAAGGATTTCAGGTTCAAGGGTTAAGTTTCAGAGCTTCAGGGCTTAAGATTCAAGGGCTTGGAGATGGGTTCCGGGTGTGGGGTTTTAAGGGTTTACAACAAGATTTTACTGTAGAGGTTGGACTCTACCTGATTATTTGGGCTCTGAACCCCAAACTCTCTAGCTCAAGCCCTACACCCCAAGCCCAAAACCTTAAACCACCCAAAACGAACCCTACACCCACCCCCCCCCACTATCTTGCACCCTAAACATACCCCAAACCAACCCCTAAACCTCGTAGAGAACCCTTCAAGGAATCCCGGCACTCCTAAACTGCTCAAAACCCTCACCCTCGGGGTCCGAGTACCTGAAAATCGTACACTCCCCCAGGTTCTAGCCCACAAAACTACTATCTTAAACCAAGTACCTCAATACTAGGTCCTTTGGACCCTTACTTAAAGGATCATGGGACTTAGTAACTAGGGTTATAAATAAGG
This sequence comes from Symbiodinium sp. CCMP2592, assembly GCA_905221615.1. NCBI lineage: Eukaryota > Dinophyceae > Suessiales > Symbiodiniaceae > Symbiodinium > Symbiodinium sp. CCMP2592. The sequence continues at coordinate 1,935,275 of CAJNDT010006135.1, forward strand.
GAACTGGTAACTATACTTTTAAATACTTATAGCCCCAATTAGGGTACTATAACCTTGCTTATTAAGTCCCCGTATCCTCCAAGTAGGGTAAACCCTAAACCCTAAGCCCGACACAAGTTGCTCCCGCCACGGCTCCTCGCGCGCTGCTGCGCAAAGACGGCACTTCGCACTGCCAGCCGGTGTTGATGGACTTCCAGCTTTTGCCTCGATTTTGTTAGATCTTGAGGGGTTCCTTTGAGGGTTCCTTAGAAGTTCCTTTAAGGGATCTATGGGGTTTAGGGTTTAGGGTCTACTTGGAGGGGCAGGGGACTTAGTAAGTATGTTATAAGTAGAGTTATAAGTTATAAGTATCCTAAATGGAGTTACCCCAATTAAAACCCTACTTATCACCTACTTACTAAGTCCCCTGCCCCTCCAAGTAGAGTGTACCCATGGGCTGCATAGTAGTTCCTTGATTGGGATTACTTTATAGGATTCTAAATATGATTCCCAAAAGGAACTACTATGGAGCCTCTAGGTATTGGAGTCCATTTAGGGCTCTGATTGTGGGGCCTTCACAATCAGAAAAGGGCATTAGTGTCATTAGGGTTAAGGGGTTTACCCTAAGGCGCCATGTGCCCACATAGTACATACTTCGGCATTGAAGGGGTTTCGCAAGCAGGTGCATACCGGCCTAAGACAATACCAATACGATTGATGAGATAAAACCTGCATTAACTTGATGACCCTAAACTATGGGAGTTATGGTATATTATGGGTAATGCAGAACATATCTTTGACCTAAACCTTAAACCCTAAAACCCTATAGATCCCTTAAAGGAACCCCTTAACGGTACCCTTGCAAATCCCTTTACAGGAACTCCGGGAATTATTAGATTTATTTCATCACCCGTCGGCACACGGAGCCTTAGGAAGAGGCAGTGTCAGGATGTAGGTTTTGGGCCTATTAAAATTTAGGGTTTAGGGTTCAGGGTTCTATCAGGGTTTAGCATGTAGGGTTCTATCAGGGATTAGGGCTTAGGGTTAGGCTTCTAGCAGGGTTAGGGCTGAAGGTTCTGAGTTCGGTGCCTTACTGGAACCTAATGCTTAGAGGATCATGGGACTTAGTAAGTAGGTTATAAGTGGGGTTATAAGTCCCCTAAGTGGGGTTATCCTAATTATAACCTACTTATAGCCTTACTTACTAAGTCCCATGAGCCTTCATGTGTGCCCTACTATTGGCGTACTTGCACCCTTGGGGAATTAGAATGGGGTATGGGGGGTCGAATACCAGTTCGGCCTCGCTGCTGGCTGATGTTGCTTAATCAGGGTTTGGGGCTTGTACCCTAAGGCTCCTGGACCATCGTAGTGAGATCTCACACCTTACCACCCAAAGCCCGAACCCTCCCCCAGAAAGCCCATGACCCCTTTGGGAGCCTTAGGGTAGGATGTAAAAACAAGGGTCGATGTAGACCACCGTTATGGAACTAGGTCTCCCAAACCATGATACGGACGGTCTTTTGGAACCTAAGTCCATAATGGTAGTATATGAGAGTAGTTCTTGAAATCTATGAAGGTCACCAAAATACTACATCCCCCCTCAAAAAGGAAACTACGGGGTACCCTAATTTAGAGAACTCTTGATAGTATATCTGGACCCTCTGAGAGACTTGATTGGGTCTACGGGGCCGATTGGGGTTTAAGGCGGACTTTCCGCCTCTGCCTAGCTTCTTTTCATGGTTCTATAAGGCTTCGATACGGGGCTTCTGTAAAGGTTCTGCAGGTTCTATACTTGTAAGGGTCCTATGAGACTAGCTTCCTTTTGATTCTTTTGATGATTGCGCAAGGCTTCTTTTTGGGTCTTGTTTCGCCGCTTTGGGAGTGCTTGTGGGAGGCTGTTGATTCCTGGCTTTGAGAGCTATATAAGGCGAAGTCACACCCTGAGGGTCCACGTACCTATGAAAGGACTTTAGGGCCTTGTGAAGTACCAAAGGGCATTGATGAGGACCACTTGGAAACTGTTTAAATATTGTCCAAGCATTCTTTTCCTGGATCCTATAAAACCTTCCTTTTGAGGGCTCCCTGTTATGATTTTTCGTTTATAAGTTCTTAACAAGGTAAGCTATTTGGAGTTAAGGTAGGACCTGATCACCCCGAACCCCAAGCATTTGAAGCCCCTGCCTAAAACGTAACATAGGGGCCATAATAATTAGAATAGGGTTTGGGGGCCATTATACTCTATTTTGATAAAAATTCATGATAAGGAACCCCCCCAAAAAATAGTACTGGTGATTATTTAGGCCCCTGTAGTAACAAGCTTATGCTAAACGTCCATCTCGCGAAACCCGAGCATCCTAAACGTGACCTTCGTTAGAAAAGACTGTACATCCGCAAATCTAAACACCCCTCAACCAAGAGACCCAACAAGCTCTCACACAACACTTTAAGAAGGGCTTTCCAGAACCTCTCTCATATGCCTAATCTCAGTCTCCAAACAACGCCCACACATAGAACCCGTAAGCCCCAATGTCCCAAATCCTAAAACCCTAAAGCCCTATCCCTAAGGCTCCATGTACCCTTATAGTAGATACTTAGGCCTTAAAGTACCTATATAGGGACTACTTTGGGGCTTAAGTATCTACTATAAGGGTACATGGAGCCTTTGGGTATGTTTCATATCCCTATAAAGCGAACCCTATAAAGCCACCCCACCTCGCTTCCAGGAGCTCTCCGTCAGTGAGTCCAGCTTCTTCTCCCTCCACCAAAGCAGAGGCCAGCTCGGGAAAGCGATTCCTGAGCTCGCTTACTTAACGGCACGTGGGAGTTAGTACGTAGGTGTTTCTTTGGTTTTGCCCTTTTTAGAATGGATGTTGAAGGTTCGGAGGGTTAGTAAGCAGGGTTTGGGGTTTGGGTTTAGTTTTGGGTTTCAGGGGGGTTTAGGGCTCATGGGACTTAGTAAGTAGGGTTTAACGTTTGGGTTTAGTTTGGGATTTAAGGGGTTTGGGTCTCATGGCACATTGTTTTCGGCTCGGGAAAACGATTCCTGGCTAGCGCGGTGTCAGGGTCTATGTAGGTTTTGGCGTCAAGGTTTCTTTTACAAAGGCTACTTTACGGGTTCTGTTTTATAGGTGAGGCTTGGGGGTTACCCCAAAGACGCATGGGACTTAGCAAGTAGGGTTAGAATTGGGGTCAGAAGTGCCCTAAGTACGGTTAGCAGGCTCATGGGACTTAGTACGTAGGGTCAGAATCGGGGTTATAAAAGTGATCTGAGTAGCGTCATCCTAATTATATCCTTGCTTAGAACCCTACTTCTATGCTGAACTTAGACCCCTAGCAAGAATTACATTTTTAGCTCTTTCATCGGAATTATAGGAAGCAAACATGAAAAACTATTTCTAAGTGCCCCTGAGGAAAAACTTTTCCAAGTTCCCCTGAGGTTTCATGAGCCTTTAAGCAGGGTCAACCTTAAGGGCCCGAGCACCCGCTTAGAGTGAGTTTTAGGTACGACAACAGGTTCAGAGCATAGTATTTGGGACCTAAACCCCTACTATATTGTGGGTGCTTGGACCCTCTGGGTTATGGTTAAGTAATTATATGGGCCTATATCTATCACGGTGTAGGGTTTATAGGCTCCATATATAGTACCATCATGGAATCAAGCCCCACAAGACCATCCTATCAGGGAGTAAGGGACCCAATTCCATAATTGTAATGACTATATATAGAGCCTTATACCCTAAACCCTATAGAACCCCTGCAGGAACCCTCAAAGGAACCCTTAAAGGAGCCTACAAGTAGGGTCTTGATTCCATAATGGTACTCTAGATGGAGCCTCCCAGGGATCTGCTTTCCTAAAAACCCTATAAACCCTTAAAGGAACCCCCAAAGGAACCATAAAGAAGTCCTTGAAGGATCCCATAATCCTTAAGGATCCATGTGCCCATATAGCATATACTTTGGGCCCCATGTACCTATATAGGGAGTACTTTAGGGCCAATGTATATACTATGTGAGTACATGGACCCTTAGGGAATGGGCTGTGATAGCCGGGACTCTTTCGCAAGGCTTCTTCGACCCGCGCACGGGCAAAGTTGGCCTCGACGGTGCCTTGTCTGCGGGCAGGGCTTTGAAGTGTTTCTTTTGAAGGGCTACTTTTCGAACTGCAGAGTTCTCTTCGAAAGCCCGTTTGAACGAGCTTTGAAGCTTTAGGGCTCAGGGTTTAGAGTTTAGTGCTAGGGTTTGAGGGCTCAGGTTTTAAAGTCTAGGGTTTAGGGTTGTCTGCTTTAGGGCTCGGGGTGAGAAAACTATGGCTTGGGGTTTCAGGATTTTGGACTCAGGGTTTGCGGCTTAGGGTCTTAGTCTTTGGGGCTGAGGGTTCAGGCTTTTAGACTTTGGGGTTCAGAGTTTCGGGCCATTTTGGGGGCTTCGGGTTTTCGGCCGTGGGATTCAGGGCTGGGGGTTCAGGACGGGTTCTCGTGGGCGTTTAGGGCTTAGGGTTTAGACTGGGCTTCTTTGTGCAAGATGCTTTCTATAGCAGGTTCCTTTAATAAGGGGTGGATAAGTGGGGTGGATAGGGCTCGTGTTCAAACCCCAGCCAGCGCCAAATCACTTAAGCGTTTTACGCCCTTTATAAGAACGCCATAGGGTATAGGGGATGTTGTAATCAAATATTCTCGGTTATGAAGGTTTTCAAAGGGTTTATAACTATTGAAAGGATTCAACAGGTGGTGGAGCTACCAATAAACTCAAAACCTCCGGGTGCTTCGGGCATGTAGAAGCCATGCCTTTATAAACACCCCTACAAAACCTCTCCTGACAAAACCCTGTATGCCGCCCTTACACGCGCTTCCCCAAATCCTAAAACCGCCTACACACTACCTTACCGGTTTATCTGGGAAGCCTTTACACTCAAGAGTACTTTTCCTCAAGGTTCCTAGCATAAACATATCATGGTGAGATCTTCCGAATCTATGCATTGAGGCCCTTGTAACTTATATCAGGCATGTAGCGCAACCTCTGTCGAGCTGAACAGTAGAGCAGTTCAGGGATTAGGGTTTGGGGGTTTCATGTATTATATAGGTGGTGGTTATGCTTCTGGCTTCTTGTTGTAGCCCAATTTTCTGACTTCTTGCAGTCGGATTGACGGAGTTCCATCGGGTGTTCATGTCACCTCTTCTTATTTCCAATCCTCATAATCCGGTCTATGGGGTTTGAGAGCGTCAGCGAAAGGCGCTTGAATAAATACGGTAGACTATCATAGGGAACACTGAGGAATGGTACTGCGTAGCCGTATTGCTCATTCGGCATGAGCATTAAGGCTTCTGGTTCAGGTTCGGGTTCGGTGTTGAGAGCTTGTCTTCGCACATAGGTCGCCCACTTGCTCATGCAAGGCCTTTTGTTGGATCTGTGGCTTTCAGAAGTTTGTGAGGGGGTTAGGGGTCAGGGTGTCAGGCCTGCTTGGAAGCTCCATCGATTTTGCTTGAAGTCTATCTCATAATTATTCCTGACACTACTATTTGCTTAAGAACCCCCAAAAAATAAAAAATGATAATCCCTATATTATCCCTATAAGGAATATTTTTTGTATTTTTTGGGGGTTCTTAAGCAAATAGTAGGACAGCGCCTGGATCGCCAGAAGAATTCTCAACGGGTCATCTTGCTAGACCTAGTTAATTGGCCAACAGAGCGTCCAAGAAAATCTATACTGAACTTAGTACCCTAGCAACAAATATAGTTTTAGCTGTTTCTTAGGGATTCTAATAGGCAAAAATCAAAAAACATTTCTAAGTACGCCTAAGAATTGGTCAACAGAGCGTCCAAGCAAATCTAAGCCCAAGTCTACGCTGCAGCCAGGCCTAAAGACCCTGAACCCTAAACCCCAAACCGCAACCTTGTCCCAAAGGGTCCAGGTACCTAATTGACCTAAACTCTCCAAACTAGTAACCTACACAAATATTACCCCAAATCCACCCAAAACCCTAAACCCCCAAACCCTAAAACCCCTAAACCCTAACCTTGTGGCAAAGCAATCCGGCAAGAGGCAAGAATGACCAGTCGCCTTCGCTGCAGCCTGTCAGTCTAGGTTTAGGGTTGAGGGTTGCGCTTGCAGTGAACACTTGGAGATGATTCCCCCAACCCCTAACGCATACATTGACACAGTCTGTAAGGTCTACTCGCAATCTTTACTGTAGTTCCCTGAAGGCCCAAAGGCTCCATATATTCCACCGTTATGGAATGAGGCCCTAAAGACAATATGCATGTAATGTAGGGTGTGAGCTATCAAAATTTGAGTATGTTGCATTAAGATCATGGTACAATCCGCCGAGGCTTGGGTGTCTAGATTTTGCTCCTTCCGATCCCCGCAAAACTCTACCCATTACTGGCCTTCGGTGCTTTGGAACGTCCAGCAGATGCCTTCGGAGGACGGGACACGATTGCGTGGTTTGATGCATGTGGGTGGCGTCAGAGTCAAGGTTTGAAGCTGTTTTTTCTTCCTAGCTTGTTCATGCGTTTCGGACTATCAGTTGTTAAAGTGCATGTCTGCGACTGCGTTAGAAGGTCAATGTCTATCTTCGGCCGCATAAGACTTTGTTGGGTTGTATGTGGGTGTGACTAGGAGTGAATGGGCCGACAGGTTGACTTCCGTCCTGAAAAACGTGCTCCAGACATACACCCTGAACCCCAAAACCTTAAATCCCTGAACCCTAAAACCCAACACCCTAAACTGTGACTGCGCCCATCCCTAAACCCTGAAACCCACTACCATAAACCCTAATCCCTAAATCATCGGAACGGTTGATGATATAGATCCTGCATTACCTTAAGGACCATAAACTATGGGAATTATATGGCATATTCCTTATTATGGGTCATGCAGGATTTATATCATCAACCGAAGTAGTAGAAGAAGAAGAAGCTCGAGGCCAGTAACCCCAGCAACGAAGCAGCATTGCAGGACCAGAGCTTCAGCGATGTTCCCGAAAACTCCAGACACCCCTTCAATTCATGGGGTTCTTAAAGGGTTAAGGGTTTAGGGTTCTCTATGGTATACTATGAGGGATCCATATGGTTTCTATGAGGGCTTTAGATTGGTTCCGATATTCAATACTTTAAGGCCTAAGTATGCACTAGACAGCTAGGTTCCCCAGTAGCCCCTTAGCAATAAGTGCTTTAACAGGGGAACCTAACAGAAAAGAGCAAAAGGGTACTACCGGTAACTCTATTATAGAACGCTATAGTGCCCTTACAAGGGGACCCGAGTAACACCATTATAGAACCCTATAGTACCCTTTGTAAAAGAAGACCAAGGCAACCTAGACTCTATCTTAGCCCCAAATAACCTACCCTGCTAGGGATTTATGTCAATAATTCGAACCCTAACACATGTAGAATCCTCCTTAACCCTGAATAAAGTACCTTTTTAAGGTTCCCTATTATGACTTCCTTATATAAGTCCTTCAGGGCTCAGGCTTGGGGTATGTGGGTTCCTTGCTTGGAGGGTCGGGGGACTTAGTAACTATAAGGGGTTCCTTTAGGGGTTCCTTTAAAGGGATCTATAGGGATTCTATATAAGGGTATAGGGTTTAGGGTTTAGGGGGACTTTGTAACTGGTTATTATACTTGGAGGATCATGGGACTTAGTAAGTAAGGTTATAAGTACCTTAATTGGGGTTATAAGTATAGTTACCCTAATTGTTGAAGCCCCGAGGCAGTCATGTGGTGTGGTAATTAAATGTGTCGGAGAGTTGCAAGCTTTTGTTCTGCAGGGAAGGCTACGGTTCAAAACCCTTGTGCCATGCATGTCGCGAGTGAGACACGTCACGACTGGCATAAGTAGAGAGCACTCTGCATTTTTGCCATAATCGGCAGAAGCCAGCTGTAAGTTCTGGTAAACAGTCTAATCTGACGAATGTCAAATGACATGTTCGCTGAAGACTGCAGGATGTTGTTTGTTGCGTGAAAAAGATTCGATCGCTGAGCGGGTGTTGCCATGGCCGATTCTGCTGGCGATATAAATCCCGTTCCTCAGGTTATGAGCGCCCAACCGGGTGCTGCGCAGCCGCAGGTTAACGGTGTTCCTGGGAGCCCGAGAAGGGCGGAGGAGGAAACCGCAGCGGAAAGGCCGGGTCCATCCTTGTCGGGTGGATCCGACCAACCGCAAACTATGGAAGTGGATGTGGCAGGAAGTGAAAAAGGTGACGGAGACGCCAGTCGGGCGCCGGGTCCGTCATCCACGCATGCAGCCGCACCTACAGCAGAAGGAGACCCTATGGGAAGTGGAGCTGCCGTTTCTGGCTTGTCTGGAAACCAGGGACTACAGGCCCGTGCCGACATGTCTGACCAAGTGGGACCACGCAGGGCGACGTCAGCTGGAGTTCAGAATGCGCAGGCGGACAGAGAGCTTCCTGCAGATGCCTTTGAAGAGGGCGTCCAAGGGGTTTTTCATACCCCCAGATCCGCTCGCTCGCGCTTGAGTGGATCTATGGGAGCGCGCCATGGCCAAACTGGAGCTTGGCCAGGATGGGTTACGCGCTTGGGAGAAATGTTCAAAGCGCCTCCTGTGAGTTGGTTGCCTAGTCCGTTGCCATCCCCACCGAGACCGAGATTGCAAGCAGACCGCATTTATAGCGGACCGTCGGTGCAAACTGCACCCGCTGGAACAACTGGAATGGCGGGTCCCTGGAGACCTGTGGCGTGCGATGAGATTAGGGGCTTAGGGGTGTTAGGGCCTAACCAGCATAATACCCCTAGCAGCAGCAGCATACCGGCGGAAGCAATACAGGCGGAGGTGCAACGACAGTTGGGAAGCTTTTTGGATAGACTACAGCAGGCGGAGATAGAAAACCGGCGACTCCAGGATCAACTACATCGTGGGCGGTGTGATCCGGGAGTACCTCGAGCCAGTAGCAATCAGGGAGTACCTCAAGGCAGTAGCAATCAGGGAGTACCTCAAGGCAGCAGCAATCAGGGAGTACCTCAGGGCATTAGCAATCAGGGAGTACCTCAGGGCAGTAGCAGCCAGGGAGTATATCAAGACATTAGCAACCAGGGAGTACTCCAGGGAGATCTTCATCAGGGACTATTTCAGCGTGATGATTGGGGCAATGTGCTACCTCAAGGTAATCCTGATGCTACAGCTACATCCCTTCCCGTACCTGAAGGTGATCCCTTGACGCAAGGCCCTAGCAGACCAAACCCTTGGAGAGACCCTTTGGGAGCTTTGTGGGAAGAGTTGATTGCTGGACGAGCGGCCTCGGAGACTCAGGTACGCTCGCAAGGTCCCATCCGTGCAGACCAACCAGCGCCTGTGGCAGAGGCTCCGTCAACCAATGCTATCTTGGAGGCTCTCACCAGGAATCTTGCGGGACTACAAGCACTTCAAGAAAAGACGATTAAGAAGGACCTAGACGCAGATGAATCCCCCGAGCAGGTGAAGAGCACTGCAGCACCGCTTCCTTTGCTGCCCAACCCTGAAGGCATGGCGATGGGGATCCTTCTTCAGGACTGGTTAGCTCAGGTTGCGATACCCACGCAGGATCTTTCAGCGTCTTCAGGGGTGTGGTGGTCCCAAGTGTTGGAGCTGGTGCAGACCACGTATGCATCCTGGTTGGCTTCGTCACCGTTGGAGCGTTTGCAGATGGAGCCAAAGGACCATGGTGCCCTCACCACGGGCAAGTGGACGAGGGTGAATGCAAGAGCGTGTTCGCTTATTTTGCAGGCCCTCCCAGAATGTGTGAAGTTGGACCTCATCGCTAGAAGGGTGGTTCAGAGTTCGCCGTTGGTTCTATTCAGACTTCACACTACTTATCAACCTGGGGGCGCTTCAGAACGTTCTACGGTGTTGAGCAGCCTTCAGAATGCCACGCAGTTTGAGACGATCGAGGAGTGTCTGGTGTGGTTAAGAGCATGGCCCAGGTGGATCCAGAGGTGTCGTGATTTGAAGATGATGGCACCGGACGGCTCGGTTCTCGCTAAGGCCTTAACTACTTCCACTGCCCGCTTCATCGCGGATAACTCGGACACACAGTTCAGGACACAACTACTGCGATCGAGTTTGCGCATAGACTCACAGCCCACCCAGGCGAATGTGGCCCGGTACCAGCAGCACCTCCAAGCAGAGATTGAGGCGTTGATCGCGGCCAAGCCGGGGCTATCTGGTTCCACTGCAAGGGTTAAAAGCTTGGGAACTACATCTACTCCTACGTCACCTACAACCCCGGGGCAGGGCAATAGCTCAGGAGGAGGTGGGAAGGGTCTATGCAAATACTTCTTTCGCTCTGGAGGCTGTCGACGTGCTGCCAAGTGTCCGTATAGCCATGACATGAGTCATCTGGCGAAGTCTGAGCGTGCCAAAAAATGCTTACTTTGTGGAGGTGAAGATCACAGGCAAAAGGACTGCCCGACCAAGGCCGCGAGACCAGGTGCAAGACCGACGCCCCAAGGAGGAGCATTGCCTTTTCAAACTCCAAGTGCTCCACGCGGTCCGGCAGTTCAGAGATGTGAGCCAGAAGGCGAAGTCTCTCCTTCGGCGACTTCGGCAGCAGCGGTGGTACCGGGTGAACCGGTCTGGACACTGGAGTCGCTTCTTCAAGCGGCGGCAAAGGTGGCTGGAGCAAAGCCCTCAGAAGCTCCATCTATCAATGTAGTGTCCCTGCGCTCGAACTGGACACTTCAGGGTGATGGAGAAGCGTTCGCTTTGGTAGATTCAGGGGCTACACATGCACTACGGAGAGCGAAGTCCCAGGAGGAGTGGGACCAGGCGTCGCCAGTGATCGTGAACTTGGCCGGCGGGGAGTCCGTGAGTTTGCGAATGAACCCAGCGAGCACCATTTTGGTGCCGATGACCGCGGCTACATCTTCCAGTTCGGCCTCTCCGATTGTGCCGTTGGGTGCTTTGGTGGGTCAACTGGGGTACACAATGACGTGGAGCAGCAATCGGTGCCGACTGGAAGGGCGAGGAGGAGACGTCTACAATCTTCGAGTTCGTGAAGGATGCCCGGAGATTGCTGAGCATGATGCGCTCAGGCTCATATCTCGCCTAGAGGACGAGAACTTGGAGACGTTGAAGAGCCACACAGCGACCACGAGGAGCCGGGTTAAAGCAGCGGCTCTTTCAATGGAAAGGACGTGGTTCGACTACTTGCTCTCGTATGTGGATGGTGAGATGGCTTCAGAGGCTTGGAAGTCAATCGAGGCGGCTCCGTTTCTTCGTGAAGTGCCGTGCCAATGCAAAGCGGGGCTTGTGGAATCGTTTCCGGAGGCCAATGGATGGAGCGCTCTGAAAGGACTTGAGCATCTCAACAGGCGAACCCGAAAGCGCTTGTGGAACTCAGATAAATGGGTTGTGCATTTGTTTGCGGGCAAGAAGGAGCGCAAGGATCTACAGCACTTAGAAGGCCACGGGTACACGATTCTGGAGCTGGACATTGAGAGGGGCCGCACCCACGATGTTCTGAAGTCAGCAACCTGGAGAGCAATTGAGTTTGGGGCCAGAAGAGGAAAGATTGCGGCCATTGTTGGCGGTCCTCCTCAGAGCTCGTTCATGATATCCAGACACGTTACCGGTGGACCTGAACCAGTTCGATCCAATGAGTTTGTGTACGGCAATTGGCCTGGGCAGTCGGATTCAGATGCTTGGCTTGCTAATAAGGAGACGCAGCTCTTGGTCCGTATGATCTACCTACATGCTTTGGCGACTGCCGGAAGGATAAGAGCTGCACCAAGTCCTGAGGCGCCAAGGCATGTAGCCTTTCTACTCGAGCATCCTCGTGATCCGCGTGGTTACCTTAAGTACCAGGATCCACTGTACAATGATGTTGTGAGTTTCTGGAGAACGCCATTGTGGACTGAGTATGCATTGGAGGCGGGCTTCCAATCCTACAGTTTTGACATGGCTGCGTTTGGAAAGGCCTTCGCCCGTCATACTACGATCGGCACGAACCTTCCCCTCAAGCATCTCAATGGACTTCGAGCTCGGTGGCACGCTAATGGACAGCCGCCGCAGAGGTCTCCTCCAAGTGTGTGGACTTCGGAGTTCTATGAGCATGTGGTTATAGCTCTGAGAAACTGGGGGGTGATCCCCAGAATGGTCCGTATGAGTGCTGATCAGTGGAGAGAACATGTTCGTCGAGGTCACTTACCTTTCCGTTCGGATTGCGCCGTATGTGTTCAAGCAGGGGCGACGGGAAGACGGCACGCGAGGATCGAGCATCCAAGTGCCTATGTTCTGTCGGCAGACCTAGCGGGACCAGTGAAAATCGGAGGTGCAGATCCAGACGGGAGAGGTGCTTTCCCCAAGGCGTTCAAGTACATCTTCGTTGCAAAGCTCAAAGTTCCTCGGACGTTTGTGGAAGACGGCAGGGGCGTATGGGTGGAATACGACGACGGAGAGTTACCCTTGGACAAGTATGAGGAAGTGGACGATGGACTTGAGGTGGAGTCGACGGTGCCCAAGGAGGTGATTCGACCTGATGGTCTAGATGATGAAGGGGAACAGGAGCCTCTGGAGAACAGTGGGGGAAAGAGGGATCCAGATGAGGACCTTGACCTTGCGGCCCCGGAGCTAGTTAACCTTCTGTTCACAGCACCTTTGAAAGATGACAAGGCGCCCACAGTCCTGGAGGCGATCCAGGATGTCGTGCTCTACTGCCAGGCCCTCAACATCCCGATTATCCGGTTCCACTCTGATCGTGGGATGGAATTCCAAGCTAGAGCCTCGAAGCAATGGTTGAAAGGCCAAGGGATACGAGTGACAGCGTCAGAGGCAGGAGCGCATCAAACCAATGGTGCGGCAGAGGCTACGGTTAGATGGGCAAAGCAACGGGCAAGGACGCTACTACTGTCAGCGAAGCTTCCACAAAGACTGTGGCCGATGGCCCTAACCACCGCTGCAACCATGCAGCGTGCAGATGTGCTGGGATTTGAGCCTCTTCTCGCAGCTCCCTTTGGTGCTAAAGTCATGGTGAAAAAGAGGCAGATGGAGGGACCAAAGTTGGATGATCTTGCTCCCAAGTGGTTGCAGGGAACTTACGTTGGAAGATCAGAAAGTCTTCGTAAGGGTCACCTTGTCTACATCAATGATGAGGACGGAGAGAAGTTTGTCCACACGCTACATGTTCGAGGAGCGCTTCATGATCCAGGTCCAGTTGAAGAAGAGTTTGTGACAGAAGAGCCAGCGGGCCCAAGTGTGCGGGTCCGAGGAAAGTCAAGTGGAAGCGGGGATGTGGTGGGCGTTTCGAAAGCAGTTGTTGTGGACGAGGAGGACTACCAGGCGAGAGCTGAGGCAGTTCTACAAGCATGGTCCCCGGAGGAGGCCGAGGCGATTGTGAAGGATTTGGTTGCGTCTCTTCCCCCCTCGGAGTGCGTGTATGGCATGTTCCGCTATGGTGGAAAAACGGGAATTACGAAGGCTACCATAGAGAGACCGTGGTTTGCGAAGGTGCTGCTGAAGCTTCTTGTCGATAAGGCCCCGGATGCTGAGTTTGCCGCGGTGTTTGTGTCGGTGCGAAACGACAGGGAGGTGCATATTGATCGCAACAATGCAATGGGTACCCTCAATTACCTGCTCCCGATCATTATGCCCCGCAGAGGTGGAGACATCTGGCAGGAGTTGAGAGATGGAGACACAGTCCAGGGAAGGGTGACGGAGCTAGAGACCCCAGAAGGAAAAAAGAGGTACGGCTGCACTTACCCTCTACAAGAAGGGCGTGTCTTCCAACTTAATCCTCACCGTCGCCATGCTGTACTACCTTGGAATGGTGAGCGACTTGTGATCGTTGGCTATACTCCGGGAATGCTGCAGAATCTCACGGCTTGTGACAGAGAGAAGTTATGGACTTTGGGATTCCCTATGCCTTTGTTTGACGAGGTCACGGGTACCGTTGTGAACATCAATGCCCTTTCTGTTAGAAGTGTGATCTACAAGCAGGAGATCTTTGAGGAGAGCGAGTCCGAAGTCCCATCAGTAAATCCCTCAGATCCGGTGAATCCCACAACGGAAGTCAGCGGAGCCGAAGTTTCTGGGCTACACGAAAGCGAGGAGTGGGAGCACTGGGACATGAAACTGGTCCTTGATCAGAGGGGCGCTAGTGCTATGATGGAGCATTCTACAGCAGAGCAGGCGGTGTGTCTGCATAAAGCGGAAGTCGGCTTTACAGAGAATGTGGAAGCGATCCTGGAGAAGTTAGAGGGCCCGTTGAATGTTGTTTATACAGTGAATCCCAAGGAGGTAGCGGTGAACTTTGAAGCTTGGGTGCCTTCGCTTCAAAAGGAGATTTCTACGCTGTCCCACGCTGTGGAGCGAGCGCACGCGAACGATGCACGAGTTCAAGATGAGGTTTCTTCCGGGGCAGCTCAGCTTATACCAATGAAGATAGTGTTTACAATCAAGCCCCCCGACGCACCGTCGCCTGGAGAACCTCCGAAGCTGTTCAAAAGAAAAGCTCGGATTGTCGTGTGCGGTAACATGGCATCTCACCAGCCAGGGGAAGTTTACACCAACACAGCGCCAGCCGAGATTGTTCGAGCTGCATTGGCCATTTCTCGAGTGAGGCGTTGGAATTTGGGGATTTTGGATGTGATTGCGGCGTTCTTACAAACTCCTTTTGCTGAACTTGCAGGTGCTCCATTAGTGTATGGTGTTCCTCCGAAGCTGCTGGAACGTGCAGGGCTATGTCAACGAGGCGAACTCTGGAAGTTAACCCATGCAGTTTATGGCCTTCAGGAATCACCTAGACTGTGGGGAAGGTACAGAGACCAGCAGTTAGCCAAAATACAGTTGGTGTTTGAAGGCAAGAGGGTGACGCTGCTACAAGGTAGAGTGGAGCCGTCATGGTGGTCAGTGCTTCAAGATGGTGCAGTTCTTATTGGCATTGTGGTCGTGTATGTCGATGATGTGCTGATCTGTGGACTCACCGAAATCATTAAGGAAGTTGCTGCTGCCATCAAGAGGATCTGGAAAACGAACGACCTCCAGCTTGTGTCCGACGGGATGATCAGATTTCTGGGAATTGAGATTTCATTGTGTTCCCAGGGCTTTATGTTGTCCCAAAGGTCCTACATAGAAGAGTTGGCAAGGATCCACAATCTCCCCGCAACGAAGAAGGATGTCATCCCTTTGTCCAAGGATTTGGCGGCCTTTACTGCCGAAGAAGAGGAAGGGTGCTATACTGAGGTTGAGCTCAAGGCGGCCCAACAGTGCGCGGGAGAATTGCTCTGGATATCCCAGAGGACAAGGCCGGATCTCAGCTTTGTGGCTTCGCTGGTGGGATCGCTGTCAACAAGGGCGCCAAGGAGAGCTGTTCAGATCGCTGAGAAAACGTTTGGGTTCTTGCAAAGGACTATTGACGTTGCTCTCGTTTTCGAGTCGGAAGGCTCAGGGATCACGGGATATTGCGATGCAAGCTTTGCGCCAGAGGGGACAAGGAGCCACACCGGATGGGTCATTATGTACCAAGGTTGTGCTATCTCCTGGAAGAGTTCGCGCCAAAGTACAATTACCATCAGTACGGCCGAGTCAGAACTGACCGCCTTAGCAGAAGCAGTGTTGGCACTACAGAGCACCTCTTCAATGCTTCAGGACGTGTTGCCCGAAGGTGATCCAATGCAACTGTTTACGGATTCAACTTCGGCTTTGTCGATTGCCAATGGTTCCGGGAGCTGGAGAACAAGACACTTGAGATTGAAGAGTGCGTGGATAGCCGAACTTATTAGTTCTGATGTGGTGTCCATTTCCCACTGCTCCGGTGATTTCCAAATCGCGGACCTACTGACGAAGGCGTTACCGTCCCAGAGAATCAGAACGTTGAGCAAGTTGTTGAACCTTAGAAACCCCGACGAGGACGGCGATGGTGAGGTTGCGATCAAAGCAGTTGGACAAGCCAGCAGCAGCAGCAGCAGAGCCAGAGCCCCCATTAAGGCCCCTAAGGTTTTACTTGCCCTCCTAATCTTATCGCAAGCCGCAGTTGGGACTGCAGTTCACTGGGATGAAGAAGAGGCGCTGGTAGTCAAGGCAAGCATGAGTGTCGACTACGGAATGATAACCTGGGCACTTATGTGGGGAGCAGTTATTGTGGCATTGCTGTCGTGGGAACTGTTGAAATGGTTGGTTTGGATTGCTTATGATCGTGCGACTCCGGGGTCAAAGGCGAGGCGTTTGCGAAGGCTTCAGAAGTTGAGGGAGGCCACCACATCTGCAATCCAGAACGAGATCGAAGTTCGAAGAGGCTCTAGGCTGGAGCAACGTGGGAGGGACTCGGAACTGCCTCCGAGAGAGCAGTTAGAAAGACCTCCAAGGATTGCGAGCTCTTCTACGGCTACGAGGTCTGGTAACCCAGAAACCAAAGACCCGTATGCGGAAGAGCGGATTCAGCTGTTGCGCCGATTGGCTTCAGGTGTTAAGGAGACAGCAGATGCTGCATGCCAAGCGGGAGTGTTCACACCAATGCCTGCTCCACAGACCAGGGTGATATTGCGATATGTGCACGAGCCAGCAGGAGAAATATTTTCTGTTCCAGGCAACGAGTGCTACCATGTCTATGATGACTGCCATGCCTTTCGTCACAGGGGCACTGCGGATAGGGTTGAGCGAAGACGCATATGTCAGTACTGCCTCAATCGTGCGGAAGATGACCCTGACAAGAGGGTAAATCACGCTGATGATCTAGCGAGAGCGCAGGAGTATGAGAGGGTGTTTAACACTCAACTCAGAGTATCGGGGCAGCCAATTCAAAGATGACCTGTCCTGGCGGAAAGCTCAAGGAGGAGTGTTGAAGCCCCGAGGCAGTCATGTGGTGTGGTAATTAAATGTGTCGGAGAGTTGCAAGCTTTTGTTCTGCAGGGAAGGCTACGGTTCAAAACCCTTGTGCCATGCATGTCGCGAGTGAGACACGTCACGACTGGCATAAGTAGAGAGCACTCTGCATTTTTGCCATAATCGGCAGAAGCCAGCTGTAAGTTCTGGTAAACAGTCTAATCTGACGAATGTCAAATGACATGTTCGCTGAAGACTGCAGGATGTTGTTTGTTGCGTGAAAAAGATTCGATCGCTGAGCGGGTGTTGCCATGGCCGATTCTGCTGGCGATATAAATCCCGTTCCTCACTAATTATAACCCCACTTACTAAGTCCCATGATCCTTTAAGTAAGGACTTAAAATATACCATAACCCCAATTAGGGTCCCTTGTAGGGTACTTATAAGTCTACTTACTACCTACTTACTAAGTCCCCCGACCCTCCCAGTGGGGTCCAGGTATGCTACATGGAGCCTTAGAAGCTTGGTTCCAGAAAGCTCAGAACACTCACACAACGCGAACCGGTACAGTTCACGTGGATGCTGCCCTCTGTAGGTGTGTGTATAGTGTGTATAAATAAATAAATATATATATATATATATATATGACACTCAAGAGTGGTACCCAACAGTTGAAGTTCAAACCACAAACTCGAAGCGCGAGTTTCGGAACCCCCTGATCCATCGAAATCAACAGATAAGCTCAAACTCTACACTCGAAAGCCAGAAAAAGTCAAAAAACCCAGAACCTGGTCCGCAAAATCCTTAACCTGAAAATCGAAAAACCGCAAAACCCTTCAAGACGTGAATCCTGAACCCTCGAAATCCGCACCTCTCGCGGCTTTGGCGAGGGTCTTGGCTGCTTGGGGCTTGTCTTCCGCCCTGTGCGCAAAAGCCGGAACATACCATTCAGGGCTTTCGGGCATGTTTGAGCTTTGCTGGAGGGGGTTCTATGAGCTTATAGCGGCCTTTCAGGCTCGTCGTAAAGTTTTTCACGCGGTTCTAAATGAAGAGCTACAAGATTTGCAATGGGCTCTAGGTTGTGTAAAGCGTTTCAATATTCCGTGCTTGGCTTCCTTTAAGCCAACATAATTAGCCGCCCAAGTGCAATTACCAGAAACATAGCTCTCTCTAGATTGCTCCAGTCTGCATGCCTCTGGGCAGTTCTGCCACTCACCTTAGCATGGGGCTGAGGATTCAGTTTAGAGTTAGTTATAGCCGGCTTGCTGAATCTAAGGCGGTTGCGCTTAGATGCCACGACACAATACTTCGCCAACAGCACGAAGCCCTAAACCCTGAATGCTTGCACGTGCAAAGTGTTTCTGCGGCCGTCCCACAGTCAAGGCACAATCGCTGCAAACGGAAGCCCTACAATTAAGAAGGGACTGAACACGTTGAATGCTGGTTTATGCCGTAAATATACGGGGGCGCACATTTTATTTAATACCACCTCACAACTGAAGTCATTAAATCAGAAGCCTGCATCATCAACTCAGGATTCAGTCAGGCACTTGGCATCACTTCCAGCCCCTGAAACCCTAAAACCTAAACCCTGAAACCCTAAACCCTAAACCCTAAATCCTAAACCATAAACCCTCAACCCTAAACCCTGAAATCCTAAACCCTAAAGCTCTGAGCCTAAACCGCGAATGCACAAATCCTGTCTTAGCCCAGAAAGGAACCCCAAGGGTCCAAAGGACCCAATAATCAGGTACTCGGTTTTAGGATAGTAGTTACGCAGGTTAGGATTTGGGAAAGTATATGATTATTAGGTGCTTGGACCCTTGGGGGAACTGTAGATTCTGCTCCTATCCGATGACAGGGTTTAGGGTTTAGGGTCGGTTGCTATAAGTACTACGACACCACATAAAATTACAAGGGGTTTAGGGTCCAGGGAGAAGGGTCAGAATGATTCCGAATGCGATCCTCCTCTGATCGATGTATGTCTCGCTCCTCAAAATGGTCTACTCGTCACGCCGGCTTTACTTGGAGGGTTGGGGGAGTTAGTAAATGGCTTTTCTATAGAGTCATCAGTACCATAACCCCACTTAGGATCCCACTTAGAACAACTATAACACCGTATATTATATTGCTATTCACGAAGTCCATCGACCCGAGGATCCTTTTAGGAAACACCCTAAGCCCCAAACCCTTATAGTAACCCTTAAAGGTAACGTTTATAGGTACTTATATGGGTGTTTTGGAAAAACGGTGACCCCCAAACAGAGTACCAAAATAGTAGGATCCTCAACATAAGGACCCCAAAATAAGGTACCCCCTATTTCCGGAAACTCCCATACTTGGAGGGGCAGGGGACTTAGTAAGTAGGTTATAAGTAGGGTTGCAATTGGGGTAACTCTATTTAGGGTACGTATAACTCCACTTATAACCTACTTACTAAGTCCCCTGCCACTCCTAAACCCCAAACCCCATAGATTCCTTTAAGGAACCCTATAGATCCCTTAAGGAGCCCTTTAAGAACCCTTACGAAGTCACCTGCCCTTCCAAGTATGGGACCCTCGGCTCCTCCGACCCTCCAAGTAGATTGTTACGGTTGATGATATAAATCCTAGGGTTCCTTTAAAGGGATCTATGAGGGTAGCCTTTAAGGGGTCCCTTTAAGGGATCTATGAGGGTTTAGAATTGATGACATGAATCCTGCATTACCTTATAAGGACCCTAAACTATGGGAGTTATGGTATATTCCTTATTATGGGTCACGCAGGGTTTATATCATCAACCCTAAACCCTAAACCCCCTATAAATCCCTTAAAGGAACCCCTTAAAGGTACCCCCTATAGAGCCCTTTAAAGGAACCCCAGGATTCGTATCATCAACCGTATTGCGCCTCGCCGTTGCATCACATCTCCCAGCTGATCAGGGCGGCGAACTTCCATGTCGACCTATCCAACATCTTGGAGCCCATAAAGGTGCCCTTAAAGGAACCCTTAAAGGATCCCATGATAGGGTTTTGGGTTTAGGGTTTAGGGTATAGTCCCTTAAAGGAACCCTTAAAGGATCCCATGATAGGGTTTTGAGTTTA
Organism: Symbiodinium sp. CCMP2592; assembly: GCA_905221615.1. Lineage (NCBI taxonomy): Eukaryota > Dinophyceae > Suessiales > Symbiodiniaceae > Symbiodinium > Symbiodinium sp. CCMP2592. The sequence goes on from CAJNDT010006135.1 coordinate 1,955,086, forward strand.
GGGTTTAGGGTATAGTACGGCTGAGGGGTCAGGGTTTACGGTGCAGGGTTCACGGTTTAGCGCTTACGGTTGCGGGCTTCGTTGTTCCTAGAGAGTCCGAAACGCACAGACAGGCATCGTTCTAGGAGGCCCACAAGACTTCTGGCCATTAGGTTGGGGCCAACTGCTCTGTGCTCAGGCTGCATGGGCTCATCTTAGATAGAGCTTTACGATTGCAAAAGTGGCTGTATGTACTGCGCGATTTTCGGGATCGGCAACCACGGCTCTGCAGGGCGCCAAACCTGGGACTGTCTTACTTGTCCAGTATCCAAGCTTAGCCTTTTTCGCAAATACACGGGCTATACTACCCTCAAAAGGTTACAGGTTACGTGACATAGGGGCCTTTATACTTAGAGTAGGGTTTTGGGCCCATTATGCTACAATTATTATAAGGACCCCCGCCGCGCCCCCCAAACAAAACCAAGTATGGGTAATTATTTCGGCCCCTATATTACCCTACTATATACCCTAAACCCTAAACCCCTAAACCCTAAACCCCTAATTCCTAAACCCCTAAACCCCTAAACATGATGGCCAGGATCTTCAGGAACCAGGGCAGTAGCTGTATGAGGAGAAGTATATACTGACCTTACTTGGAAGGGCAGGGGACTTAGTAAGTAGATTATAAGTAGAGTTATAAGTACCCTAAATAGAGTTACCCCAATTATAACCCTACTTATAACCTACTTACTGAGTCCCCTGCCCCTCCAAGTAGGGTCTTTCAAGGGGATCCACAAAGGGATCCTCAAAGGGTATCTTTGGGGATCCTTAAAAAGGATCCTGAAAGGCATCTATAGGGGATCCATAAAGGGATCCTTAAAGGGGATCTATAGGGAATCCTTAAAGGTATCCTGAACGGGATCTATAGGAGATCATTAAAGGGATCCTTAAAGGGATCTATAGTATAGGGGATCTATCTCTTTAGGTTAGCTACCCATATAGGCTCCATGGTAGCTCTTTTCGTGGTTTATACTTATTAGGATCCTACAAGGTAATCCCAACAAGAAACTACTATGGAGCCTATGGGTACATAAAACCGACAAAGGCAATCAACACCAAAGAACGATAGATATAGAGCAACCTTGTGAAAACAAGCCCCTGGAGATTTGAAGACCGAAGCCCACGGCCTTCTGCCCAACCACCCAGCTGGTGTTCCTGCGCGGATGTCCAGTTTAGGGTTTTGCCTTTGGGTGTCCACCTGAAGAGCGAAATGAGCCCTACACTGGTTTATGTTTCATATACCATATTGGGATTCGAGGGTACGGGGCCCCTACTTTTAGCCAGCACGGGTCCCTTCCAAGATCATGCCACGCCTACACCCTGACTTCTAAAACAGTATCCCTAAAGCCACCTCACACCACGGACCTTAAACCATAACCAAGAACTAAATCTTTAACCCTATACGATCTATCACCCTAAGCCAAAGAAACCACCTGAACCAACTATCTTATAACGGAATTTCCCAGTTCATGCCACGCCTGCACACTGACTCCCGCCCAACACTCTAACACCATTAAAAAAAAAGGTATCCTGAAACCCACCTCACACAACACACCCTAAAACAAATCTACCTAAACACTCAATAGCCCAGTCCACTTCTGTGACTTCTAAGACCATCGCGAGAAAATCCCCTAGTGACTCCTGTACATGTCTACTAAACGACCCTCTAGAAACAAATCCTCGCAAGAGTCGTAAAGTAAAGTGCTTGACGACTTCCCTGAGACCCACCAAATCGAAAATCGTGTCCTAAGTCTTCAGCCTCATTGACCTTCGCTCACACATGAGCTCCTTTTCCAAGCTTCGATCCGCCGGAATCAACCAGCAACTGCTCAATATCTCAACATGGCCAGTGAGCGCCTGCCTGCCACAGCACCCGCACGATCTCGTGGTGGCCATTGTCATATGCATGCATGAGAGCAGTCTTTCTTTGATGATGTTTTCCTCTCCTCCCGCTTACCAAGTCCACCTGAGCGCCAACCTCCACCAGAAGACACACTATCTCAATGTGGCCGTTGATGGAGGCTTCAGCGAGAGCTGCCAATCCTGCAGTGTGGTTCAAAACTTTGCTAGCACCTGCCTGCAGTAGCATCCGCACAGTCTGAACGTGGCCTTTTCGGGACGAACAAATTAGGGCTGTTTTGCCGCTATCGTCTTAACCAAACGCAGGCGCGCGCTCTCACTATAGCCGTTGTCGCATGCACAGATGAGAGCGGTGTTGACTGCATCTGTATCTGTCAATTTTGCTTTGCCCATTGTTCTCAACAATGCCTGCGCAATCTCAGTATGGCCTTCTTGTAATGCACACATGAGGGGTGTCTTGCCGCTGTGATTTCGCAAGTCCACGTTGGCACGAGCATCTAAAAGCATGTGAACCATCTCGACATGTCCATTGTCGCATGCATCCATGAGAGCGGTGTTGCCATCAGAGTTCCTTCTCAAATTCGTGTTTGCGCCAAATTCCAGAAGCACACGCGACACCTCCATGGAGCCATTAGCGCATGCACACATGAGCGCCGTGTTGCCGCGTTTGTTTTTGAACTCCGTGCAGGCACGTGCCTCCAACAGCCGTTGCACAATGTACATGCTGCCGTGATTGGACGCGGCAACAAGTGCTGTGTTAAGACGCTCTGGGCTGCAGTTTCTCGAATCCAGTCTAAGAGCGCCACCATGGCACAGCATAAGTGCAGTCTCCACATCGTTCCTGGAGATCGCCCGAAAAAGTTTCTCTGCTGAAGACCATGCACTGGAAACAGGCAGCAGCACTAGCTGCAAATCGCAAGCGTCATGCAACTCCGCGCGATCATCCAAGCAACAATCCCCTTGCACGAGCTGTTGCATGCCCACTGGGATGTTGTGTAGACGCCGCAGCTCTTGCTTCAAATCTCTGACCACTGCGCCAGCTTCCGCCGTGGCCATCGTTTCCCCTGTAAGGTTCAACACCCGGATCATTTTGGACGAGAAGCCGCTCAAAGGAGTCAAAACGTCGACATTCAGCGAACAGATCTTGTTCCTGCTGTAGATGAATGCATTGTGAAGCACTACTTTGGTTCATATGGGTAGTTGTCAAAATTATGGCCCCGTTTTGGGTACCCTAAATACTAGGTGCCGTACTATGATAAGGACCCAAAAAGGGCACATAATTTTGACAATCACCCATATAGGTAACTACAAGGATTCCAAACTGCGCTTGTTTTCCTACCTAAGGTAAAAGCCAGAAAGTTGGAATATGGATTAATGGTAGGACCCCCTATAATTTACCATAGAAGGGTTAGGATAATCATATTCCAACTTTCTGGCTTCTACTGTAGCTGGTTGCTGAGGCTTGCGGTTCAGAGCCATGCCCAGCAGCATAGAGCTCACATCGAATTCCCAGCCAAAAAACCCGAGGTGCATATCCGAATTATCACCATCTCAATAACGGTATCCGGAGTTCTTGTCTATTCGTTTCTGCAACTGCTCGAGGAGGTTTGTTCCGATATGAGATTTGTGTTTTACATTGCCCGCTGTTACACATTATTTGACAACGGTATGGTACTGCAATGTACTACATCACATCATCATGCATCATCTCATACTGAAATATAGCTACAAGGAACATGTCTCATTTAAGGCTGTTGCGCTCGGCTAGACTCTACATCCCAACCCCTTGGACCCATAAGACCCTTAATACAAAACCAGTGTGAAGCCCAGTGTAAAAAACTACTCACTGCAGTATTAAAGGTCTCTCCATGATAACCCCCAGCATAAAATTCCTACTCTCCCAAATTACGAACCGACAAAACGACCATCCAAGCCCAAGTACCTAAGTATCAAGTCCCTTGGGCCCTCGGAGGAATGTAAGCACAGCTCCGCTTGCCTCCGGCTTTTCGCCGCCGTCAAGGCGCTGTCGGAGGTGTCAAAGTGGATCCAAGCACATGCGGCCTGATTGTCCTGGCAATTGGTTTGGAGTTTGGCATTTTAGTAAAGTCTAGGGTTAGGAGTGGTTCAGTGCGTTGTAGGTTTCTCCCCATTTAAGTTTAAGTTTCTCCCCATTCTACAGCGACTCTTTCGGAGTTCTTATGTGCTTGTACGAACAGTCTCCATGGGGTCCAGTCCAGGGGTGTAAAGTTTGCCCCGCAGCAAAACACCCTTGAATTAGACCTGTAACTTAACCTGCTGCAAGACCCTGACGCGCCCAAACCGTAATCCCAACGATTGCTCCGCGCCGTCTGCCACGGCGCCTTTCTCTTGCAGGGTCTGCAAAACTTGCTTCGCCCACTCCTTCCAATCGTTTAGCAGCAGCTAGTTCTTCGGGACCCAGGCTCCGGTCATCATCATCATCATCATCATCCGGATCCCCATCCCTGGGTGCTGCCACTCCCAGCTGGTGCACCGGTTGCCCTGTCTCTGAGGGCACCTCTGGCGTGGCTTTCGCAGGACTCACCAGGGTATTTGGACCCTCTGGGAAAACCGAGTACTGTTATCAATATCACTAGTATGATAATGATGATTACTACTAGTCGTGTTAATCGTATGTATTATCGTTACTGGAGTTACTATAATTGCTCTCTCATGATCATCACAATCATCATTATTATTGTTACTATTCCTGATACTTTTATTGTCATCTACTATTTACGGCGTCACAACCCGTAGCCTAAACCCTAAACACTCCTCCAAGACCAGTGAGGATGCCACGTAGCCAGGGCAGCCGCTGAAGAGCACCTGCTAGCAGTAGTAGCAGTAGCAGCAGCAGTGGTAGGAGCACTGTTGATGATATAAATCCTGCACTACCTTAAGAGCCCTAAACTATGGGAATTATGGTATATTCCTTATTATGGGTCATGCAGGATTTATATCATCCGTCGGAGTAGGAGTAGGTGTAGGAGTAGCAGTAGGACTTAAGATCAAGGTTTAGGGCTAAGCGTCTTAAAGAGTAGGATTAGCACTCAAGAGGCGCATTGGCAGCTTGAGACAGTATCCTAAGCGCGGACTCACAAAAGTTACAGCTTATGTACCCTATTACAGACCTTTTTCAGTTCGCAAAGATTCGGATTGAGGGGTGTCGGGGTTGAGGGTCGAGAGCTTACGGGTTTGGGTTCAGGGTTTAGGTGTCTTTTTTTGGCTTTCGGCTCCGTACAGCTCCACGAATCTGCGGTTTAGGTTCGGAAATTTTCGATACACTAACATAAAACACAGGGGTCGGAACAAGCGTCAAGACTATCCCGTCATATTCCCTGTATAGTGGTACGAAGTACCCCAAAACCCTCCTGCAAATCCGACGGCTTCTCAATGTCGTCGCGAAGACAAAACCATGCCGCTGATATAACAATCCCCCAACTGCTATTCTTTTCGGAGTGTATGTCCTAGTGGGTCCATACATATATATATATATACATACTACAGTCCCAAAAGACATGGACCGTCTGGGTGCATGCTGCTGCATGCTCTCAAGTCTTTCACTGTGTGGGGTCTATGCGCTGGAAAAACACCACTGTCATGCAGCGAAACGGCTCAAAAGTTCTTGGAGGTTAATTATAAGCTGACACATTCTTCAGGGTTAGGGCTTAAGGTTTGAATGCTTGGTGTGTGTGTGGGGAAACTGCGGTAATGAAAGCTTTCCTGAATCTAGGCTCCCCACTTTCAGCTACAAGGTCACGGTTGTCCTTATATTCAAGGTATTCTAAGGACGCCACCAGATACAACAGAGCCTAAGGGTACTACTGGGATCGAGATCCCTAGACCGCACACGTAGGAAATCCTGTATACCCCTTTGGAACCGTGATAGAACCAACACAGCACCTGAATACAACTGCTGCAAGTGTAATGGTGACCTAAGAGCAGGGACCTTCAAGAAGAATGAAGCTTCAGTGGCCAAATGAACCAAGGATTAATTCAGACTATACTGTTCAGTTCATGAGGCTTGATATGGGTTCATTAACTAAAACTGACTTTACCATTGATATGAAGATCATCATGTTCATTAGCATACCCTCATGCCACCCTGAGCGGATCTCATAGTTTCCTTGAAGAGGACCCTAAAGGAGGCCAAACAGAAACTCTTAATTACAGAAAACCCTCAAAGTCGTCTCTGGGATCCGGCAACCCGAGGGCTCAAAATGGCCCAAAAGCCTCATATAGTATGGTCTTTGGGCCCAAAACAATCCAAATGTGAATCCCCAGAGCCCTAGGGAAACGGATTGAGGCACGTGAAGCTCCCGTGGCGTGGCATCTGCTGGAAGTCCGGTCCTGAGGAGCAGTAGCACTACGGTTGAGAATATACATCCTGCTTTACCTTAATGTCCCTAGACTATGGGAACTATGGTAATTCCTTACTTTGCGTAATTCAGGATTTATATCATCAACCGTATGAGTAGCGGCAGCAGGAGCAAAACTCAACCCCGACCCCAAAGCACTGAACTCTAATAGAACCTCTCAAGCAGCCCCCACAGGAACCCTCAAGCATGAAACCCTAACCCCTATAAACCCCAATCCCCAAGCCCTAAACCTTCATCCCCATACCCTAAACCCTAAACCCTTATGCCAAACCCTAAACCCGAATCCCAAACCCTAAACCTTAATCCCGAAACCCTAAACCCTAATGCCAACCTAATGCCAAACCCTAAACCCCTAATCCCCAAACCCTAAACCTTAATCCCGAAACCCTAACGCCAACCTAATGCCAAACCCTAAATCCCTAATCCCCATACCGTTCAAGCGTGGCCATTCCGAGCGTCACGGCCAGGCAGGCATCCACGGCAGTCGGCGACGCAGAGCGGGTCGTGGCCTCCCAGAACTAACTGGGAGTTTCTGAAAATTAGGGGTACCTTTAAAGGGATCCGCAAGGGTTCCATTAAAGGGTCCTATAAGGGGTCCTATAAAGGGTTTAGGGTTCGGGAGTTTCCGAAAATTAGGGGTAGCTTATTCTGGGGGCCTGATACTAAGGATCCTACTATTTAAACTACCATATTTGGGGTCCCCTATATTCGGAAACCCCCAAATCCGTAAGGACGACATGAACCCTTTGGGTTTAAGGCTTATACAGTAGAAGCCAGAAAGTTGGAATATCATTATAGTAACCCCTTTAAGGTAAATTATAGGGTATCCTACCCTGAAACCATATTCCAACTTTCTGGAGTTCCCTTTAGGGTGTTCATCTAAATCCGTAAGGAGGGCATGAACTCCAAAAGGGTTTAGGGTTTGGAGACGGTTTAGGGTTTAGGGTTTAGGGTTTAAGGTTTGAGTCTTTTTTTGGGGGTGGCCCCTTTTAGAGTTAAGGGTGTAAGGTTCAGTCATACCGCGAGGGTTCGGGGCCGGCCTTACTTGTTAATTAAGGGTGTTTTAGTCCTGAAGAATGGAGGATTGTAGGGCTTAGGCCTTTGGAAACCGCTTTGTACGATCGCTTTTGCAGAGCCCCCTTCGAAAGGATGGCAGCGTGAGTTCACGGTCTTGCAACACGAAAGATCCATGTACCCATCGATTACCCAGACCTTCCAACATCCCTGACTTCAGGAACAAGATTCTGGCTCAAGTTTTGTTTTGTTGTAGGTTCTCTTTTGTTTTGGAACCGGGCCCTGGGGCTTAACAGGCTCGGCTTTTAACCGTGGCTCCAAGACGTTTGGTAGCTTCTTCGCGCATGGTATGGATGGCTCTCGCTCAGCCCCTAACAAGATGCCTCGTTCTTCTGTGTTGTGCGACAGTTCCAAGCATGATGCCAGGAAACAGCACACACCCGACAGGGGAGCCGCTTGTACGGCCCCGAGCATGCATAAGCGAGACACTCAGGTCGCATCAGCCAAACTTGTGTGTGCTCAGGGACCGCCAGTTTTGTCCAAGAAAGCGTCACTCACCCGTGCACAGGAGAGTTTTGATGCCCGAGGCCTGCAACGCCAGCAACTTAATCTCGATGAAATGGATTGAAGGTGCTCGGGCTAGCTGCATGGGAGCCGCTGTCGGCCCTAGATTGCCAGAGCGAGCCGTGCAGGAGCCTGCTCCCTTGCACCATGCCTTAGCTGATGCATCTCTTCGCTGCTCTTTTCAGGACCTACAGGCGAGCACTGCACAAAGCGACGCGCCAGCACAGCATGCTTGGACCTTAGCTGTTGTTCGTGGTGTTGCCAGCCTATTGCCAACAGGGACGGTAGTGCAAGGGATCACCTGCTCACTTTCGCCTACGATATGTTGCTATGTGGACCATGCTTTGCAGCTGCAGTCTTTCCTTCAGCTTGTGTTTAGGGCAGAGCCGAGCATGTCGGCCCCCGGCGGTGCGGAACCGAAGCCCAAGCGGGAAAAGCCACGCTCGCACTTCAGAGCTGATGGCACTCGCCGACGCACCTCTGGAGAGAAGCAGGCCCGCAAGGACTGGTGGCAAGAGCATAATGCTGGCACGGCCGCCGGGTGGAACCGGCGAAACCAACCTGCTGCCACTGCTGCCACAGCGGCTGCGCAAAGCTCGACACAGAGGCGGGACCGATGGGCACCAGCTCGGGACACAGGTACTGCTGCATCGGCTCCACCTGATGGAGACGCCGGTTGGGGGGCCAATCTGGGTCGCACAAGGTCTGTTGAGGACCCCACACAAAATGGCCCAACAGCTCAACGTGGCACGGGAAGGCATGAGCCAGAGCAGTTGGCCAAAGCTTCCGCCTCGGACACCAAAGGGCCCAGCCGGGCGAGCACTACGATGGCTGCACAGGACAGACGAACCCTTTTGCTGCGGCTTCCGGATGGCATTGGGATTCCGCAGCTCGCCGCACAGCTGGACGACATCAAGAAGGAGTCTGGGCTTTTGCAGGTTCTTCTCTCCGCCCGCCCCTCCAAGGAGGGGCGGTGGACGCTCCTCTTAGATGGCACATTGCAGCAACGGGACCGCGCCAAGGCCATCGTGCAGGACATCATGGAAAGGGCGCAAAATGAGACACGGATGGCACCACCAGGCGACCGTCCCCCCCTCAATGTACCGACAGAGGCGAATGCTGCTGGACCTACTGGACTTGCTTCTCTCCCGCTACTGCACTTACCACCGCATCCGAGTGCTGCCGCTGAAGCGTTGGACCCTGAACCGACTGGAGTCCCAGTGATGCAGGTGGCCACAGCAGAGAGGGACAAGGCCTCAGGGAGTGCCGACCCACCGGCCCCCGATGTAGCCCAGATTGCCAGTGTACAGGCACAGCCATTGCAGAGTGTGGCCGAGACTGCCGAGCAGAGTTCCGACAGTGCTGCATACATGCTAGCATCTCTTGCACTTCCTGTCTGGCCATGCGATCCGCACAACTGCATACCACATGCTGTTATACACGCCCCCTGCCAAGGTTCACCATGGCTGTCTGGTACAGGAGCAAGGCCACCCCGGGCTCCACATTGGACGTCGGTTCTGCACGGCTGGACACAGGCTGTGGATGGCCCCCTCGGCCCCACCCTTGGTGAGCCGCGGCCCGAGCCCGAACCGCGGGTGTGCCCCTGTCACACAGAGGTCTTGGAAGCACTTCTCGGCCCCAACCTTGGGGAGCCGCCTGTGTTCTTGCTTCTCTGGCTTGTCGTGCTCTCCTTCTGTGCTGCTAGGTCGCCACCCCTTGGACAACAACAAAGCCGAACTCACAGGCCTACTTTACGGCTACTGTTCTGCAGCTTGTGGCGCTCTGGAACTTGGTCCCGAGGTCAATGCATGATGCATCGCATTTGCCCTTGCAGGTATCATAGACGACGCCTAGCCAGCTGCAACTTCAGACAATGGCGAAGAATAAAGGCGGCCCACTTTAGACCGAAGCTGCAATCCAGTGCTGCTGGTTGCCTTAGATTGTGCTGGGGTTTACTCGCCATTTCAGCCTCGCTGCAGCTGCTGACGGCCCTGTTCCTCTTTTTCACTCTGCCTTTCCACTTATCACCGGGGCAGTGTTCATGGGGAAGAAGGCCAGCACAGGCACAGCTGCCTCCAAGGCCAAGGCCAAGGCAGCACCCAGGTCCAAGCCGAAGCCACGATGTCGATCAAGGCCGCAAACGAAGGCGAAAGCGAAAGCCAAGCCAACAACCAAAGCCCGGAATCATCGCACTCCTCGCCGAGCTGAGCCTGAGGACACCACATCGCAGTCGTGGTTCACTGACAGCAGTGATACATCCTCCAGCCCCACAAGCTCGATGGAAGAGGTATCGGTCGCTGCACCAAGCTCCACTGAGCTTGAAGCCAAAGCTTTTGGCACCCGCCTGGCTCAGGGGATGGCAGCTGGAACGCTCGACGACTCAAGCGAGGACCTGGGGAGGGAGGACACCGATGATGATAAGGACACAGCTGGGCCTCCCCCCTCCGCGGCACCCGTGGCGAACCCTGGAGACATGCCTGCAACAACTGGGTCAATGGGGAGAGTGGTCTCCCGCGGCCCACAGAAATGTGGCAAAGTGGCACCGAAGATGCTCGTCCGAGCAGGCTGGAGATGCGCCAGATGTTACAAGATCAAGAGCCAATGTGAGCTCACTGGATGCTGGCCCGACTTCGAGCGGCAGTAAAGTAGATCGTTGCATCCAGCAGCCAAGGCGGCAAAATCAGGACCGAACGCAGCTGCATGTTTTAGCTCGTCTGCTTGGACCTTTCGCCTTGCACTTCAGTCTGCACACTCCAGTCCTGAGCCTGGCGACTGCTGTCGCAAATCTCATCAAGCACTGGTACTGTGTTCTCTGGTTGATAGCGAGCTACATATATCCGACCAGCCGGAGCCCCAGCCCGGACCTAAGCCCACACGAAGAAACCTGCACACATAACAGATATGTTTCGAGCTGCCCCGGTCCCAAATCCGGGGACAACTTCCCTAGAACCAAACCAAGTAGAGTCCAGGTACTACATTGGCATCGGCGACTGCTCTTCGGGGCTCTCGTCTTAGCTCAACTTCAGGTAGCAAGGGGAGTTGGAGAATCGAGGGTTGAGACCCACACCAGCGGGGTCTCGGGAACGGGATGTTCACAACCAGGTCCTACAACACCGACCCGTGAAGGCGCTGGCACAGCTACTCCATACAATGCCCGATCCCCAGATGCTCTTGTGTACCCGTGGAGTGCTAAAAGAGCATATCGTCGAGCTCGCGCACGAGCTGCTAAAGGCCCTACCATGTACAGAGGTTCCCTGTGCAGTGCCAGTGAGCTGCAAGCACAGTACGGCAAACCCCTGCCCCCGCGCAAGCCCAGATCTACTTCGGCAGCACAGCAAGGGAGCCGTGGTCGGCCCCGTACCACCGCCAGGCACCCGGCCACTCGGGTTCAGGTTCTTACTTTCAATGTGTCTGGCTTGTCCAGCGCAATGTGGCAGGAATTTCAGGCCTGGCTCAGTACTGCTGAAGCACTGCGATTTGACCTTATCCTCCTTCAGGAGACTCACTGGACCAGCTGGTCAGACTTCACCTCAGGAAAGTGGCACTGTGTTGGCACACCCATTGCAGACAAAGACAAATGCTCAGGTCTAGCGACACTTGTGCACTCGAGGTTGGGCCCCTCCGAAGCTATACAGTGCAAAACATACCTGAAGGGACGGGTCTTTCACACCAGGATCCACCAGCAATTCGGAGCAATAGACGTGATAAACGTCTATCAGCACGTCTGGCGCAGCCACCACACAACGGCCCAGAACCAAGCAGCCAGGACCTCAGTGTATCGTGCGATTGGGCAAGCCCTAGGTTCCACACATGCATTCTAGGCGGGGACTTCAATGCAGAGGTTAGTGAACTCACACCACATGTTGGCAGAGCTCTCCTGAAGAAGAGGGGGCACGATGGAGACAAAGACGCAGGCGAAGGCCTTCCGGAGCTCCTGCAAACCCATGGGCTCTGTCTCCTGAACACTTGGCACGGAAGGAACAAGGCTACCAACCTTACAAGTGGGGCCCTCAGCCAGATAGACTTCGTTGCCGTTCGAGTACAATGGGCAGACCGACTGGCAAAGCAGAGCGACTCTCTACCAGCATGCCCCGTCGGAGCCTGGAAAGCCAATCGACACTTCCCCGTACAGGCCTCCATTCAACTGGTGTCACCTTGGCACCTGATTCGTCAGCCGAAGCCCGCCGGTGCACTGATTGACAAAGCTGCAATGCAAGATTCGATCGCCAGGCAGGACACCCGGGCCCAACACCTCCGATCTCAGGTCGCACACGACTTGTCTCAAATACCCAGTACATTGAGCCCCGGTGAGCTTACAGCCAAGGTGGACAGTATTCTGATTCGAAGAGCTGAGCAGATGTACCCAGCCCGAGGCCGGGAGGACCGACGCGTAAGCCAAGACCCCCAATTTACTCTTTTAACCAAAGAGCTGTGGAGTCTTTACAGGTCGTATAGGTCCATAGGCAGATGCAATAGGCAAAACATCCTTCGAAAATGGAGATTGTGGACCCAGTTTAAGCGAGCATCCAAACAGCTGCGGGACCGCGCCAAGACGATCAAACGACAGAAGATCCAAGACATTATGTGTGAACTGGAGCAGGCTGCCAAACGAGGGGACCAAGGAAGCACCTATGCTGCCGTTCGCAGACTGGCCCCCTGGAAACCAGTGGCAAAGCCCAGCATCCGTGGGCCGTCAGGCGAGCTCCTCACGCCAACACTCCAGTTACAGGCACTTACGGTGCACGCCCAGGACAAATTCTGCAAGGGCACTGACTACCGACCAACAGGTGTACTCCTGGAGGGTCTCGCCATCACGAGTGATCAACTTCAGTCTGCCCTTAGCAGGCTGCCGATTCGGAAGGCCGCGCCGCCGGGAGCGGCACCGTCTGCTTTATGGAAAAACAGCGCCGAGGACCTAGCCGAGACCTTCCTTTACCCGGTCACCCACATGTGGAGCTCAGGTCAAACTGGAAGTGCACCCTCCATCTGGAAAGACGCCAACATGGTCTGGATGCCGAAGCCCAATAAGGATCCCAGCCTGTTAGCCAATCTTAGACCCATTGGATTGGTACACCCCATGGGCAAATCCATTTGCACCCTGCTTAGGTCCCGACTGCTGCCCATCCTCACACAGGCATTGATCACACGCCCGCAGTTTGCGTATGCCAAAGGCAGATCCACCCTGGACGCCTTGTTGCGAGCACATGGGCACCTCACTCGGACACGCCAGGAGATCGAAGCTCAGCGCACATCCATTTATGCAAGACATTCAGGCCAGGAGCCTAAATCTTGCTTTGGAGGCATTTGCTTCAGCTTAGACCTTAAAGGTGCCTTTGATGCGGTTCCGAGGCACAGGTTGGCCGAGAGTCTGTTCAGACTGCAGGTGGAGCCGGATCTATAGTACATCTCATCATGCAACAACAGCACCAGTCACAGTATTGGAGAAGGATCGGAGCCGACACCCGGCCCGTAATGCCCATCCAAGGCATAAAGCAAGGCTGCAACATCGCGCCCTATTTGTTCATTGCGTACACCATCCTGCTCATTGATAAAATCAGTGAGAGCACACCAGGCCGATGGACTGAGGATGGACTCACCTGGTACGCGGACGATGCCTTCGCCGCCTGGACGATCCAAGATGCTGCAAGCCTTCGCCAGGCGCTCGGGAACATCCAGCTTATTATAGCAGTCCTAGAGGAACACGGCATGGCGATCGAGCCAAGCAAATGTGCTGTACTGTACAACCTGCAAGGCAAGGAAGTCGAGAAAATCCTCAGGCATGCTAAGGTGAGACGCCAAGAGCAAACATACCTTCTGGCCCGGGAGTCTCCAGAAACATTGGTGCCAATCAAGAAACAACATGAATACCTAGGCACGATCCTGGCCTACAGAGATCCACAGACACTTACCCTGCAGCATCGGCTTGGTAAGGCCCGGGGACAGTATGCATTGCTGAAGAAAACACTTCATGCCAAGAGGCTTGTCACACGCAAACACCGCTATCGCATATGGAAGGCAGGCGTCCAGGCCAGCGCATGCTACGGGTTGCTGGCCACTGGCCTCACCGTCACAGGCCGTACACAACTTCTCGCCATGTCGGCGAGGCAGCTTCGCTCTATCGCAGGTCGCCCAGCACATTTAACGCACGAATCCAACGCTGAGATTAGGAGCCTGTTCGACTGTGTCGAGTGGACCGAAGATCTGCTCACGTTGGCTAAGAACCGGCTCGCCGAGCTTCGCACACTGCAGGAGACACAACCCGAGAACATTGTCACCAGGCCCCAGGCACTGCAACAGCTGACACATGCCGTGGAAACCTTCCAGCAGGTGATTCCGATCGAGCGGCCCAAGCAGGACGGCGTGGAGGGAATAGGCGTGCCGTGTCCGGTTTGTGGGGTTTACTTTGATAATCAGACCAGCGTTCGCAAGCACCTTAGGCGAAAACACCCCGAACACCAGAGGCCAGAAATCAAGTTCGACCCGGCTGAACATGCCATTGGAGGCCTGCCGCAGTGTGCCGGTTGCAAGCACAGGTTCCAGAGTTGGCAGGCGCTTAAGACCCACATTGAAAAAGGTCAATGCCACCAACAGGGAGAGGACAACCCGGAGCCGAGCACCGGCCCTACACAAGCCACAGCCCCCCCTCCGGTAAACCTCACCCCGGCAGCCCAGGCCACCGGGGAGCAGCCACGATTGCCACCGCATCGAAACCTTCAAGTCACGGACTTAATTCGTGACCAAGGGTGGGAAGCCCTGGTGAACAGCGAGCATGCTGAGGACTTAAAACAGCACTGCTGCATTTGTGCGATGGATGGTTGACACAACGTCCATCAAACGACACATGAGATACTCCCATCCTGAAATTTGGAAGCAGGTCTCGGAGCGGCTCGAAAGCACCTGCTCTGTCTTCAAGCCCCGGCTCACGCGAGACGGTATCTGCCCGTATTGCCAACGTACCTCCTACAATCGTCACTTTAAGCAGTGCTGTGTCATAGTTCAGTCCGCGATCCTTGGACTCATTCCCAGCCATGGCGACAACACAGGAACAAATCCAGATGTTCGGCTACCTGCTGCCGGGTCTGAGCGAATCCAACAAGCGACCTCCAGCAACGCCGCAACAGCAGAACCACAAGGGAGACGAGTCCGGCAAAGGCGGGGGCAAGAGACGACGCACACGCCGAGGACAGGGGGGACAGTGGGGACAGTGGGGACAGGGGAGCCGAAACTCGGCCCCAGCGGAGGCACTGATGAAGGACGGCGGCAAGCTCCTCAATCTGATTTCGCGCATCTTGCTCCAGCACGAGGACAGCATCAACGCCGCAAAGATGGATCGGGGCTTCACGGTCTTCATGGCCCAGACGGGACCGGCAGGACTGCTCACCAGCCTTTACAATGCAAGTATCGCTTGGAATCAAGTCAAGGACAACGAGCCGGCGAAGATCACGCAACCGCTGCGGATCACATTGCTAACCCTGATGATCGCGGAGCTCAAGGTACGCCTCCAGAATCTGGAAAAGAAGCCAGAAGCCAAGCAACTGGCCATCAATGCAGGTTGGCTGGACCAGCAAGACCGGCTTCTGTACCAGAAGTGGGACGCAGAGAATGCAAAGCTGGTACCTCATCCCACGATGCCGGGCCTCGTGACAACAGAAGTGATGCAAACCCTGACGGAGATCGAGCCGCTCATCCTGGAATCCTTGGTACTGCGATTCCATGCGCCACGAAAGATCAAGCCCACACCGGAGACGGAGAACAAGGCGGTTTTCAAGTTGGAGGTTTCCCTCAGAAGCACAGAAGCGGATCAACTTTACCAGAGCCTCGCGAAGCTGGAGAACAATGCGGTATGGCAGCTCATAGGATGCCAACTCAGAAAGGACGGAATGCGCCGATCCAACCCAGTGCAAGAGCTGATGAAGCTGCTCAGCCAGGAAGGCCGGCCACTAATCATGTACAACACTTGATCCTGCAAGCCTCCCTCCACAATAGCTCCAACACGTGCTATCTCAATGCCTTTCTGCATGCACTTATGTGGCAGGTGACAATGATGCAGAGTGAACTTGCTTTGCCTCAGGCTTGGCTAAATGCCATTAGTACTGCACAAACCAAACCGCTCGCTCTTCTCAGGTTCCACCTGCTGGGGTGGGGACAACCACATGTGCAACACGATGTGTCTGAGCTTGCATCGCATCTGCTTCGAAGCCTGAGCTGGGTACCCAGTGTAGTTTCGTGGTGCCGTCGAGTGCAGGTGGACGGGGTCTACCAACACCTGCAGCCAATGCAGGACTCCCGATTGCTAATCCTCGATCCCGCAACTGGTCTGCAAACACCGATTCTACAGGAAACGATTACCTCCTGGCACGGGGTCATCGCGGTGCAGGCACTTGTTGAAGCGCCACAAATGCTGTGGATCCAATTGCCGAGGTTTGTGCAAAACGGAGCACGGACTCAGAAAGCTAAGCAGTCAATCCACCTGGATACCCAAAACCGTTGTATCAGCATACCGGTGTTTGCATCAACCGATGCCTCGAGGGATGACTCAATCAAGTGGTGTGCTTACCGGGTGAATGCAGTGATCTATCACCTTGGTGCAACAGTCAGTGCCGGGCATTATCGCACCATGCTGTTCCACCCGCAGGCAAATGGGGGCTGGCACACCGATGACGGAAAGCCAGCTGCCTGGTGCAAAGCAGTGCCCAAACAAGTAGAAAAGAACTGCTACCTGGTGTGTGCAACCAGGTTGGTCAACAGTGAAGGGCTGTGACGCAGCTAGGGTAGTTTTGGTAGCTTTTGGGTGCCGTTCCTCGGCCCCATACAGTACAAAGTAGGGTCAGCGCTCAGTGCGCTGGAGTTCCGTCCTGAGTAAGACATTCGTGTCCTCAGGATACGGGGTAGGGGACACTTAGTTTGCTGCCACAGAGCAGCCGTGGCGAAAGGTCACGTAGTTCGCTAGACAGAGAGACTCTCGTCTGCGGTTGAAAGTGGAAAAAGTGACTTCAGGAACGTACCTTAAGTCCTATTGGGGGTATTAGTAGAGCTTAAGGTACATTCCTGAAATCAGGGATGTTGGAAGGTCCTGGTATATACTTCTGCCGTAAAGTTGGTGTATACCCTAAGGCTCCTGGAGCCTCGTTGTGAGATCCCAAAGCTTAGACCCCAAAGCCCAAAAGCCCATGACCCCTTTCGGAGCCTTAGGGTAGTATATGGGTACGTGGCATGGAGCCTTTGGGCAAGCAAAGGCCAAGACTTGAGGGGCAGGCTTGACAGCTTTGGGGTACTTGGAGGGGCAGGGGACTTAGTAAGTAGGTAAAAAGTAGAGTAATAATTAGGGTAACTCCATTTAGGGTACTTATAACTCTACTTATAACCTACTTACTAAGTCCCCTGCCCTTCCAAGTAGTAGGGTTTGTTGCGGAGGGTTGAAATTGACATAAGGATTTCGGGTCTACTTGAAGGCTCATGGGACTTTGAAACCAGGGTTTAGGGTTCCTTCCTTTTCAGGGTACTACGGTTGATGATATAGATCCTGCATTACTTTAATTAAGGCCCTTAAACTATGGGAATTCGGGTATATTCCTTCTTATGGGTAATGCGGGATGTATATCATCAACCGTATCGGGTTCTAGGGTTCCCTTTAAGGGTCCTGGTATCTTCCTGCGAGGGTCCGGAACATCCGGAGGAGGGGCCCTTGGGGGTTTCTGGGGCGTCTCGGAAGTCATGGTTTTGAGCGTCCCAAAGTAGGTAGTATTATTCTCCAAAACAGTAACCTACGTAACTATTATCCCAAACCCGAGTACCTGATTATTGGGTGCTTTGTATCGGAACCACCATATAAATAGGTAGTATTATTTGAGAGACCCACTTTCTACCCAGAGGGTAGTTGACCCTTAGGCGAATGTAGAACGCCGAATTTGGGATGCTAGACTACTAAACGGTACCAAGGGTCCAAGTACCTAACTATCATATACTCTCCAAAACAGTAACCTACGTAACTATTATCCCAAACCCGAGTACCTGATTATTGGGTGCTTTGGACCCTTAGGGTACTGTATCGGAACCACCATATAAATAGGTAGTATTATTTGAGAAACCCCTTAAAGGGTACCCCTTCTGAACCCTACTTCTCTCTTAAAAGGGACCTTATTGAGAGGGTCTTTATCCCCAAGGGTCCCCTTAATCCTAACTCCCAGAAAGGTATTAGGATCCTTAAGGTACTTGGAAGGTCGGGGGACTTAGTAACTGGTTATTTTAAGGACTTATAAGTACCATAACCCCAATTAGGGGTCCCTCTTTAGGGTACTTATAAGTCTACTTACTACCTACTTACTAAGTCCCCCAAGCCTCCAAGTAGTGAGGGGCCTTATGGCCTTTGTCTTAACGTCTGTCTAGGGTTTGCGGGGTTTAGGGTTTAGGGTTCGGGATTTAGGGGCCAGGGGTTTGGAGTTTAGGGTCTTGCTGTAAGGCTCAAGACAACCCCAAAGCCGTTGTTCTTCTGGTCTTTCAGCCCCAAATAGGATCCCTTTATATAGGAGTACCCCCGAATTTTCGGAAACTCCAAACACTTATAGAACCCTTTAAAGGAACCCTTATAGTACCCTTATAGTAACCCTTTATAGGAACCCTAAGGTACCAAAGCCTCAAACCTAAAAAACAATCCTGGGGGTAAACCATGGACCCTAAAACCTAAACGCCGAAACTCGCTTTGAACTACCCAAACCTAAATACAATTAAGGGCCCCCTCCATAAATCATACATGGTGGTACAGGAGACGAACCTACGACGCAAGTGTTGTGATAGTTTGACGGAAAGGAATCTATACTGAACTTAGAACCCTAGAAAATTACAATTTTAGCTGTTTCTTAGGGATTATAATAACCAAAAACTAACTATTATTTCTAAGTACGCCTAAGGGAACCTTACAAGACCCCGTTTTGCGACCCTTCACAGCACCTTGCCGATGCGCGGTGAACGCAGTGGCGTCCCAGGGAGCGTGGCATCGGCTTCCGGCGGGGCCATGGCTCCACGGTTTCGGGTCTAGGATGCGGGGTTTAGGTTTGAGGTTTAGGGTTTAGGGTTTAGGGGTTTTATGGTTTAGGGTTTAGGGTTGAGGTTTAGCATTTCGGTGGTAGCTTACAAGGCATGCGGGCGATTCGGGTGAAGGAAATTTTTTTCTGGTTGATACACTTTCTTTTCATGGGCTCAGGATTCACAGGTCTAAAATCCAAGGGACTACTACGAGTCAACGTGTCCAACCCCTGGTTGAGGTTTCTGGATAGAACGTCGTGGGTCAAGGGGGTTTCGGGCTTAAAATTTCGGGCTGATGGTCGTGAGTTTCGTGCTTTGGTTCTGCCTGGGCTGTAGGTATCAGGGTCTGAGGGGCTTCTTGGTTCAGTTTTAGGGCCAGTTTAGGGGTTTAGGGCTGCTAGCCCGAAGTCCCGCACGACAGAAACCCTCGATTTAGGGTCTCAGCCAAACGCCTGTCGACGAGTAGCATGAAGACCACAAAGAGAATACATGCTAATGCAGGCGGATCCGTGCCGAGCTCAATCTTGGTACTATCGGGGCCTTAAGAATTAGAATATGGTTTCGGCGCCCATTTTACCATAAGTAATAAGGAACCCCCAAACTAGTATAGGCAATTCTTAAGGCCCCTATAGTATGGTAAGGATTTCAGGACAACATCCAAACTCACAGTAGAACCTTAAGGCTCAAAATAGGCCCAAAGCGTGATGTAGAATGGTCATTGGGCGCAAAAGCCTTGATATATGGGCCCTTATCGCGTTATTGGGCAAAGATACCGTGGACTGAAGGCCCGCTATGTTGAATCTAGGCGTAGGACTGATGATAAGATCCGGGAATACGAGTTGAACGGTTTAGGGCTAGTGGGGTCGAAGTCGTGGCGCCGAAGCTTGCTGAATTCTTCCCCACAATATCAAAGCGCGAGCTCTGAAAAAAACTAAACTCTGGCATCTAAACAATGCCCGCATAGTAACTGCAACGGCCAAAACATGAAATCTTATTGTTAAGGAATCCCACCCAAAATTCAGAGCCTTAAGCACGAAACCCTGCAAACCACATAATTACCACAAGGTGCCCCTGCAAAACCCTGGAAAGAACCCTGAATGGAACCCTAACAGTAACCCGAATATGAAGACATCCCCCATATCAAAACCCTCAACCCTACACCCAACCCCCAACTCTAAACCCTGAATCCAAAACCATCAGTCCTTGATCCTAACCCCTCAACCCTTAATCCTAACCCTCAACCAAAAATCCCACAACCCTTAACTGATTAGACTACCCGTATACAGCTCCCGGAGCTCTTGGAAGAGCCCGTCGTTTGTTGAAGGAACCCCTTCCTAACCCCTCAACCCTTAGCCCTAACCCATGAACGTATTTAGGAATCAACCCTTATTCCTAAACCTTTAATCCTAGAGGGAACTAAAGGGTAATCTTTTTGGTTCTATAGGGATTATATAGGGACAATACTACACAGAAAGGGCTAAAGGCTACCTACTCTACTACTAGGTAACTAAACCCTCGATATCAAGGAATCCCCTCGAATTCGAAGCCCTGAGCATTGGGAGCGACGCATCCTCTGCGGTGACACTAAATGGCAAGCCACGACATCGAAGCCACCTCAGAGGCTTGAGGGTTTAGGGTTAGTGGGTTGGGGTTTAGCGTTCTTTCAAGGTGCCTTTTAAGGCTATGGCACAGTGTACCAGAAGCCACCTCAGAGGCTTTCTTACTTGTCGGGTATCATGGGGAACTAAAGGTTAACCTGTTTGTTATATAGGAATTATATAGGGACTGTACTACCCAAAAAAGGCTAAAGGTTACCTACTCTACTATTAGCCTCTATAGTTGGTTGGGGTTCAAGGTTCCTGCAAGGGTGCCTTTTAAGGCTATGGTATACTTAAAGGGTCATGGGACTTAGTAATTGGGGTTACAATTAGGGTAATTATACTTATAACCCCAATTAAGGGACTTATAACCTTACTTACTAAGTTCCAGGATCCTCCAAGTAGTGTACCAGAAGCCACCTGAGAAGATTCAGGGTTTAGGGTGTAGCGGGGTTTTAGGGTTTAGGGTTTAGAAGAATTGTTATACTTAGAGGATCATGGGACTTAGTAAGTAGTTCATAATTGGGGTTATATGTCCCCTAAGTGGGGTTATCCTAATTATAACCTACTTGTAACCCTACTTACGAAGTCCCAGGAGCCTTCAAGTAGGGTCTAGGGCGTAGCGGGGTTTAGGGCTTAAAGGGTTTACTGGGTTTTTTACGGTTGCCATGCGCATCCAAAGGTAACGTGTCTTTTGAACAAAGCAGGCGAGCGCGTCGGCGCAGTCTCCAATTGTAGGCTATATTCGGGGTGTAGCTGTAGGTATTGTTTCAGTCCAAGTAAATCCCTTCTACATTCCTGGGCGGTGTGGTCCAGGTGAGCTTGGAATATTGGCAATGTCCATTCCGCAACTTGCTCTAGCCAATATCGTTGGGGGTGTCCTCTGCGCGCAGACTTGGTAAACTTTATTCTATCCTTATATCCAGGGGAGAAAACGACGTGGTGTAAGGGGTTATCGGGCGGTGTAGCCAGGATTTTGCAGAGCTGTTGGATTTGTTGTTCGAGGAGGATTTGAGAGGGGAGCTTAGGTCTGCCTGCGAAAACCCATACTCTTCTATTGCTCACATGCGAGAAGTATGATGCTTTAACTCCTATGCAACGGCGAAGGTATTTATGATACCAACGGTCTATTGTTTTGAAATGTTTCAGTTCGAGAGTTAGCGTGTCCAGACTATAAATGAGGGAGGTGGAATGGAAGATTCTGACTTTGGCCGGGGTGTTGAGCTTGCTGCGCCAAAGCTGTTGTAACTTCATGTATGCGGTGCATCCCAGGTGACTTTGGTTCCCAAGTATTTAGAAGTCTCCGTTTGTGGGACTGGGTCTCCATTTGCAAACTGAAGTATTTGCGGTGTAGCCTGCGGGTGGGGGAGGTGTTCTGTTTTCGTGGGGTTGAGGAGCATTCCGTAAAGCGTGGCCTCACCTGTAAAGCTTTAAGGAATTCGTTGGTCTGTTCCGTAGTGACTCCCATTAGAAGCGTGTCATCCGCATACTCTAAGTCGTAGATTGGCTTACCTACAGACCAGGTATTGGTAGGGATGCCGTGTATGCGCAGGCGCTTATCAACGTCATAAAATAGGACTGTCATTACCATGATGAACAGATAGGGACTAAGAGGGCATCCTTGCCTGATGCCAGTGTGCGGTGTAGCCTGTTTGGTTTTTTCTAGTCTACCCTTCGTGTGGAATATCTGATCCGTGTAAAGGTCTGTGATTGTTTCTACGTACTGGCGGTGTACTCCGAGGCGCTCTAGGGCGATCATCATGGACTCGTGATCGACTTTATCAAAAGCCATGCGCCAATCAAGGAAGAGTAATTGGAGTCCCTGAGCCTCTCGCGGTATAGCTCCCTCCATGACCGCTCGTCCTGCTGCGGCCTTTCCGGCGGGAGCGCGCTGTGTGGCACGACTCGCCGAACCCGGACCTGGGCTTTCGGCTTGGCCTTTGCCGCGCAGGGCGCAGGAGCAGTTTC
This sequence comes from Symbiodinium sp. CCMP2592, assembly GCA_905221615.1. Taxonomy (NCBI): domain Eukaryota; class Dinophyceae; order Suessiales; family Symbiodiniaceae; genus Symbiodinium; species Symbiodinium sp. CCMP2592. The sequence continues at coordinate 1,977,548 of CAJNDT010006135.1, forward strand.
GGCCTGAGCTTCCTCCTCCGTTTCTTCGTCGTCTCTTCGGATAGCGCGTTCCGTGAGTACCACCTGAAGAAGCTGGATGAAGACGTCCCTCTGCATCTGCATGCGCTTCTCATCCAATTCGCGCTCGCAGATTGCAAGGCGTTCAATGCGGGAGTCCTCGCCAGTTCGAGGCCGACGAGGTGATCCTCGCGGCAAGCGCTGAAGCACTCCTCCCACAGGAGTTGGAGAAACTGTAGGGCTGAGGGGGCTTAGTAAGTAGGGCTCCTTCAAGGGCTCTTATAAAAGGGATCCTTAGAGGGATCTATACCTCTGAGATTAGGGTTATGGGTTTTTATGGTCCTCGGTTGGATTTAGGGTGTAGGGTCCTCAGAGGCTTTAGCTGGCTTTAGTGCGGCTTTAGGGGTTTAGTGGGGTTTTAGGGTTTAGTCTGCAGGGTCCTTCAGGATGGACTAAGGGCGCTTACTTGGAGGATCAGGGGACTTAGTAAGTAAGGGTATGAGTACCCAAATTGGGGTGACAAGTAGTTAGAAGTATAGTTAGCTTATTTAGAACCCTAGTTACTAAGTCCCATGATCCTTTAAGTATAGGGTTGCCATGAAATTTATCCGGCTTTACATCGACTTTAAGAAAGCTTCGGCTGTTCACCCCTAAACCCTAAACCCTAAACCTTTAAACCCTAAACCCTAAAACCCTAAAACCCTAAACCCTCAACCCTCAACCCTAAACCCTATGTTCAGGCCTGCCTGAGGGGTCCTTGTCATGGGTGTCCATACACAGCGAGCCCACTACTTGGAGGATCATGGGACTTCGTAAGTAAGGTTATAAGTACCTTAAGTGACTGGGGTTATAAGTGTAGTTACCCTAGCTATAACCCCAGCTACTAAGTCCCATGATCCTTTAAGTAGACCCTAAACTCTAAACCCCATAGATCCCTTTAAGGAACCCTATAGATCCCTTTAAAAGAGCCCTTTAAGAAACCCTAGTTACTAAGTCCCATGATCCTTCAAGTATTTCTTGTCTAGCATGGGGTCCCAGGTTTCTAAACTTCCAGATTTTTCAAGGCAGCGGCTGCACTTAGAGGCCCAGGGGACTTAGTAAGTAGCTTTTCAGTAGACTAGGATACCCAGTAACCTAAGAATAAAAAGGCCTCTCTCTTTGGTATTGGGCAACTTTATAAGGAACCTAGGACTACAAAAAAGGAATAAGGGTACTACTGGGCATCCTAGTAGAGTTATAAGTCCCTTAAATGGTGTTCCCCCAATTATAACCCTATATCACCTACTTACTAAGTCCCATGATCCTCCAAGTATATAACCTGCAGTTTGTAAGGTTTCCGATTAGCATGTCCTTATACAGGTCCTTAAAGATGTAGACTACTCACAAGCCTCTAGCTTTAAGGGTTCCATCAAAATTCTACGGTGCTTTACAGCCTAAATCCCACTAAACTTCTATGGAGCGCAATACTGCAGGCGTACCATACTGAAAGTTTCAGTCTGAAACTTTGCTAGGCCCAAACATGAAATCCCAAACCCTATACCCCAAAACCGTGTACGCACAGAACCACCAAAACAGAAAAAAACCCTAAACTCTAGACTCAAAAACCTATATTACTCAAACTTTGATCCTGGTACTCTGGAAACCTGAAACCATAAAGCCCCAAACTGCCTTGACTATAGAACCCTATGTAACGCCCTAAATCGTAAACTCTAGAACTCAAGTACTCTAAAACCCTACATGTGGCCCCACCCTAAGGCTCCTGGAACATCGTAGTGAGATCCCAAACCTTAGCCCACAAAGCCCGAACCCTCCCCCAGAAAGCCCGTGACCTTTTCGGGAGCCTTCGGGAACACCCTACAAAATAGAAGGTTGGGGCCCCTTTACTAGGATGCCCACTCCTTTTTGGTACTGGGTAACTTGAAAAGGAACCTAGGACTACGAAAAGGAAATAAGGGTGCCACTGGGCATGCTAGTTCATTGTAGGATTTAAAACCCTAGACCCTACTATCGACGCCTTCAAGGAACCCGTACAAGGAATCCAGAAAAGCACCACCCAAAATCCCAACAACCCTGAAACCCCAAACTTACCCTAAACACCCAAGTCCTAGATCCCTGAAAGGATCCCTTAAAAGGAATCCCTTAAACCCCCAGAAATCCCTAAATCCCAAATGGGAGTTGCCGAAAATAGGGGGCCCTAAGATAGCACCCTAAATAGTAGGCTCGGTATCATAGGGACCCCAAAATAAGGTACCCCTATATAAATATTTTCGGAAACTCCCAGATAGATCCCTTTTAGAGCCAGTTAAGGATCCCTTAAGGAATCCTTTAAGGAACCCTTTAAGGAACCCTTTAACCCCTATATGCATATTTTCGGAAACTCCATTTAAGTAGGTTATAAGTAGGGTTCTAATTGGGGTAACTCCATTTAGGGTACTTATAACTCTACTTACAACCTACTTAATAAGTCCCCTGCCCGTCCCAGTAAATATTTTAAGAAACTCCCAGATCTGCTTCTGGGCTCAAGACCCGCAGCTTCCCTGACTTACGCCATTTTTGTTGATGCGGCTCTCCATGCCCTCCGGGATTCGAGGGTTTACCTAGGGATCCGAAAACCTACTGCTTTAAGGGTAATAGGCCATCCAATACTATTTTGTAGGGTTTGGGGATACCTAAACCCTAAACCCTAAACCCTGAACCCTAAACCCTAAACCCTGAACCCTAAACCCTAACCTAAACCCTGAACCCTGAACCCTAAACCCTGAACCCTGAACCCTAAACCCTAAACCCTAAACCCTAAACCCTGGGGTTTAGGGTTTAGGGCTTAGGATTTCTTGGGGGGGTTGGGGGGCTTCTCTGGTTCTAAAGGGTTCTACACCGGGCTTACGGGGGTTGGGGCTTCTAGGGATCCTACTTAGAGGATCATGGGACTTAGTAAGGGTTCCTTAAAGGGCTCCTTAAAGGGATCTGTAGGGTTCCTTAAAGGGATCTCTGGGGTTTAGGGTTTAGGGTCTACTTAGAGGATCATGGGACTTAGTAAGTAGGTTATAATTGGGGTTATGAGTCCCCTAACTGGGGTTATCCTAATTATAACCTACTTATAACCTTACTTACTAAGTCCCATGAGCTTTCAAGTAGAGTGTAGAATTCTGGAGTAAGTTTAGGGTTTATAGGGTCTTAGGGTTTCGGGCTTTGGGGGGAGGGTTTGGCCTTGGGTTTAGGAAGTTTTTGGCGCGGGGTTTTGGAGATTGGGTTTAGAAGATTTGAGGTGCAGGGTTTTGAAGATTGTGTTTAGGATGTTGGTTTAGCGTCTGGGGTTACGGGTGCGAGGCTTGGAGTTCATGGTATTGGGAGCCCTCAACCCTAAACCCTAAACATCCTAAACCCTAAACCCTATAAATCCCTCTTACACCGCCCGCCATCTACCTCCATTATACCACACATACCCACTGTTGAAGGCCATAAGGCCTCCATGAAAGGGCCCTTTGGGGGGGGTCCTGGTTAAACCCTAAACTGGGGTTTAGGGTTTAGGGCCCTAAACCTCTAAACCCTGCACTCCTATACCCCTGTGGCTGTGACCTATACACCCCCTTACACGGAATCCCTTTGGCTCCCTTCAAAGGAACCCTTATCTTAGTTGCTGAGTTCATAAGCCCCAAATAGTGTACACTTTTAGTTTTATAGCGGGTAATATTATCCCAAAAAGTGTAGTGTGTATCCACTAAGCTACTAAGCTTATAGATCCCTCTCAAGGAACCCCTGAAACCCCTGAACCCTGCACCGGAAATTTCCCGAGCGCCACCTCTTCGCTGGAAGCCTGGACTTCAATGTACCGCTTGCCCATGAGCTGCCTTACAGGATTCGGGCTCGGGGTTCCTTTAAAGGGACCTATAAGGGTTTTCTATAACAGGGTTTAGAAATTTAAGGGTTTAGGGGTTCAGGGTTTAGGGGTTTAGGGTTTAGGGTTCCTTTAAAGGGATGTATAGGGGATCCTTGTAAAAGGGTCTATAGGTTTCTATAGCAGGGTTTGGAAGTTTAGTGGTGTCGGGGTTTAGGGATTTGGGGGTTTGGGGCTTTAGGGGTTTAGGGCTTAGGGTTTAGGGGTTTAGGGTTTAGTGGGTAAGGGGTTAAGCGTTCAGGGGGTGTAGGTTTCAGGCTTTGGGGGACTTAACTATGGGGTTTAGGTTATAGGTTTAGGGTTCAGGCTGAGTTAGACTGAAGGGTTTGATTAGGGTTCAGGGTTCAGAGTTTAACACCTTATGAGCAAAGGCTTGCGGGCGTCTTCGGTTTTAGGGTCCAGTTTCATGGCAGGACTAAAGGCTAGCCTTGGGGAATGATATATATATATATATATGTATATATATATATACATATATATATATATATATATATACTACAATAGCAATGGTCTAATAGTAAGATAGGATTGGGATGATAGCACCCCAAAAGGCTAAAGAATACTTACGCTACTGCTGAGGGGGCTGTGGGGTTTACACATGGTTTAGGTCCGGTTTCGGTTCTAAGGCATGAAGGACCGATACTCAAGTCCTCATGAGGACTTGAGTATCGGTCCAGTGTAGGGGCTCAAGTATGGGGCATAAGGCTTATATGGTCTGGCCGTCCGTCAGGAGTCACCGGTGAACTTCGGTGAACCCTACTTTGGGAGAGTTCAGGGTTTAGGGCCGTAGGCTGATATAGTATATACATAAGCCTTAAAGTAATCCCCATATTTGTACTTTAGGGCCAAGGTATAATATCCTATACTGCTCCTGGTACATGGAGTCTTTGGGGGGGGGTTGGTGGTTGGTTTAGGGATGTTTAGGCTTTGGCTCCCCGTTTACCCTGTGCTCAGGAAGGCTCTGGACGTCAAGCCTTAGACGTTGTCCCTGAGCCCTGAAGCCTACGCAACAACCAGGGTTTAGGGTTAAGGGTTTAGGGTTTAGGGTGCAGGATGCTACTAGCTGCAGGCTGACGATCGAGAACTCCATGATTATCCTACGGGTCCAAGTACCTGACAACCGTATAATATACTCCTCAACCCCTAAACTCAACCCGACGTGAGGGTGCCAATACATACTTAGGTCCCTTGCACCCAACATTTCCAATGTGTAAACACTAAGCCCTGCACACACACAGGCCATTTACCCCAAGGAGCCTACATGTTTCAGGGTTCCTTGTTTTGGATTCTTTATATTCGTCCCTAAAAAGGTAGGTTATTTGGGAGTAAGACTTATCATTTACGTGCAAGTCCATGTTGTTCAAGTTGGCAGGAAATGGCGCCACAAACCAGGACCCCCCCAAACCCTTTCAACGATTGGGGGTTTGGGGTTTTATGGTTCTTCTAGGGTGTTATAGGGTTTAGGGAACTAGAATTAGGACAGAGTTCTGGGACACATGTACGATCAACATCGTGGAGCTACAAAGGCTATTACGAAGTACTCGGACCCCGAAATTGTGGAAACGCTAGACCCTAAACCCTAACTAGGATACCCAGTAACCTAAGAATAAAAAGGCCTCTCTTTTTGGTATTGGGTAACTTTATAAGGAACCTAGGACTACAAAAAAGGAATAAGGGTACTACTGGGCATCCTAGCTAAACGATCCTGCCACCAGAAACGACTGCTCCCCCTTGGCTCCACGGCCCATGATACTGGAGAGCTCGGGGCATGTCCTTTTTAGGAAGAGCCGTCGGTGAAGGAGGGTCGGGGGTTTAAGGGATGAGGGCTGACTTTTTGGGGGTTTAGGATCTAGGGTATATATAGGGTTTAGGGTATATATATATATATATATATATATATAGGGTTTAGGGGTTTATGGCTTACCCTAAGGCTCCGAAAGGGGTCATGGGCTTTCTGGGGAAAGGGTTTGGGCTTTGGGGGCTAAGGTTTGGGATCTCACAACGAGGGTCCAGGAGCCTTGGGGTAGGGTGAATACACAAGGTGTCCTGAATTTCTTTACAGGGCCTGGGACTTGGAGTTCAGGGTTTGTGGGTTGGGGTTTTTTGCTTAACTAGGTTTCTGAGTAACCCCTTTATAATAAGGCTACCCTTTTTCCTACTCTTCGGTTTTAATAAGGGGACCCTAAACTAAAAAGGGCAAAAGGGCACTACTCAGGAACCTAGTTAAGAACCTTCTAATTATCTGTTCTGGCCTAAGCATGGACTTGGTGTCAGCTCAGTTGGGTTCGGGGATTTAAGGTGTTGGGGTGCAGTGTGTACCCAGACCTTCCACAACACCTTAATTAAGGAATATACCTTAAATTATAGTAGGATCCTTAATATGATTTAAGGTATATTCCTTAATTAAGGGATTTTGGAAGGTCTGGGTATTGAACTCTCTCATCATCTGGCTCCAGCTAGCACTTGGAGCCCTGGCCAAATTGTCGATCTGAGGCGTCTTCGATGCCTTCGGCTTGCTTTCCGAGCCGCGAAACCCCCAAATCACCCAGGCAGGAACCCTAAGGCTCCATGTACCCACATAGTAGGTACTTAGGCCTTAAAGGGGTCCCTATATGCTATATGGGTACCTTAAGGCCTAAAGTACCTACTATATGGGTACATGGAGCCTTTGGGGAAGGAGGGGCTCCCTCCGAACCTAGGATACCCAGTAACCTAAGAATAAAAAGGCCTCTCTTTTTGGTATTGGGTAACTTTATAAGGAACCTAGGACTACACAAAAAAGGAATAAGGGTACTACTGGGCATCCTCCGAACACTGGTGCCGCTGCATCTCGGCCCTGGCGCTGTATGGCTCTTACTCCCCTAAGGCTCCGACAGGGGTCATGGGCTTTCTGGGGGAAGGGTTTGGGCTTTCGGGGCTAAGGTTTGGGATCTCACTACGAGGGTCCAGGAGCATTAGGGTCGTACTCAAGTTCTCGAATCGAGCGGACGGCCTTCCCCTAAACCCCTGAAGCCCTAAAACCCTAAAACCGTAAACCTCTAAACCCCAAACCTCTAAAACCCTAAACCCCTAAACCCTAAACCCTAAGCTGCAAGTATCATAGGGACCCTTATGGGGGTCGGGGGCCTTAATCCAATAAGCCCGGAGGTCCTCCGACCCCCCATGTAGCAAAAACTCTGACCCAAAGGGTCCTAAGTACCTATATCGAGGATACTTATGAAACCACAATACTAATTCCAACTGCAGAGACCCTACGTAGTTTCTACGATGTAGATACTTATAGACTCTGCGGGTAAATCCTGAACCCCAAACACCTTTGGAAGTCCGTAAAGGAACCCCTTAAAGGAATCCCCTCAAAGGAACCCCCTTTAAGGAACCACCCCCTTTAAGGAACCCCCTGAAAGGAACCCCCTGTAAGGAATCCCCTTTAAGGAACCCCCTTAAAGGAACCCCCTTAAAGGAAGCCCCTTAAAGGAAGCCCCTTAAAGGAACCCCCTTAACCGAACCCTCTTAGGTACTTTGTGTGTTATGAAACCCCAATTAAGTCACCGGTCCTCTAAAGTCTCCAACCGCACAAAGGCCTGACGCTGGGGAGGCTTACCCAGAGGGTCCTTCGGTCGATGATATAAATCCTGCATTACCCATAATAAGGAATATACCATAATTCCCGTAGTTCAGGGTCCTTAAAGGTCATGCAGGATTTATATCATCAACAGTTATATACTACCATTACGATGTATATGAAGTTGTATGTATGTATGTATGCGTACTGGTAGTATACATATATGGACCCTCTGGCTTGGGGTTAAGGGTTCAGGGAAAAGAGCTCTTAACTGGGGCAATGCTGCAATCAGTTTTGGGTAAGTTTCGATAGTGTTGAAGGGGCTCCCTAGTGGGATGCTAAAGTCCCACAACACTACCGCACACGGTCGTGCCTTCGAAGCAGCAACAATGCGATACCGCCAACAACAACAACAATTCGCTGAGCTCCATGTCAGGATCCTGGTGTACACCAGGCTTAGCATTTCGGAGTTTGTGTTTCGCTGCGATGCCGATTTTACAAACTTTCCTGCACATATCTCCAAATCGTTTTCTAAAACCTTCAGCGGCTCCATGAGGGGTCAAAGGGGCACTACTCAGGAACCTAGTAGAAGCCCCTGCAATTTCCACCACCAGCCGCCCAAAAACTCCGAACTGATGCCTTTGATTCAGCTATATATGCAAATTGAACCCTGAAGCGCCGGGTGTATTCGGTTCGGGGTTTGGAATTTAAAGGGAACTCCAGAAAGTTGGAATATGGATTACTGGCAGGATACCCTATAATTTACCTTAAAGGGGTTACGATAATGATATTCCAACTTTCTGGCTTCTACTATAAGGGTTCAGGGTTTTTCGGTGTTGGAGTCTGGAATGGAGTCTGAATGCACAAAGCCCCATCCCCACTGCTGGACAAAATCCTGGCTTGTCTTGCCATGTAACCTGGAGCATAGGAATTGCGATGTCCTCATTTATACGGTTGATGATATAAATCTAGCATGACCCATAATAAGGAATGTACCATAATTCCCATATATTCCATATTATGGGTAATGCAGGATTTATGTCATCAACCGTAGTAGCCCTGCGGACTTTGTGTGAGGTTCACCTCCTGAGCAAGCTCTTGAGTCGCGGTGTGAAACGTGATCTCAATGTCTAATATCAGGGCCTGAATAACTAGACTAGGGTTTTGGGGTATATTACATACATCTGATAACATATTACGGAAACCAATTAAGGGATACGCATGTTAATTAGTCCTAAACGCTCGCAGAACACTAGAGGCAGCTAAGCAACCCTGAGCAAACCTTAAGATACATGTAGGCCCCTATATTATGACATCACAAGCCCGAAAAAGTGTGCATTTTCAGTCTTGCCGAGATAATACTTTACCAAAAGTGTAAAGTGCACCCACTCAGCCCCTATATTATGGTATCTGTTGCGAGGGCGAGCTCAGAGAAAGTCTTTTCCACACCCCCGTGCTGCTGGCCGGCCTCGGTGTCTGAGAATGCGAAAGAGGTAAGGGTTAAGGGTTTAGGGCTTCGTTTCCATAACTGACTCCATTTTCCTTTCATAATGGCTCCCTTGAGGAACAGTCGGTTGCAAACTAAGTGTTTAAGCTGTTACGCCAGAACCCAGAACACCATAGACGCCTGAATCATTAGTAGTACTATCTTTGAAGTTTTTCAATAATACATACTTGTATACCTCAAGCCACTGCATTGCTCAAACTGACCGGCCTAATGTCTCATGTTCAGTGTCCGGGGTTTCGGATTTAGTTGCTGGTTGGTGCAGGGTTTTCGGGGGCCTCAAAAGCTAGGATGAAGGTAGGTGGGATATTCCCAAATCAGACTCTTATATAAGGGGTCCTTAATCCCACCTACCTTCACCCCACCTTGTGAGGCCTCCGAGGTTCTAGGTTTCAGTTCTCCGGTTTGAGGGTTGCAGGCCTGAGACTTCCCAGGGCGAGCGGAGTGGAGTGTTGGTTGGTTTATCTAGAGGCCCCATAGTACTGTTGATGATAAAAACTCTGCATTACTTTAAGGACCCTAAACTATGGGAATTATGGTATATTCCTTATTATGGGTCATGCAGGATTTATATCATCAACCGTAGCTCCCCTTTGGGGATCATAAATAGAATCCTATGAGGTAATCCTCATGGAGCCCATGGGTATCTGTGTTTTCTGTCTGGGTTTTGCCTCCCTGGTTTCGTTGGGGCCTTTCGCTGGGGCCTTTAGGCAGCAGAGGGTCTAGTGTTGATTCGAGTACTTCTGGCTTTAGTGCGAAATCGATAGAATTTAATTCAAGACGAGGCTGACATAACAGAGAGAACACTCGTACTTCTACTAATTATGGGATCTAGAATACATGATGGATCTAGTTGATGGTTTACGGTTTATACAGGTTAAGCTATCTTCAATGCAATCCACACTGAAGCCTATGTAACTGCCCGAAGAGCACAAGTCGCAGTTCATCATACTCTCTCCTAGAAATACTTACTCCTGGCCTTAAACCTCAATCCGCATCCTCTAAACCCAAAACCTTTACGCCCTAACCCTGCGGGTCCAAGTAGTTCTTGTTCATGGTTTTTGGTACCTGAAAAGGCCCTAAAGTCCTGTAGTAGGGAGTACTTGGACCCTCTGGGTTATAAAACCCCTAAACCCTAAACCCTCAACCCTAAACCCCGAAAGCCTAACTCTGGTAGACCCCTAAACCCTAAATCCTAAACCCCCAAACCCATACTACCCTCATATTGGGGAACGTTTTATCAGACTGAGGCCTTCGCGCCACGAAGGCGGTGCCAGGAGAAGGGGAGCCAGTGCCTGCATCACTGGGGATCAAGTGGTAAAAGGAGGGACCCCTAATAAGGACCCTAGGTCTATACCCTTAATATAGCTATTCTATACCCATCATATAGCCCATTCTTTTTGGGTCGGGGTCCCCATTAAGGGTCCCTCCTTTTCCCCTTTGAGGGTGGGCTGCAAGGCAGGTAATTGCATAATTGGGGCATCTGTTTATAGGGTGGTTGTCAAAGTTATGGTCCCTTTTCGGGGAACCCTAAATATTAGGTGCCGTACTATCATAAGGATCAAAAAGGGACCATGATTTTGACAACCGCCCTTATGGACCTCTGATTTAACATAGTCATGTCCGGTTTACAGCTTAGGGTTTGGCGTTTCGAAGCTTCCAGCTCTATGCCAAGGAGCGTCTTTGTGACTAAACCTCTTCACAACAAGTTCAACAAGCTCTTGGCGGCTGGAGACCCTTGATTGATGACACCCTACCCTCCGCGGTGTGCATGGTCCGTCTCCGTTAAACGAGACGGCAGATCCAGAAACACCGAATCCTTCGCATCCTATCAGGGCTGTAGAACCTCACACCGCTACAATTGGGAGTTTCCCAGAATAGGCGACCCTAATATAGTACCCCAAAAAGTAGGATCCTTATTGCAAGAATCCCAAAATAAGGTACCCCTACTTTTCGGAAGCTCCCATTTCAATGTGTGTAGAATGTGCGACCCTTCCAACCCCACCACAAATAACACCTGAAAGGACACCAAGCACTTGGTACATTTAAGGGCACTCTAGCTACTCTAGGGGCCAGCCCAGCTACCAACCTTATCAACACTTTTTGGAGGGTCGGGGGACCTAGCAAGTGACTATCTTACGGAATTAAAAGGTACCATAACCCCATCTAGGATCCCGCCTAGAGCACTTATAACTTATAACTTTGTCTACTTCTTATCTACTTACAAAGTCTTCTGACCCTCCAGATACCCTTAACGCAAGGAAAGAAATGACAATAACCCCTTTACAAGAGCCCTGAAAGGAACCCTTAAAGGAACACCACCCCCCAACTACCCCGTAATGGAGACTAAGCATCCGCATTCTTAAGGACCATCAGGCCTCCATTAAAGGATACTTGGGGGTTGCTGGTACATCCTCCACGAAAGATTAAACCCGAAGCCCTTTAAACCTTGAACCCCTTAACCCCTAGACTAAACACTCTATGCCCTAAAACCCCAAACCTTACAACCCTAAACCCTAAAAGCCCTAAACCCCAAAAACCCTACACCCTACAAACCCTACACCCTAAAAACCCTAAACCCTACAAACCCTGCACGCTACAAGCCCTGAACCCTACAAACCCGAAACCCTACAAACCCTAAACCCTAAAAACCCTACAAAACCTAAAAACCCTACAAACCCTGAAACCCCTAAAAACCCTACAAACCCTAAGAACCCTAAAACCCAACAAAAACAAAAAAACGCTATTCCGTGGACCCGGGGGAAAGGCCCAAGACGCGGCGCCTGCTGAGCAGCTGGCGCGGCTTCTTCTTCATCCTCGGGGGCTTGGGCGACTTTAATTTAAGGTTTGGGGTTTAGGTTAAAGGAACCCTTAAGGATCCCTATAAAGGAACCCTAGGTATTCCTTAATTAAGCTAGTCGCTTGGGCGACTTTAGGGTTTAAGGGTTCAGGTTTGTAGGATTTAAGGGTTTAGGGTTTAGGGGTTAAGGGTTTAAGGGTTCAGGGTTTAGGGTTTAAGGGTTTAAGGTTTCGGGCTTAAGGGTTTGTAGGGTTTGTAGGGTTTATAAGGGTTTAGGGTTTGTAGGGTTTAGGAATATTGGGGGTTAAGGGTTTAGGCTTTAAGATTCGGAGGTTTTGTGGTTTCAGGATTATAGAGTTTAGGAGGTTTTCAGGCTCGGAGTTTTAAGGCTTCAAAGCTTGGGGTTTAGGGCCAGTTTCGGATTGTAAGGTACTAGGGCTTCAAGGTTTGAGGTTTAGGGTTGTAAGTTGTAAGGTTGTAGGCCCCAATAATACTAACCCTCACCCTAAACCCTGGACCCCTTAAACATTAAATGGGCTTCAGAGGCGAACTAAGGGGATGAGTCAAGTGATTCCGCTCTGTTAGGTTCATTCCTTGATTCAACCGGCGCAAAGTCAATTCCAAACAGTCGGCGAGGTTCCGGTACTATAGGGGCCTTAATAGTTAGAATAGGGTCTTGGGGCCCACTATAATAGCTTTAGTAAGGAACCCCCAAAATAGTATAGGTAATTACGTAGGCCCGTATATTACATCGTCCTCTAACTTCTCTTCTCTTCTGCCTGGAGCTCGTACCCGAGCCTTTTCAGAGCATCACAAGCAGCCGCTCTGCCACCTGCCTCTTCTCAAGGGGCTGTTCCACTCATAGACCTTGTGTTCGGCCCCTAAACCCTAAACCCTAAACCCTAAACCCTAAACCCTACACCCTAAACCCTAAACCCTAAACCCTAAACCCTAAACCCTAAACCCTAAACCCTAAACCCTACCCGGCCGTCTCGGAGCCCAACCCCGGCCCCCCCCGCCTCCCAAAAAGACCTTGAACCCAAGCCTCACTTCGACCGGCCGGTTTAGGGTTTAGGGTTTTGGGTTTAGGGTTTAGGGTTTATATTAGACCCTAAAGATCCCTATTACCCAGAGGCTCCATGTATAGTGCCATTATGGAATTAGGCCCCAAAAGACCATTCTTATTATGGTTTTTGGAGCCTGATTCCATAATGGTACTATATATGGAGCCTCTAGGTTAGGACCCTATTAAGGGTAGATTAAGGTACCCATAAGGTCTAATAGCCCATAGTGGGAGGTCCGGCGAGGCAGTCAATTCGCTGTGTCAAGCGTTGCCTACTTGTCGGGTATCATTGGGGAACTAAAGGTTACCCTTTTTTTGTTATATAAGGATTAACGTACCTACTCTACTACTATAGGGTTGTTCATCGCCAATTTTGCCACAGAAGAAGGTAAACCGACAACTTGAAGCAAAGGACTCGTAGGGAGGTCATTTGTACCAGTTGCTTTAAGCCTTAGGGTTGTCGGGCTTAAGGATTAAAGGCCATGGGTGTTTTCAGGTTTGCGCTTCGGCTTTTTCGGGTATAGGCTAGAGGATTTGAGGTCTTAGGATAGTAGGGTTGTAGGTTTTAAGTATAGAAGGGTCTAGGGCAGCAGGGATGGAGGGTAGGATTTAGGATTTAGCGTTTTTCGGATTTCGGAATACCCAGAGACTCCAATATCCCTCAATTAAGAAATCTTCCTTAAATCATATTAGGGATCCGACTATAATTTAGAGTATATTCTTTCACTACGGGATTTTGGAGTCTCTGGTAACCTGAACCCTCTGAACCATTTCGATCCCTAAGAGGAACCCTTCAGGATCCCTTGAAAGGAACCCTAGGTATTCCTTAAGGGGTCCCTTTAGATCCCTAAAAAGAACACTTAAGGATCCCTTGAAAGGAACCCTAGGTCTTCCTTAAGGGGTCTCTGGGTAGCCTTGCCTACTTGGAAGGGCAGGTTATAAGTAGAGTTATAAGAACCCTAAACGGAGTTACCCCAATGATAACCTTACTTATAACCTACTTACTAAGTCCCCTGCCCCTCCAAGTAGAGGCCTCGTGATCCTTAAGAGTCAGATTTGTTTTGTTACCGGGACTATAAGGGGAGATAAATGCCACTAACTCAGACCCAAACCCTAAACCCGAAACCCCTTGACCCCAGACCCAAAACCCTTAAACTCTAAATCCTAAAACCTAAACCCGAAACCACTAAACCCTAGACCCAAAACCCCCAACCCCAAGCCCTAAATCCTAAACCTTTAAACCTCTAAACCCAAAACCCGAAACTCCAAATCCTAAACCCTGAATTCTAAACCCTAAATCCTAAACCTCTAAACCCCAACCCCGAAACCCCTAAACCCCAACCCTAAATCCTTAACCCTAAACTAACCCTAAACCTCTAAACCCAAAAGCCGAACCCCCAAGAACGAGATCCCCAAACCCCCATCTCAACCGAGGTGGTGGCAGCCTTGCCGAAGGTGAGATCATGCCTCGAAGGAACTATACTGAACTTAGAACCCCAGCAGCAATTATATTTTTAGCTGTTTCTTAGGGATTATACTAACCAAAAAAATTAAAAAAAAAATTATAAGTACGGTGGTGTTCAGGGTTTTGTTTTTGTAAACGCCGTTGAGGGCTTACGGATTCTAGGGTTTAGTATAGGGTTCATCCGGCGTTTAGCAGTTGGGGCTTAGGGTTTCGGGATGTCAAGAGGTCGACTTGTCCAGTGCTGGGGCTGAATGAAATGCGCTTAGCATGTTTATAAAATGTCGCATAACCCTCTATAGGCTGTGTGCCTAAAGAAGCCCAAAAGTCGTGTTATGGTGAATACTTGGACCCTTGCGGCTCGAGTCTGAGTTCAAGTTCAAGCAAAAATGATAGACGATATGCAGGCAGTTTAAGCACTTAACCAGCGTCCTAAGCTAGGCCTATGTATTACACAACAAAAGGGAAAATAACAACTATCCCGAATCGATATATACCTAGCAAGGGTCCCAAAGAAAAAATACTCGGTCAAGCGCGTTCGAAGAATCCTATTGTTTGTAGGCTACAAAAGGTCGAAGGCTGCGTACCGGAGAACTAAAGCCCTGCAGCAGCCTCTAGAGCTCGTCAGCTCACTTTATTTGGGGGTTTACTTGGAGAGGCAGGGGGCTCAGTAAGTAGGTTGTAAGCAGGGTTATAATTGGGATAACTCCATTTAGGGTACTTATAACTCTACTTATAACCTACCCTGCCCCTCCAAGTAGGGTTTACGGGCTTATGGGTTTAGGGGTGTTACTGTTAATGCTAATGGCATCGGGCCGTCGTAGATCTCCAAACAGTGCACGTACGACCTTTGCCCCGAAGATACCAGGACGACCACGACCAGCGAGAACACCACCCTTTTGGCACTTGGACGCGTACTTAAAGGCTCATGGGACTTAGTAAGTAGGGTTATAAGTAAGGCTACAGGATAACCCTACACTAGGGCACTTACAACCCCAGTTCAAACACTACTTACTAAACATCTCATCTTCAGGATACCATTCTGGAAGCAGGTCCCCAAAACCATAGTTAGGATGGTGGCAATCCAAACGGCAGCTCCCGGACACAGCTTGTCTCACTTGGACCCATCATCGGCTCGTCAAAAAGATCTGTGTCGGTAGACTTGGCGCTCTCTCTCTCTCCTCGCTCAGCCCACAATTACCATGAATCGCGCGTCTTGATAGGCTTGAACCACAGCTTTCCCAAAGGCTCTGTGTATACTACCATTATGGAATTAGGTCCCAAAAGACCAGTCGTATATGATGGTTTTGGGAACCTAACTCCACAGTGGTAGTCTACTATGAAGCCTTCTACCCTGAACCCTATAGAATGTGAAAGGAACCACATGGAGCCTCTGGGTTTGTGAGTTTCTTCAAGCAGCGCTTTGACTCCTGGAGTTGCTGCACTTGGTCTCGTAGTGCAAAGGAAACTGCAATAGCCCTGACCTGGCCCCCAAAGACTCTAATATCCCCTAAGTAAGGAGTATTCCTCAAATCATGTTGGGGGTCCTATCATAGGTTATGGTACATTGCTTAATTCCCTTATATAGAACCCTTTTAGATTCCTTGAAGGAGCCCGTGGGGGTGTAATCCTCAATTAAGGGATACGGATGATGATAGAACTCCTGCATTACCCATAGTAAGAAATAGATCATAATTCCCATAGTTTAGGGTCATTAAGGTAATGCAGGATTTGTATCATCAACCCTAAACCCTCATAGATCCCTTAAAGGTACCCTTATAGATCCCTGTGAAGGAACCCTAGGGATTTATATCATCAACCGTATTGGAGTCTCTGGGTCTGCTGCTCTTTGCATGCGTCACCTGCAGTCGTGACTTCGCTGCCTCCGCCTCCGCTTCTCGCGGACCGCACTCTTAGAGACCTACTTCCCATGATACACGGGCCTGAGTGATTTCAACAGGGTTTGGGGGTATGTTATACTATAATTACAATCAGGGACCCCCCAAAATAGCAATTATTACTGTAATTATTAATTATTTAGGCCCCTATAGTAGTTTATTCCCATATTTGTAGTATATGAGGGGCCTCAGGACAATTTTGCCACTCTTTCGGCACCTGGACCCTCAGGGACTGCAGCCGGGCAGCAGCTTGTGCGTTGCTTCGTCGAGGCTTTCGACGACGCCATGCACCTCCAGGTCTCGTAAGGTTTAGAGTAAATCCCATAAAGTTGGACACTGGGTTAAGGCCACATAGTGCTGGGATTCCCTGTAATTTGCGCTTAAGGATCGAGGCTATTGGGTTTCCATCTTGTGGGCTTCTACTGAATGTTAATATAACAACTACCATTATGGAATTAAGCCCCAAAAGGCCATCCTTATGATGGTTATAGGGACCAAATTCCATAATTCACCGTTTTGTTAGATACCCCCCTACTAGTAAACACACATTGCGACGAAACCTGGCGAAATCACCCCTGCCATTTACAACCTGATTTGCATAAGGGGGGGTCCGAGAGCAAAGCAGGAGCAAAAGCAGAGGCGAGAGCAAGAGCTGGAGTAAGAGCAAAAGCAGGAGGCAAGAGCAGGAGCAACGGCAAGAGCAAGAGCAGGCGCAGGAGCGAGAGCAAGAGACGCAGCACGAGCAGGAGCAAAAGCCTGCGCAGGAACAAGAGCAAGAGCCCGCAAAAGTCACAGTAGAGATTCGCTTACCCGCTAATAACAAAAAACATGTCCGAGTTCTACTGGGGGGCGACCCACCCCCCCGTTTAATATTAGGGGAAGGATATGGAGCCCCTGGGTAGGTTTAAGGTTTACAGGGCTTGCAGGGCTTTGGGTTGACCGTGAGATCTACCCTAAATCCTATAAACCCCCAAGGGTCCAAGTACCTGATAATCATATACTCTCCAAAATCCTAACCTACATAACTACTGTCCTAAAACCGAGTACCCTATATTATGGAACCCTTATAGTAGCCATCATAGTAGCCCCTTATAGACCCCTTTAAAGGAGCCCTTGGGGGAACCTTAAGGGGTGGATGTCTTCCGCGCAAGCCGGAAGTTGATCTTCTCCATGGGGCTGAAGGGGCTTTTAATTTACGGTTTACCCTAAGGCTCCTTGGGTTCCTTAAAGGGCGCCTTAAAGGGATCTGTAGGGTTCCTTAAAGGGAATCTATATGGGGTTTAGGGTTTAGGGTCTACTTAGAGGATCCTGGGACTTAGTAAGTAGGTTAGAATTGGGGTTATATAAGTCCCCTAACTGGGGTTATCCTAATTATAACCTATACTTATAACCTTACTTACTAAGTCCCATGAGCCTTCAAGTAAGGCTCCTCGACCCTCGTAGTGAGATCCCAAACCTCAGCCCCCAAGGCCCAAACCCTCCCCCAGAGGGCCCATGACCCCTTTGGGAGCCTTAGGCTTGAAACCCTGTGAAACTCTAAACCCTACGAGGACTAAACCCTACAATACCCTACTAAACCCTAAACCCGAATCCTAAGACCTCATAGTATCCCTACAGATTCCTTTAGGGTAGCCTTAGGGTGGGGTTTACGCGGTTCGGCCGTCGGGCTTAAACCAGAAGCGCCTTGGCGGGGAAACCCGTAGCCCTGAAACTCCAAAGGACCACATCCCTCCCCTGACAACTCCACACCACCCCCTTATGAAGCCTGACCAGACCTTCCAACATCCCGTAATTAAAGACTATGCCTTAAATCCTAATCTATTGTAAATAAGGTATATTCCTTACAAAAGGGGTTTTGGAAGGCCTGGGTGACAGGAATCCCCCTAAACCCTCAATCTATGTAGGAGTTTCCGAGAATTGGGGACCCTAATATAGTACCTGAATAGTAGGATCCTTATTGTAAGGACCCCCAAAAAAGGTACCCCCAAATTTCGGAAACTCCCGTGTAGGAACCCTCAACAGAACCCTCTGTCTGGGTCACCGGTAAAGAAACCACGACAGTTACAGAAGCCCCCCGAACTCTGCACCCTAAACCCTCCCGAAGCTTTAGACACTAGACTCCAAAACCCGGAACTTACTTTAAACCCTGTCCCTAAGGGTCCAAGTGCCCAAATAGCAGGGTTTCAAGGTCCAAAAACCATTCAGAGTATGGATTTTGGTACCTGAAACCCTACTATTTGGGTACTTGGACCCTCTGGGTGTTAAAATTATCAAAAGCTCTAAACCCTAAACCCTTAAGCCCAAAACCCCCCTACGCGCTTCAGCCCGGAGGCTCCAACATCCCTGAATTACGGATCCCCAATATGATTTGAGGCATAACCCTTAAATTATAGCAGGCTCCCTAATATGATTGAAGGTATAGCCCTTAAATTATAGTAGGATCCCTAATCTGATTTAGGGTATGTTCCCTAACTCAGGGATTTTGGAAGGCCTGAGTATAACTATACTTTAGGGAGGGTATATTCCTTATACTGTTGATGGACAAATCCTGCATGACCCTTTGGACTCTAAACTATGGGAACTATGGTATATTCCTTATAATGGGTAACGCAGGATTCATATCATCAACCCTAAACCCTAAACCCCCTATAGATCCCTTAAAGGGGCCCCTTAAAGGTACCCCCTATAGATCCCTTTAAAGGAACCCCAGGATTTATATCCCGAAACCCTAAACCCTTAACAGTATCAAGGGATTTTGGAAGGTCTGGGAGAGAACGATTCGTATGGGAGCAGCCCACGCCTCGGCTCCGATGCCTGCTTCCATGGGACTGCCAATCATGTGCAGGACCTCCGGAGTCCCGGATGTTCTGGAGATTTAGGGGTTCAGGGTTTAGGGGTTTAGGGCTTTGGGGTTCAGGGTTTAGGGGGTTAGGGTTTGGGGTTCAGGGTGTCAAGGTTTCCGGCTTGGGGGGTTGGGCGGTTCGGCTGTGGGGGTTTTATTGTTTACGGGCTTGCGATCTGTGGTTTCGGGGTGTAGGGCTTTGTCTAAGGGGTTTTGGGGTGTAGGGTTTTGGGTTTGAGGGTTTGAGGGTTTGAGGGTTTAGGGGTTTCGGGGATTTGCGTCTGGGGTTTAGGGGGTGTGGGGCTTGAAGCGTTATAGATTGGGGGGGTTAGGCAAATTGAAAGCTTCCAAAAGCCATTGATTGACGAATCTTCCCCGGACTACAACAGGATCCTTGAGAAGGCATTCTTACTTGCGGGATTCTTGAGCCGTCACTCACTCCACCCAGAAGGAAAGCAGAAGCATCGTTGTTGGGGTACACCTGATACTGATACCCCATAATATGCAACAAGAACCCCTAAAACCCTAAACCCCCTTAAAATTAAGCCTCGAAACCCTAAACCACCTTAAAATTGAACCCCTAAGCCCTCAACCCTGAACCCCTAAACCCGGAGAAAACATGACAACACTCAACTATGAGCCTGCGGCTGACAAAGCCACAAAAAAGCCCCCGGGCAGAATTTAAACCGACTCTTGTGACAGTTTAGGATCTAGGGTTCAGGTGTTTAAGGGGTTTTTCGGATCTGGGATTTAAGGCTTTCGGGTGTTCGGCCTTTGGATATACCATACCTGGGCCCCAAAAAACCTACCTTCTTTGACCTTGTAGTAGGATATCATAGTTGGGGGCCCTGCAAGCTGTAGGTTCTTGAGGGTCCAGGCAGTAGTATCCCATATCCAGGGTAAAGGTTTCAGTAACTTCTCATTTTTTGACCGTGCAGGTCAGAATCTGAAATACCGGCATGTAGGATACCCAGTAACCTAGGAATAAAAGGGCCTCTCTTTTTGGTATTGGGTAACTTTATAAGGAACCTAGGACTACAAAAAGGGAATAAGGGTACTACTGGGCATCCTAGGCATCGATGTCCATCGGCAAGGTGAGGCTGATGTGACGCTGTCGGAATGCTTCGTCGTCTTCAGAGGACGGCCGCACCAAGTTGAGTCCAGTGAGAATGCAACGTGAGCCTTTACAGGGCTCGTTTCCATGGTACTTGTACTTGGCGGATCGAAATATTGCACACATCGCGAGCTCGGAAGCAGTCTCCCCGCTGTAGGCAAGTCCTTCCTAAACACACTTGTATACTTGTATACAGCAAGCAAGACGGTTACGAACCCAACCCCCTTATCATCCCCAAACAAACGTCCTGTTGGTGGCCTTCTTTCGTCCCCGTGAAGCCTTAAGACTGGCTTTCGAAACGCCAGTACCCTAAAGCCAGACAATTCGCAGCCCCTCTCTCTCTCTCTCTCTCTCTCTCTCTCTCTCTCTCTCTCTCTTTCTCCCCTCTTCTTTTTCTATACGCTGCAAAGTCACATCCGAAACCCATCCTTACTATGATCTTGGCAACTTGAAACCCTGATACCCAAAGCTCCTGAACCGTGAACCCACCCTGTACAGCCTTAAGGAAGCCCTATGAAAGACTGAAGCCATAACTCCACACCGCAAAACCTGCACCCTATACCATGGCTGTCGACGCGTGTCGAAGCCACTGTGGCCTTGTCACAGGCCGCTGATAGGTCGGAGCTGCTTCGGACGACTTTGTTGATGCGTGCGGACACCTTTGCTGGGCAGACGGTGCTTCCCAAGACTCCAACGCTTCTTATATGATGGGCTTAGGGTTTAGGATTTAGGGTGTGCGGTTCAGTCTTCCAACGAATAGAACTTGATTATTTACAGGATTCCTAATTGATTTGGATTCCAAGTAGATTCCGTAAATACCGGACATTGGAGTCTCTGCATTCAGGGCTGGGATGTGCGTTTGACTCAAATTTCAGTAGGAAGGTTCCTAAGCTACTAAGTCAGGTCGTGAGAACGATTATGCAGGTTATAGACGGTACATGCCAGTATTAAGTAGATTCACGGAGTCTATATTCGAGCCTACAAGATTGGACTCTTTTGGCTGATAGGTTGGAAAATCTAAGCCTCATGGACAGTCATGCCTCTCACTGGGTCCTAGGTTATACTTACTAGCTTACGTTAATTTTATATGATAAAGGCATAGTACTGGCTTACCCGGTATTGGTGCGTTAAACTAGATAATTGGAAGTGTTCACAAGTCGGAAGCCGCTGTAGGTCTTATGCTTGGAACTTGGGCATTCAGAGACAGCGAGGCTCAGGCGTTCACGACTCCATACTTAAACCCTAAACCCTAAACCCTAAACTCTAAACCGTGGCTCACGGAGTGACAGTGTACGTGGCCCTGATGCCCTCTAAGTTCGGGGTCTCAGCAATTAGCATGTGGTTTGGCATGAGGTATGATACTGATACTCTCTCTCTCTCTCTCTCTCTCTCTCTCTCTCTCTCCGTATATATATATACACACATATAATATAATATCTAATGAAGGAGCCCGGGGAACATTATAGGTAGTTCTTTTCTTCGTATTACAATACCTGTCCACGGTCTGGCTTTCGTGGCCAAACCAAAAACAGCAAACCCAAACTGCCAAACCCGAAGCCCTCTTCCGATGAACCCATGAGCTGCAAAACCTGCAACCACCAAATCCCGAAACGATCCCAAACCTTCCCAAACTCTCAAGCCTTAAACCCGAAACTCTCAATACCCCAAACCTTGAACCTGAGCTGCCAAGCCCCTGCAGCCCTGCACACAGCTTCATCTAAAACCCCATCTCACGCTCACAAAGATCTGTAAGCACCCTTTATTCAGAATCTCAACCTTCATCCGACAACTCGAAACCAAACTGTTCATCTCCCTGAGTCTCCATTAGGGATCGTAGGCCTGAGGCTCAAATTAGCCCCAAACCCTTGATTATGCAGCATTGTCTTAGAGTCTTTCGGCCCAAAAACCTCAAACAGCCTTCTAGCAGAAGGGGATCCATTACTGACATTCCTAATGGTAGTCCCGGCCCTACTACTAAGAACCAGGGAATCATCTGAGTGCGCGTGCAGAGTTCTCCATAAGCTTTGTGGCGTTGTCAGTGTGCCCCCCTCGGCAACATGAGACGGATGTGTACTGAGCTTGTACAGCGTGATACAGCTTGTAGAAGGTTTGTCAGAAACCTCGAAGATCCTGAAACTCTCCCTAAACCCTAAAACCTTGTCCCACCCTAAACTCTAAGCTCTAAACCCCTAGAACTCTAAACTCTGAACCCCCTGAAACTCTAAACTCTAAAGCCCTAACACTCTAAACCCTAAACCGCTAAACCCTAAGCCCTAAACAAAAGCCTAAACCCTGAATCAGGGCTGGGAGTTCCTGTTTTTTGGTTGAGCCAATCTTACATTTAGGATGTTGTAACCACTTCTACTACTACTACTACTACTACTACTACTACTACTACTACTACTACTACTACTACTACTACTACTACTACTACTACTACTACTGCCAATTCATGTGTGTGCCGTTATTGCCATCGAAGCAGCATCTTCTATAACCCAGAAAGGAACTACAATGGAGACTACAGGTAGGGTTTACCAGTTTACCGGTGCCAAACCCTCAAACCATAAAGCACAGAACCACTGGGTATTTCCAAGGCAACCCTAAACCCTAAACCCTAAACCCTAAATCCTAAATCCTAAACCCTAACCCCTAAACCCTAAGAACAATTTGCTCTACGCTCTAGCAGACCCCAGGCTCTAAGCCTATCCACCTAAACTCCAAATCCACGCGAACGCCGTAACCTTCAGCTAAACCCGAAGCTCAATCTAGAGTAAGCAGAAGATAAGACTTGGTGGAGAAAAAAATGTTCGTGAAGATGTGCTAGCGCTCCCTTTGCTGGAAGGCTTGATGCTCTACGTACACCCAAAGCTAAAAGCGCCAGATAAACCCTCTGAGCAAGCCCAAAGTCCTAATCTAAAGACCTGGCCCGTATGGCATATGGTATACTATTGGGGCCTTAGTAATTAGAATAGGACTTTGGGGCATATTATACTATACCCTAAGGCTCCTGGACCCTCGTAGTGAGATCCCAAACCTTAGCCCCCAAAGCCCAAACCCTCCCCCAGAAGGCCCATGACCCCTTCGGGAGCCAAAAACAAAGAACCCTACAGGTAATGATTTAGGCCCCTATATTACAGCGTCATGGGAGTCCCGGCACTCTGGTCGCGGTCCCACCAGCTCCTTTCAGGTTTAAAGCTAACTCAGAGATCCCAATATCCCTTAATTAAGGAGTATACCTTAAATTATATGGGCCTTAGTATTATGGTTTAAGAGATTTAAAGCCTAAGGTCCAGGTTCAGCATAGAGTTTAAGGGTTTAGGATTTTTGGGATTAGGGTTTAGGGTTCACCTGGACCCTATAAACCCTACCTTTTTGTCAGGTTGCTTCTTATAGGTTCTTTGGGTTCAGGTCGGGCTTGGGATTTAGGTAGGTTTAGTGTTGTGTGTATCTGGGATGTCTGTCAGTTGGTGGCACCGTTTCTCGAAGCTAACTTCAAGATATGCGTCCTGACATCCTTAGTATTAGGGTTATAGCACATTTGCAGGAAACCTGAAAAGAACCTTTGAGGGAATCCCTCTAGAGCTCCGGAGAGTCCTTATCAAACCCTCGTTTTGATAAGGACCCTGACATAACGGAAGACAGCCGCATGCCTGACCGCCTTCAACCCCGAAGCCCTAAAGCCAGAAGGCCAGAAGCCTAAATCCTAAACCCATCAGCGAAACAGGTGTCCTTTCCCACTACCACTGCAACCCTAAACCACTAAACTTCCATTTCCAAACCCTATCGAACCGAATACAAAACCCTTAAGAGTGTAACCCTAAACCCTAAACCGTTGTAGTCCTCTTCCATGTTCTGACATTTCATCACGTAGTCGTGGACCTTCTCGAGCCGATCCTCTGCAGCAACGAACCCGCAGAAGGCTCATAGCCCTAAGCCCTACCCTTAGGGTTTAGGGTTTAGGGAGGGTCGTCCCTCAAAATGTAGGATTCCTGAAGCCCCAACGAGACCCAAGGGCTCTCGCTAGGAGATTCCGGACCCTCCTCGGGAGATACCTGGACCCTTAGGGTAAACACCTAATCCTAAACGCCTAAACCCTAAACCCTAAACTTCGCTCAACCCTACTTAAAGGATCATGGGACTTAGTAACTGGGGTTATAATTAGGGTAACTAATCTTATAACCCCAATTACGGTACTTATAACCTTACTTACTAAGTCCCACGATCCTCCAAGTAGCCCTAAAGCAAGAGCTAGGTTTTTTTTTTATGATGTCTTTCTCGAACCGTGAGAGGCTTTTTCAAAAGGGCATTGTATGTATGATCTCGCTTGGGATAGGTACAAGGTTTTGCTTGAGTTTTGTCATACGGGTTTAAAACGCAAGGCTGAGGGTGACGGTTTGGGGTAAGCCCTCCTGAACCTAGACCGCAATAACCTGAACCCCCCCAAAGGGACCAGACCTTCCAAAGTCCCTTAATTAAGCAATAATTACACTTTGCATCATATTAAATTAGGGACCCTACTCAATTCCGTAATTAGGTTGATTTTGGAAGGTGTGGCTGGGGGTCCCTGTGATAAACTCGCAAGCTAGCCACTCCACGACCTGTATAAGCCCTGTCATGCAACTACACAACGTGCGACCCCAACAAAAAAACACTTGGTACTATCCTAGACCCAATAGTAACCCAGGAATAAAAAGTGTGCCTTGAGGGGCTTATAAGCGAACCTGAACCCCAGAAAAAAAATGAACTAACGGCCTACCCTTGGTCCTAGTATTTATTAAGAAGCTAAACACTAGACCCTATAACTTTAACTGAACTGAAGCCTATAATCCCATAGCCCTGAACGCTCTAAACCTTAATATTACGAAAGGGGGGTCGCTGCCTTCGCCTCATGGAGATTGTTCCACTGGCTGACCAGATTTTCAGGTACTGGAGGCAGGCCTCCCGCAGGGGGATTCCTTAGGGTCATAAAGGTGGAGGGATCTAGAGACCTGATTTGTCAACCCTTAACCTAAGATTACGGTGAGATTACAATCGCTTAATAAACCTAAACTCTAAACACCTTTAACTTTTAACTGTACGGTAGAGGGGGGGGTACTGACTCGCAGGGGCCTACATTAAATCTTAAACGGGTCTAGAAAGGAGCTTGAAGGATTCCTGTACGGTTTCTTTTAGGGTTGAGGGTTTAGGATTTGAGTTTAAGGTTTAGCGTCAAGAATAAGGCTCGAATGAGGGTTCCTACAACGCTTCCATTCAGGTTCATACAGTCCTATAAGGAGTTGAAGGTTGCCTGTAAGGCTCCTACGAGGGTGGGTATACAAGGTCGCCCGTGAAGCTCACTTATGTGTGCTTCAGAAACAATCTAGACCCTGATTCGAGGGATCCTTATGACTACCCTAATGCTCCTGGACCCTCGTAGTGAGATCCATTAGCCCTCAAAGCCCAAACCCTTCCTCCAAAAAGCCCATGACCCTTTGCCTTAGGGTATTAGCTACCCACACGAGGGATCCACCCCCCCATGTTCTGGAAGCCGCACTGAGCTCGCTCGAGCGCGTCGTCCAAATCACTGCGCCCCAGCCGCAAAATTTTTCGCTAAGTCACAAACCCAAAAGGTCCGAAGCGCCTATATCATAGACAGTATGCTGTATAGTAGGACTTACTGGTATAGTTTGGGGCTTAGAACTTCATGATGCCCCCCAAAAAAGCATATCAACACCAGCTCACAGAAAACACATACGGTTGATGATATAAATCCTGCATTACCTTACGGACCCTAAACTATGGGAATTATGGTATATTCCTTATTATGGATCATGCAGGATTTATATCATCAACCGTATGATTAGTTCAACTCCCCTAAATCCCTAAACCTCAAATCCTCCTCACTAAGACTCTAAGGTTTTAGGAACCTCTGCAAAAAGAGGGCCTCCACAACCATTGAGCTCCAGATTGGTCTCAAAACTTCCAGGGTTCCGGTCCATTAAAAGAGGGTTGAGGATTTAGGGCTTAGAGGTTCCAGGGTTTTGGGGTTTTGGGGGAGAGAGTTGAGGGTTTAGAAGGACCTCCCCCAGAAGCGTTTCATACAGGCCTTATGGAGCATTTTTTAGTGACTATAGTGGGTGCTTAGCCCCTAATAAGGGGTAGTTAGAGGGTATTGTAGGGGCTTGAGCTTCCGGCTTAGGGTTTGGGTCTAGGGCTTCGGGGAGTTGAGCTGATCATCTGTGTTATGGAAATATTCTAGTCAGTTTATATAGACCCTAACAACTTACTTGGAGGGTCGGGGGACTTAGTAACTAGGTAGTACGTAGACTTATAAGTACCCTAAAAGGGACCCTGATTGGGGTTATGGTACTTATACGTCCCTAAAGTAACCAGTTACTAAGTCCCCCGACCCTCCAAGTATCAGCCAAGTTGGGAGCTTCTGCGTCCCGGCTATGAAGAAACCCAGCAGGCAACAGCTACTTGGAGGGTCGGGGGACTTAGTAACTGGTTATTTTAAGGACTTATAAGTACCATAACCCCAATTAGGGTCCCTTTTAGGGTACTTATAAGTCTACTTACTACCTACTTACTAAGTCCCCCGACCCTCCAAGTAGGGCTTCGGGTTTATGGGGATCCGGGTCTAGGTTTAGGGGTTTAGGAGGGTTGAGGGGTTTAGGGGGTGTTTAGGGTTTAGGGTGCCCAGGAAATGACACGTCAAATGCCGTCTAAACTGTGAGAGCCCAACAAGATCAAGGTGGGTGTTGGAAAATTACAACAACACCTAAACAACAAACTTTACAACAAAAACACGCAAACAACATGCACGTATAATACCCTAATAAACAAACAACTCGCAATCGATAACAGAAGTGCACCCATCAGTGCCTTGACCGCCCCGCTTGAAGGTCTCGAAGCTGTTGTGGAAGATCTGCCATGCCGTCTGGACTTTTTAGTTTCGAGTTCAAGGTTCTCAGACAGGGAACCCGAACAAGGTTGATATTTGGGTTCAGAATAGTAGTTTACATGGACTCTCTGAATCATGTCTTACTTCTCCAACCGGCTTGTTGGAGGGTCGGGGGACTTGGTACGTAAGCGAACCCCAATTAGGATCCCACTTGGGGCACTTGTACCTCTACTTAATTCCTACTTACTAACTCCTCCCACCCTCCAAGTAAACCCTAAATACCGAACCCTAAACCCTGTAGATCCCTTAAACGAACCATAAAAGGACCCTTATTATAAAGGGTACGTGACCCTGCGTCGGGAAACCGAAAAGGTTGGTGGGGCCCAGGGTTGGGGAATGGAACCCTACTTCGAGGGGCAGGGGACTTAGGAAGTAGGTTATAAGTAGGGTTATAATTGGAGTAACTCCATTTAGGGGACTTACAACTCTATACTCATAGCCTACTTACTAAGTCCCCTCTCCAAGTAACGGTCTATGTACCCAAGTTGTAGATACTTTGGGCCCAAAGGTACTATAACGGGCTCAAACCGCAGGCCTCCAGAGCATCCAGAAACCTATAAAGGCCCAGAGGCTCCATGTACCCTTATAGTAGATACTTAGGCCTTAAAGTACCTATATAGGGACTACTTTGGGGCTTAAGTATCTACTATAAGGGTACATGGAGCCTTAGGGAAGGGCCCTGGACCCGAGCCGTGCATAAACCCCTGAACCTGTAGCTCCCTTAACCCTACCCTTTTCCCGAAACCATTAAGCCCAGAACCCCAAAACCCTAGACACCCCATAAGCCCTCAACCCTAAACCCTATAAACCGTATAAGCCCTAAACCCTATAAACCCTCTAAGCCCTATAAGCTCTCAACCCTAAGCCCTATAAATCCTGTGAACCCTCAACCCTAAACCCTGTAAACCCTATAAGCTCTCAACCCTAAACCCTATACATCCCATAGAACCCTTTTAAGGAGCCCTATAGATCCCTTTAAGGAGCCCTATAAGGAACCCTTAAAGTCTTCAAGTACCCGATATCCTCAAAGTGCCTCCAGGTCATCCAGAAACTTCTCCAAGTTCTTCGCCTCCTGCGCTACGGCCACCTGCTTGCAGGCTCGGGGGACTTCGAGACTTTAACCTATACTTGTCGGGTATCATGGGGAACTAAAGGTTAACCTTTTCGGTTATATAGGGATTATATAGGGACTATACTACCCCAAAAAGGTTGAAAGTTACCTACTCTACTACTAGGTAAGGTGTTCCTGCGGTTTAGGCTCTAGGTTCTAGGGTTTAAAGTGTTCCTGAAAGGGCTCCTTACAGTGAGCCATAGGGGGTGTAGGGTTTGGGGGTTCAGGGCTTAGGGTTTAGGGGCAACTTAACGGGTTCCGTTTAGTAAAGGGATCTAGGGGGGAACTTGAGGGGTGTAGACGTAGGGTTTAAGGGTTCAGGGTTTACTGTTTGGGTGCAACTTAAATTGGTTCCTTAAGGGGATCTTTAGGAGCTTGAGGGTTCACGGTCTACTGAAAGGCTCATGAGACTTGGTACGAAATGTCAAAGTAAGGCCGTAACCCCCAAAACTCCTAAGCCCTAAACCCCAAACCCCTAAAACCCTAAACCCGTATACATACCTTTACAGGAACCCTTATGGATCCCTTTAAAGGAACCCCTATAGATCTCTTTAAAGGAACCCTTGCGGATCCGTGTAAAGGAACCCCCGAGAGCCTGTTGGAAGGTCGTGTGCCATCGCATGGCCACACGCTGCCTCCGAGACTTCCGGGTCTTAGCTTTCTTGGTGTTAGGGTTTAGGGTTTAGGGTTTAAGGTTTAGGGTTTAGGGTTTAGGGACTCCAAAACCCCTTAATTAAGGAATATACTTTAAGTTATAATAGGATCCCTTATATGATTTAAGGTATATTCCTTAATTTTCCTTAATCAAGGGGTTTTGGAGTCTCTGGGTTCCCGCCTGGGGTGCAACTTCGCAGGAATTATGTCTTAGTCGCTGAGTTCATAAGCCCCAGAAAAGTGCACACTGTCAGTTTTATAGTGGCTAATATTTATCTCAACAGGTGTAAAGCGTATCCACTCAGCTACTCAGATGTGGGTGTAGGGCGTAAGGTTTAGGGACTCGACCTATGCAGGAATTGTGAGGTTCATGTATTGTGGTCTAATACAATTCGATAAACGCTTTGAGTTGCATTCCGGTGTGCCTGTGGAGGAAGTCTGTGTGTTTATTACGTACTATATCCTACAGCCTGACCAGGAAATTTCGTAAGCTTCAAGAACTACGATTGCTGACTGGATGACTACGTGAAAGCTGGAAGCTCTAAACTCTGAGAACCCAGAACACTACACCCTAAACCCTGCGTTTTCGGGTTCAAGGTTTCGGTCTTCGTGCCTGCTCAAAAGTTTAGTGTTTTTGCGTCTATGAACCCTATGAACCCGGGTTTAGGGTTTGGGATTTACGGGTGCATTTCGGTGTCTCTGAAGCCGAGTTGAAGGACGACGAAATGGCCTGACTCAATAGAACAAGGTTTGGGGATTATCATAACTGCATAATGTCACTTAAAGAAAAGTTATCATTCACCATTCAAGCCTCTCTACCCTAAACCTTTAAACGGGCCCTTACATCTACAGCCAGTTGAAATTGCAATCCGCACCCTTAACGGAGCCCTAAATACAAATAACGCTAGAATTAGCCATTCAGACCCTTCATATGGGCTCCATCATCCTCGCATGATGAAACAATGACACAAGGACCGCAAGTATATTCATACGGTAAATATGATCCCTACATTACGCCCACCCCCCATGTTTGCAGAGTATTCCTTGCTTCAGGGAGTTTACGATCACTATGGTGCACTACAGCGTTTTGATGGTTTCCACCATACCAGAAGGGTTCTGGATTTAACCGGGATGAACAAGACGACTTCTCCGATATGGGATGGAGTATGTCGGGGCATCCAGCAACTATACCAAATACCCTCTACCTGGGCTTTTAAGTAACCAGGGAGAAAAAAGTATAAACTTTTATTTCATAATGGTTCCATAAAGAAAAAAAGTATTAAAGTATGGTACTCCAAAGCCCAGCTACTGTTCCGGACAAGCTTTTAAACTCCTGCTTTGTGGCGTTGGTTCTCAGGCCTTCGATATTGAATAGCACACACAGGTTTCCGAAGTCACGGTTTAGGGTTTAGGGTTTAGGGTTTAGGGTTTAGGGTTTAGGGTTTAGGGTTTAGGGTTTAGGGTTTAGCTACGGTATTGGGTCATGCTTGATGAAGCTGCTGGACGGTTTTGAGCCGCAAAGCAAATATCGAAATTGTCTCTTTTTTTTGCTTTCTCAATCTCCCATTATCTGCTAACATACTGGAAACTTACCCCAAGGGTCCAAGTACCTAACAATCATATACTCTCCAAAATCCTAACCTACATAACCACTATCCTAAAACCGAGTTCCTAATTATTAGGCCCCTATATTATGGAACCCTTATAGTAGCCATTATAGTAGCCCCTTATAGACCCCTTTAAAGGAACTATCCTAAAACCGAGTACCTAATTGTCGGGGCCTTCGGACCCTTAGAGTCACTTACTGAGTCAGCCTATCAACCGGGAACCCATGGGCTCAGAAAGGAGTACGGGTATCACTGAGGGACGGCGGAAATGCAGGGACTTTTCGATAGAGATTTAGGGCACCGTTTCAGGAGTTAACACGGAGTGACTGCGCCCTAAACCGCAAAGCCCGGAGCACGCAGAGGTTTTTCCCGATCCGGATATCGCTTCAGGGTCTGTCTTTGTAGGCTTTGCGCTCTGGAAATCTGATATGTGTCTGCGGTCTCTACTGCACATGGCCGGGGTCTCGCAATAACAAACCCTAAGGCTCCATGTACTCATATAGTATATACACAAGCCGAAAAGTAATCCCCACATGATTGGGTACTTTAGGGCCAAGGTATATACTATATTGCTACATGGGAGTTTCCGAAAATAGGGGGCCCTAATATAGTACCCTAAATGGTAGGATCCTTATTATAAGGACCCCCAAATAAGGTACCCCTAATTTTCGGAAACTCCTACATGGAGTCTTTGGGCGAGGGACTCTGGGCTGGGACTAGGCTTCAGAACGACTCTGCTGAGGAGCTGGCGGTAACGTGTTAGAGGCTACCTAGAGGCTCCATACGGTTGATGTTAGAAATCCTGCATTACCCATAATCAGGAATTTACTAGAATTTCCATATATTCCTTATTTTGGGTGATGCAGGATTTGTATCATCAACCGTAGTAGTTGCTTTTGGGGGATCATATTTAGAATCCTAAGGTAATCCCAACAAGGAACTACTGTATGGAGCCCATGGGTATCGTGCTGAACATCTTCAATGCGAAGCGTGTCTTCAGATCCATCTGCGAGCCACACTTGAAAATCGAGCTACCGAAAAAAACAAAATCCTGTCACAAAACAACAACCCTATAATGAGCCCACCAAAATAACCTGTTTGCGCCTGCCCAAGTATCTACTGCTGAAAGCTCCCCCATGTACAAGACTATAATCACTACGATTCTAAACCCACATACCTATGCTTAAGTCTATACAATATCTACCCTGGCCCTCAAGCCCAAGTATCTGCTTTGTACGCACGTAGACCGCTACTAGCAGGGACTGTTAGACGCTTGAGACGCGCATGGTGCAGGATAGAAGCTACAGATGCGGGAATACTTATACATTATAGAACTATCCCTCACGGGTTATTACACTTATGGTACAGCATATCCCCAAAACTCTGTTCAAACTATTAAGGCCCCTGTCTGTTTTTGTAACGAGCCTTTACAGACCGCTGTAAAGAGCCCTTAACGGAACCCTCTTCGAATTAACAATGATGCAGGCCAAAAGGTGAGTGTAAGATTCTTGGGGTAGGACTCCTTAATATGAACCCTATGATGGGAACCCTAATCCGTACTAAACCCCCATAGGATAAAATCCCTTTTGGCCTCCTATGAAACAAGGCCTCCCTACTCCTGCCCACGGCTCATGTGAAATTCAGCAGTTTCCTTCGTGCTGCTGACGTGCGCGTCTGGCGCAGCCCAAACAGGTGCCCCCCAGACCCCGAAGAGGATCCAGACAGATCTAGAACCCAAACGGTCCTAAGTACTTATCCCTAGGGATTAGTTTGAGGGTTCTACAAGGGCTTTAAGGATTCGGGCTTTAAGGCCAAAGTATATACTGTTTGGGTACATGAACTTAAAGGGTCCTAAGTACCCAAAAGGAAAAACCATTCCTGCTGTAGAAACTCTACTTTCTACCCATGGGGTACTTGCTATACTACTAAACGGTACCAAGGGTCCAAGTACCTAACTATCATATACTCTCCAAAATAGCAACCTACATAACTATCATCCCAGGCCCGAGTACCTGATTATTGGGTGCTTTGGACCCTTAGGGTACTGTACTTTATCGGAACCACCATATAGAGGGATCTAACCCTAAACCCTAAACCCTACTTTTTGGATCCTCCCAGGGGTCTGGGCCGTGATCTGGTGCACGGGGAGGGACAGCGGGCATTGAAGAGATTCCGAGTTTAGGGGGTTTACTTGGAGGGGCAGGGGACTTAGTAAGTAGGTTATAACCCAAAATGGAGTTACTCCAATTACAACCCTACTTATCACCTACTTACTAAGTCCCTGCCCCTCCAAGTAGGCTCAAGGATCTAGGGGTCCTTTGAAAGGGATCTACAAGGGGTTAAGGGTTTAGGGTTTAGCATTCCGAGTTTAGAGGGTTTGGTATAAGGGCCCTTAATAATAAGAATAGGGTTTTGGGGCCCATGACACTATAATTATAAGAAGCAAGGATCAGGAATTCTGTTGAGGGCTTAGGCTTTGACGAAGATCGTAAAACCTTAAGCCCTAAACTCTCAACTCTCTTCACTGCAAAGACTCTCAGAGCCCCCCTTTGCTTACATGAAGCAAGTGGAAGAAGGACGGCGCGCGCTCTCGTCCTGCGAACCCACGTCAGGGTTACACGTCTCGGGTCTAGCTGTACCCTAAGGCTCCATGTACCCATATAGTAGGTTCTTAGGCCTTAAAGGGGTCTCTATATGGGTACTTTAAGGCCTAAGAACCTACTATATGGGTACATGGAGCCTCTGGGGTAGGGTTTGAGGCTTCGGGTCTCGGGTTCGGTAGGATCTATAAGGGTTCCTTAAAAGGGATCTATAAGAGCTTAGGGTTTAATTAGGGTTTATATAGGGTTTGGGTATATATAGGGTTTAGGGGTATAGGGACTGCCCAAAGGCTCCGAAAGGGGTCATGGGCTTTCTGGGGGAAGGGTTCGGGCTTGGGGGCTAAGGTTTGGGATCTCACTACGAGGGTTCTGGAGCATTAGGGTAGGGTTAGGGTTTGGGGTTTAGTTTACGGCGGTTTAGGGTTCGGGGTCTAGGGTTTAGGGTTTGGGGTTTAGTTTAGGACGGTTTAGGGTTTAGAGTGTGGGGTTTAGTTTAGGACGGGTCCAGGAGCATTAGGGTGGTGGGCAGGTTGAAGAAGTCCGGCTATCGGATCGGATCATGGGAGGCAGGGGAAGGGTACCGGTGCTTTTTCGGGAACTCTGACAGAAGGGAGCTTTGGGGATTACTCGTTTCTATCACTCCTTCTCCCCCCCTCCTATGTATTTTCAGGACACCATAAGGTGAGTTTGTCTTACAACCTGGCTGCAAAGCCCCTAAACCCTAAACCCTAAACCCTAAACCCTAAACCCCTAAACCCCTAAACCCTAAACCCTAAACCCTAAACCCTACCCGAAGCCTGAGGTCCCACCCTTAGGGGCCCCGCGCTATCACAAGCGTTGGCGTTATGAGTTCCCTTGAAGGGTTTCTGTAAGCGCTTAGGGCTAAAAAGGGGTTCCTACTTGCCTACCTTAAGGACCGAACCCTAAACCCTAAACCCTAAACCCAAAAAAAGGGGGTCGCAGGTCCTATACTCTTCTGCAATGAATATCTACATGGCATTTGAGCCCTACCCTAAGGCTCCCAAAGGGGTCATGGGCTTTCTGGGGGAAGGGTGTGGGCTTTGGGGGCTAAGGTTTGGGATCTCACTACGAGGGTCCAGGAGCCTTAGGGTGGACCCTGATCCCTACTTGGAGGGGCAGGGAACTTAGTAAGTAGGTTATAAGAAGAGCTATAGGTACCCTAAATGGAGCTACCCCAATTATAACCCTACTTATAACCTACTTACTAAGTCCCCTGCCCCTCCAAGTAGACCCTTTTAGGGTTCAGTTCGTTGCCATGTGGTTGGGATCTGGCATGGGGCAACGAAATGACAGCGATCTGCAATTCAGATACTGTGAAAGTTATGAGGGTTTTGCTACTGTATGATAAGACCATCGGTACATATGCACTATACAAGATACAGCTACCCTACTTCGGACCATGTTTACTAGTGTTGCTCTAGTCATTATATTGTTTCTTTTGCTTGATCATCGTTAGTAAATACAGTATTGCTTATACTCGTAACAAGTAGTTAGTATGATCTGATTCAGGCGCCTATGCTAGCCAAGCATGTCCGGAGGGATGGTTGCGGAGTTGCGGCGCCATGCATCGAGGGCACAAGCTAGCTTCCTGTGGGTGTAGGGGCTTGCTGTCTGGGCCCAAAAGTTGGAAACCCAATAGCTTCAATCCTTAAGAGTACTGTATGGGGAATTCCGGCACTACGTGGCCTTAATCCGGTTTCCAACTTTATGGGGCTTGCTGTACCTACCAAAGCCTACAACAAAGTAGGGCCCCCATAAAAAACAGTATTAGGGATTTGGAATAAGAACCTACACAAAAGTAGGGTTTTGTAGGTTAAGGTAGGGCTGATGGTTTAGGGATGTTTAGGGTTTTAAGGTTTCCAGACAGGTCTAGAGATCAGGGCTTCGGCATGTGCATTTGCACCGATAAGGGCCACACCTACCCATAGGCCCCAAAGTAGTTCCTTTTTGGGACTACCTTAATGTATTCTACATATGAACCCCAAAAAGGAACTACTTTGGGGCCTATGGGTAGAGTCTCCACATATACTACCATTCTGGATTTAGGACCCCCAAACCATAACAGGAATGGTCTTTCGGGACCTAAATCCATAATGGTAGTATATATGGAGCCTCTAGGACAGACAAGCTGGATTCATCAAGGCCCCGAAGACGCTAATTATTCCAACGACCCAGGCATTTCCTTAGACTTCCCCGACAGCCCAAGGTAGTACATGGCTAACCTTTCTGCATATTGCTACTAGGCCCTTGATCTCCAGGGTTTAGGGTTTAGGGTTTAGGGTTTAGGGTTTAGGGGTATTCCTGTGCAATATGTACTTGTTCTTCATACTGTAACGAGATCCCACGACTGATACTGGGGGACACATGAGCATAAGAGAACTTGACATCCAAAGGTTGGGTGCTGGCCACCGGTTCGAAGGACCCAAAGGGTCCTATGTACTGTTATGGGGGATACTTCCCTAAGCCATAATAGTAATTCTTAATATGGAAACCCTACATTCTACTATATCGGTACATGGGACGTTTTGGGGGAGGAAGACCGGTCCTGGTTGACAATCTGCGGCCAGCCCCACGGCAGCAACCGCTCAGCTGCAAAGCCTAATGACCTGTACTGCATCTGTAGGCCATGCAACCATTACCCCAAAGGGTCGAAGGGCCCGTAAGCGAATAAGTATGCAAGTAAGTATGTAAGTATGAATGTGTGTCTATGTGTACGTGTGTATGTACGTACGTAGGTTTGAAGGTTTGTATGTCCGTATGTATGTCTGCATGTATGTATGTTCATACATATTACGTGCATATGTATGTGCATGTGCACCGGCAAAGGCATATGTACATGAAAATGTGAATGAAGATGTAGGTAGATGGGTAGGTCGGTAGGCGGGTAGGTAGGGTAGGTAAGTAGGCAAGTAAGTCGGTCGGTCGGTCAGTGTGTCAAGCAGGTAGGTATCTACTTAGGTAGCCTGGTAGAAAGATCACCGCAGTCAAGCATTTGTAGATACGCATATGTGTGCCGTCTACATGTGCTCATGTGTACTTAACATACAAGACAATGTTCTATGTGTGTATATCCATAGAGTGCATACATACACTATACACATGTGTATAGTTATGGGTACGCATAACTGTATACACATACATGTACATACGCTTACATGCATGCGGCAACCCTAAACCCAAAACCCTAAACCCAAAACCCTAAACAATGGTGATAGAACGACCCAAGCTTTCGGCCTCTGGTTGCCCTGCTATGGTCATTCCCACGTAGGGTTTGGGGTTTAGGGGTTTAGGGGTTTAGGGGTTTAGGGGTTTAGGCTTTGGGGTTTAGGGTTTAGGGTTTAAGGTTTAGGTTTTAGGATTTAGGGTTTAGGGGTTAGGGGTTAGGGGTTAGGGGTTAGGGTTTAGGGGTTAGGGTTTAGGGGTTAGGGATCTTGAGCTTTTTCGACCCAGCGGGCTCTACCGGGTCGTCAGAAAATTAGTCAGGCGGCGTCGGAGTGGATTGCACGGTACGGTTTTAGTTTTGCAAATCTGTTAAGGTTTCGAAAAAAGCTGCCGCGAAGGTTGTTTTAGGATTTAGTCTTCGCGCTCAGCGGGCTTAGGGTTCGGCGCTCGCAAACCTGCAATATCAATTTAGGGTTTAGGGTTTAGGGTTTAGGGTTGGGTTTAGGGTTTAGGGTACTTGTCCGCACTCTCCATACCCCAGTGTCTCGGGCAAAAACGAGTGATAAGCTTACGTGTCTATCGTCAGAGGGAGGTTGGGGCTGGGTTTGCCTGACACGGCCTCTCCAGAGACATTGACATGAACAGACATACACGTTCCTGGCAGAGCTCTTGACATCCATCTTAATCACATCCTACATACGACCCCTCGGCCCAGCACTGAGCCCAAAAACCAAACCCTATGAGTTGGAAAGCTGCCTCACTATCACCCGAAGGACACTAAACCCTAAACCTTACTTGAAGGCTCATGGGACTTAGTAAGTCAGGTTATAAGTAGGTTATATTTAGGATAACCCCACTTAGGGGACTTATAACCCCAATTATAACCTACTTACTAAGTCCCATGATCCTCTAAGTAGCCTTAAACCCCAATCCCAACAACTACAACCCTCGACTGAGGAAGACCTGCATGCAACTTCCGTTCTGATTCTTCCTTAAGTCCAGGCTTCCATGGCTTACAGGGTTTAGGCTCTATTTAGGGTTCAGGGTTTAGGGTGCAGGGTTCAGGGTTTAGTAGGGTGTAGCTGTAGGACTTAAGGAGACACCTCACAGTACGGAAAATGTACAAGAACGGCATAGAGAAAGCCTTTACACTGCCTGTTCATACCGCCTGTATGCCAAGCTACCTTGTTAGCCTTTCTGTTTTTCTAAACCCAGAATCAAACAAAATATAGCTCTTCCACCGCTAAGACCACTCAAAGGAAGCCGTCGTTCTGACTACAGGGCGAAGCACCCAAATCAACAAAACAACACAACGAATTAGTTGTTGAGTTCATAAGCCTCCAAAGGTGAATTTTTTCAGTTCAGTTCTATAGGGGATAATATGATCTGGGCCCAAACGTGTAAAGTGCACTCATTCAGCTACTAAGACGCCGTCATCGTCCTGACACACCCGGATCTTCGAAAACATCCAAAACATCGACGGCCGAGCAAAGAGGTGCGAATTTCAGATTTGATTTAGGTTTAGGGTTTAGAGTATTAATTGGGGTTTGGGGGTCTTGGGATTTGAGTCTGGGGCTTTCTGTGTTTTGGGATTGGGTTTTGGATGTGGGATTTTGCGCTTGGGGTTCAGAGAGTCGGGTAGGATGTTACACTAGGGTCCTTTATCAGCAACAGCAGGTACCCTGGAAAACTGTAGGGCATGACCTTATAGGTTTTCATGAAATTCGAAATTACGGAGAAAAAATCTGCACCTCCTGCCACATGCGCAAACACTAGCTGTATGCTAAGGAGATGGCGGGATCCCGAAGCCGCGGATTTGCCTTCTTTATGAGCTTCTCCAGTTTTACCGGGTTGCATAAGGGTTGAAATGGTTCGTGATTTAGGGCTTTGTTTTCGATTTTGGTCTTGGTATGTTTTAACTGTAGTTGATATAGTACAAATATTATTCAAACATAGGTATACAAACACATAAGCTTCGATAAAGGATTTGATTGGGGCTACCACGCGAGTTCGAATTCTGGAGTAAGAGTCAGGGATTTAGCAGGAAGGTTGGGTTTAGTTCAGAGTCAGGGAGATTTATATACAAGTGAGTGCTTGGGATTTGGTTGAATTAGGGTAATTACAGTATTCTGGGTTTCAGGATGCAGGGACACGACATCTCGGGTTGTATGCATCTCAAACGGCGGCCAGGTGCCTTTTGGTTTACATGACCTGGGCACATGCCCCCGACGTGTCAAAACGGCTGCACTCTTGATGGTGCACAGCCACTTCTACGAATTCGAAAGAAGCCCCAACGCCCAGATACGAAACCGCGGTCTCTGCTTAGCTGGGCTTCTGGGTAAAACTAAACACAGTGCGACCGCCGACAGACCGGTGCGGCACTGCAGCCTCTCTGTGTTTTTGGTTTGGGTTTTGAAGGTCCCTGCCTAGACCTGAAAGTTGTCTCCCCAGTTTGATACTTGAATAACATGTATAACGATCTACAACTCCTAAAGAGGTACTTAGTACTACATGCTGAGTTCCAGGTCCTACCAGCAAGCCCCTAAGCCCTAAACACGCTGAACCCAACTTGATTCCCAAACCGTGCAACCTGAGCCCTAAGCTTTAAGCCTTGGGCCTTCAGTTGGCCTGGGACTACATGAGGGCTTCTCTGAAAAAGAGCCCTGGCTTTAGGAATGGGTTAGGGACGATTACTGATATCCGTGGGCACCGAATTCTACTATTTGCTTAAGAACCCCCAAAAAATAAAAAATGATAATCCCTATATTATCCCTATAAGGAATATATATATTTTTTTTATTTTTTGGGTGTTCTTAAGCAAATAGTAGAATTTCGATACACTCCCACCAGACACAACGCCGGGAGGCGTAGAGGCCAGCAAGACCACACCAAGAGATGTGTCGAATTCAGATCTTGGACACCAACAATCCCAGAGGCTCCATGTACCCATATAGTAGGTTCTTAGGCCTTAAAGTACCCATATAGAGACCCGTTTAAGGCCCAAGAACCTACTATATGGGTACATGGAGCCTTAGGGAATGCTTGTGACTACGCTGCTTGGGGCTTGCTTTGCCTTGTTTTCCGGGGTGTTACGTGTATCAACTTGCTAATATGCGGCGTGATCAGACCCAACACCGCAAACATCATATGTGAGTTTCCCAAAATAGGGGACCCTAATATAGGACCCTAAATAGTAGGATCCCTATTCTAAGGGCGCCAACATAAGGTACCCTTATTTTCGGAAGATCCCATACAGCTCCAGAGCCGTGTCGAGGAGCCACAAAATACTACAAGGGTTGATGACATTATCCACGGCCACATAGGGAATCTGTGGCAATCTAGACCAGTGTTTTACCTAGAGCTCCGTAGTAGTTCGTTTTTGAGGATCATATTTAAAATCCTACAAGGTAATCCCAAAACGGAACTACTATGGAGCCCATGGGTATACCTATGAATCCCTTTATGTCCTTTCCAGTGGGATCATTGTACTGCGTGATGCCACGACGCAGATAGAGTCTACCCACTGGACACCTACTTGGAGGGTCGGGGGACTTAGTAAGTAGGTAGTAAGTAACCCTAAACCCTAAATCCTAAAGTAGACTTATAAGTACCCGAAAAGGGACCCTAATTGGGGTTATGGTACTTATAAGTGCCTTAAAAAAACCAGTTACTAAGTCCCCCGACCCTCCAAAGTAAGAGCCTCTAGAACCCCAGACCCCAAACCCTGAACCTTAAAACCTTGAATCCTAAACCCCAAAGCCCGAAATCCTTTAAGAACCCTTCCTTAGAACCTTAAGGACCAAAGGACCCTGAAGTAGGAGCCCTATACCCTCATACTACAAGCCGCGGTTTTAGATTATAAACCTTTAGCCGTTCTAGGGTTCATTTACGTCTTTAAGGAACTCTAGAACCCTAAACCCCAAACCCTCCGTTCATTTACGTCTTTAAGAAAATTTAGAACTTCGCAGGAGTCTCCAAGATCATCTGCAGTTTGGCTTCTTAGCCGGCTGATGACCCTGGAAATCATCACTGGATCTTGTCTTCTTCCACAATCGCTGAATGGGCGGTGTAGGGAGTAGTGTTTACCCAGACCCCCGGGAGGATCCAAAAAGTAGATCCCTTCAGGGGGGTTCCGATAAAGTACCCTTAATTGTATAGGGCCCCACATTACGGGATCTACTTTCTAGATCCTCCCGGGGGTCTGGGTACTGGGCGGTGTAGGGATTAGTGTTTAGGTGGGTGCCTGTTAGGAACGAAGGAGAGAAAAGCGATCCTAAGTAATTATGCGAAACCCACACCTCCAAAACAACAACAGACACAGGAAGGACGTCAAGATTCAGAACAATTTCCGTAACACATCGGCTGGAATCTGTGCTTGGATTCCATTTCGCCAGTACACTGCGCGCTGCTGAGATCTTGAAAAACTTGCCGGCCAGGAACCTCTCTCTAGCAACATGCAAAATACGTATCCAGTCCAGTCCCTGATTGGAATAGCGTTCAACACGCAAAGGCCTATTGCTTCTTTGAGTCGCCGCATCCCACGTGCTGCAAGCTTGAGGTGCCGAAGTACACGAAAACTGACTTCTGGGTGGAAGCCAGAAGACACTTGGTCCAGCAAAGCCCTCGGAGCCGTAAAAGCTACAAACCGCAACCCTAAACCCTGAACCACAGACCCGATACCCTAAAACTCTAAACCCTAAATCACTATAGATCCCTTTAAAGGAACCCTCATAGATCCCTTTTGAAGGACATCCCTAATATTCCTTTAAAGGACACCCCTGTAAGCCTCGATATCAGGGTGCTAGGTGTCTCCTTGGGAGGGTGCGGAATTTCCTAGGCAGAGCCCTTAGGGTTTAGGGTTTAGGGGGTAGGTATTAGGGTTTAGGGTTTAGGGTTTAGGGTTTAGGGTTTAGGGTTTAGGGTTTAGGGGGTAGGTAGACTATGGAAGCAGTATTACAATTCAACCTAGATGCCGACCCGTAGTACACCAAAAAACGTCGATTGGTTGTAGACTTTGTTGGGTCAGAGAAGCACGGCTTTCTGAGTTGGACCAGCTGCGCGCAGACATCGAGCTTTGCAGAATCCAGTCAAATCCACCACGGCGACTTGTTAGCATTCAGAAACTCAGGCATCAGCAATCGTTGGCATCTGCAAAGAAAGGAGAACTTAGCACTGCACATGCTTGTTGGAAGACAAGGCTTGTCCTCAGCTTTCGACATCGAAGGAAACAGCATTTGCCAGTTAAAGCTTCAATGTCAAGCTGCAAGCCTGACTGCAGCAGCAACTGCCGCCGTGGAGGCCGAAAAGCCAGATCGAACGCGGCCCTAAGCCCTAAACCCTAAACCGTGGCTCTGGACCAACTTCAAGTTATCCATGCGCATTCTTCAAATGCGTCCTGTAAACCCACACCCTACACCTCCATAAACACTTCTTCAGGGGTTGTCTTCAGGGTTTGGGATTTAGGGCTTACCCTAAGGCTCCCAAAGGGGTCATGGGCTTTCTCGGGGAGGGTTTGGGCTTTGGGGGCTGAGGTTTGGGATCTCACTACGAGGGTCCAGGAGCATTAGGGTAGGGCTTAGGGTTTGGGGTTTAGGGGGGAATTTAGGGCTTAGGGCTTAGGGTTACAATTGACCCCCTGAACCCAAAGGATCCCAAGTACCTGTATGGTAGAATGTAGGGTTTCTGTACAAGGAATTGCTAGGAGGATTAGGAAAAGAATCCTTCATAGCAGTACCTGGGGCCCTGTGGGAAACAGGAAACCTTCATTGCGATCATTGCCTAACAGAATAAGGTCATTCGCTGAGGGTACCTTCACACCGAATATACAGGCCTTTGGTGTACTTTAGCATGCTTACGAAACAGGAACCCCCAGGAACACGTATTAGTTTCTATTCAGGCTTCTGTCTATATTGCCCCTGGGCCTGCAATCGGTTTAGGGTTTAGAGCTTGCTACTGGCTTATACGGGCCGTAGGGTTTGTACGGTTTTGCCCAGACCCATCCAACATCCCTTCATAAGGAATATCCCCTAAATTAAGACCCCCGACATGAGTTAAGGGTTTAGGGTTTAGGGTTTAGGGTATTTTGGAAGGTACGGCTTCAGGTCAAGATGAGTGTGTCCGACCTGCCTCTGACTGTGCAAAGCGCCTGGAAAAACGCTCTTCCAAACATCTGGGCTCCTGCTATTCAGCATGCCTTGAAAGTCGCTCACTGCTTTTTCAAGGGTCATTTCCCGAAGCGGAAGGAACTCAAACACTAAGCCGAGCCATGCCAACCCAAAACCAATAATTCTGAACGGCTGCCGGCACCCGCACTACTTACCCAGAATGCAGGTTGTCCAGCACCCTTGGGATGCAGGGTTTAAGCTCTGTGGCTAGAATCACTGAGTGCCATGTAGGTCGATGGCGTGGACACCGCTAGACCTTAAGGACCAAATGACCCTTAAAAGTGAGGGCACTATGCCCTTATAGCATGAGTCCCCCTAGCTGGTATATGAACCTTACACCCTTTTACG
Organism: Symbiodinium sp. CCMP2592; assembly: GCA_905221615.1. Lineage (NCBI taxonomy): Eukaryota > Dinophyceae > Suessiales > Symbiodiniaceae > Symbiodinium > Symbiodinium sp. CCMP2592. The sequence goes on from CAJNDT010006135.1 coordinate 2,020,295, forward strand.
GTTCATTTCGTCTTTAAGGCAAGCTGCCGTGGCAGCAGAAGCAGCGACGGCTTACTGTAAGAACTACTGACTGAATCCTAAACTCCTGAACGCTTGGGTTTGGGGCTTAGAAATCCGGGCGTGGGTTTGTACGGTCCAGGGTGCTTTTACCTTAAACCAACCCTACCTGGACTAGAAAACCTACCGCTTTGGGATATGAATTCCTCATAAAAGTCCTGAGAAAAAGTAGGTTATTTGAGCTTAAGGTAGTCCCTAAATCCTGACCTTCAGATACCAGTATGTGGCTATCGCCTTATGCACGCAGGGCAGGAGCCATATCTCTATCAGGGCACATTGGGCCCTGGCAGAGCATGTGATCTTCACCCTCAACGGGCAGCAAGGCTCCGGCTTCTGTTATTAAGGTCTTGTACAGTAAACCCCATAAAGTTGGAAACCCTTCCAGGGTTCCTTAATGATACGGATCTTCTATAAGGGTACGATAGGGTTTAGGTAGGGTTTAGATAATGTTATGCAGTAAACCCCATAAAGTTGGAAACTGGATTAAGGCCAAATGGTGCTGGGATTCCCTATACATTGCTCTTAAGGATGGAGGCTCTGGAGCTTCCAACTTTTGGGCTTCTACCGTAGCTTCTACCTTAACCTACCAAACCCTTGCTTTTTGTAGGTTCTTATTATAAACCCTAATATGGAAGTTATAGGGACCCCCCACTTTTTTGTAGGTCTTCTAGGCTTCTATTTACATGGGTTCCACACGACGATTTTTTGGGTCTTAGAAGGCCTTTCCGCCTTTTTTTTTGGGGCGGCAAGGCCCGAAACCCGAAACCCTGGACCTCAAACCGTGGCTTGTTATCGACCTGTGGTGATTGATACTTAACAACCCTAAACCCGAAACCCTAAACCCTAAACCCTAAACCCTAAACCGTACGCCTACAGCCCGGAAGCATAAACTGCCTAAGCCCGAAATCCTGAAGCAAGAAATGCTAACATTCAGTAGACCCGCAACTACCCCGCATTTTTGGTCACCCAATGCTCAGGATCAGAAGTCTCTGTATGTATGTATGTATGGATGTATGTATGTAAACCTGTGCATACATATTTGCATCCATACAGAAAGCGGTATTTAAATTATATACACATATGCATATATACACATGTACGTATGTGTGTGTAAAGTGAGTGTCTGTGTGTGCGTTTATATTTGTTGTATGTAGTGTACAGGTATATACACAAAAAGGAGGTATAACGGTATGAAGGACAACTGATCACGGGGATTTGGAACGGATCCTGCACGGTTCAGGGGGACATTTTAAGCTTACCTGTCCAGCAACCCCGCATGTTAGAGGTTAAGGGCTTAGGGCTTTGGGATATGGGAGTTTTCATCCAAATATAGTACCCTACATAGTAGGATCCTCATGATAAGGACCCCCATATAAGGTACCCCTAATTTTCGGAAACTCCCATATAGGGATTAGGGTTTAGAGCAGTTTTTTGGGAATTCAGGGTTTCGGACCCTTTGAGTTTCGGAACCTTTGGGTTTATAGCGGGTCATAGGGTTTAGGGGTTTAGTGCTTAGGGTTTAGGGGTTTAGGGTTTAGGGTTTTGGGGTTTAGGGTTCAGGTGTTTGAAAGCTACTCCCTGGACACCTCACGAGATCATAAGCAAGACTTACTTGCCCAACACCCTTGGAAAGATGCATTTCAACGTTTGAGCAAACGCACACCTAAGCAAGCCTTGCGCCATCACGGTCCCGTCGGACCTCTCCAATCTTGAAAGTGCTCCACACTACAGCTCGCACGAGCGCAGGCATTGGCAATCCGGGCCCAGATATTCAACTCTGTTCGGTGTTACCGATTTATGGTTTTGGGTGCAGGGTTAGTTCAAGTATGCCCTACCCTACATCTGCAACCCCGAAACCGGTTAAGGATAGTACGGTATAGTAGTGTAAGTTAGCTATTGGGAGAGAGGGGTTTAGGGTATACCCTAATGCTCCTGGAACTCGTAGTAGCCCTGTGTGGTATCTGATCCTTAAACCCTTTTAGTGTTGCTTTCGTCTCTAGTTATAAGGTGCAAGAATCCAAACTATAGGGGCCTGAGCAATTATAGCAGGGCTTGGGGGTATATCCTACTATACATACAAGAAGGAATCGCCAGAACCCTATTCTGATTATTGAGGCCCCTAAATTACACTCGTATAGCACCCCTTAATAGTATACTTTAAAGGAGCCCTCCTAAACCCTAAACCCTAAGCCCTAAATTAAAGGAGCCCTTTAAACGAGCCCAGAACCCCTAGTCTGATTGTTAAGGTCCCTACATTACGGGCCTGACAGTCCGTGGCCAATGCTCTCAGCGCGGCACCGACTTGGATCTTCGACGATGCTCCCGGGGACAGGTGTCGAACCTGTTTTTTTTTGCGTTTTTTGTCGAACCTGTTTTGTTTTTTTTTAAGGGCTCCTTTCGAACCTGGGGTTTAGGGTTTAGGGTTTTGGGGTTGAGGGTTTTAGGGTTTAGGGTTCAGGGTTTAGGGTTTTGGGGTCGAGGGTTTCGGGTTTAGGGTTTAAGGCTTGGGGTTTAGGTGTTTGGGGTCGAGGGTTTCGGGTTTAGGGTTTGGGGGCTTCGGGGTTGAGGTTTTAGGGTGTCGAACCCGGTGAAAGTCAGCTTCGTTGCGCGTAGATCAACGGTTCGCAATACAATCCTATAAGCATAGATGTTAAAGGGGTAAGTATTTTGTACATATTTTGAAATAGTTCCGAACTATAACAGAACAGAATAGTTAATTCCGTAGAATTGTATAGTGGCAACCATTTCAGCATCTTCACCGAGTTTAGTGTACTAGAGGTTGGCCTTTGGGCCGGGAAGTATCCTACACGGCCTTGGGTTTAAGTTGCTTTTCTAGGATACCCAGTAACCTAAGAATAAAAAGGCCTCTCTTTTTGGTATTGGGTAACTTTATAAGGAACCTAGGACTACAAAAAGGGAATAAGCGTACTACTGGAGATCCTAGTTGTGGTTGAGGGGCAGGTGTTCGGGGCATTTTGGTTTAGGGGTAGGGGCTTCAGGTTTAGCCAGGCATTGAGGTCGCAACGTTCATGCATACAACCGCACCACAGTAAGCCTTAAAAATACGGCTGCCTTTTTCGCGAGTAGCCGGTCTGAGTAGGAATGCATGTGCAGGTGCCTACTCCGCGAAATGTACCCAACTCCATACTAACAACAACTATCATAAATAACTACGACCAGTCTAGATGAGCGATTCTGAGTTTGGTACGTGGGACCTGTTATCCTAATGTTTTGATGTGTGGCCAAGGTTACCGGATGGCACTGAAGTCAAAGAACCAACAAAAACGGACCATAACTTTTCATATTCCCGTGCCGTTAAAGTAAATGTGCAGGAACCATATTCGAACTGTCTTGGGTTGACTCTGGCAACCTGCTGACTGCGATCCTCAGCCGAAGGACACTAAACAAATCTCCGTTGGGCGGTGAACACCGAAGATTAGAGACTGCCTACCTTAAGGCTCCCAAAGGGGTCCTTTAAAGGGATCTATAAGGGTTTAGGGTTTCATTAGGGCTTATACAGGGTTTAGGGTATATGCAGGCTTTAGGGGTTTAGGGACTACCCTAAGTTTTAAGGCTGCCAAAGGGGTCATGGGCTTTGTGGGGGAAGGGTTTGGGCTTTGCGGGCTAAGGTTCGGGATCTCACTACGAGGGTCCAGGAGCATTAGGGTAGCCCCCCAAAACGGGCAACAACCGAAAGAGCTACCCAGGCCAAGAAGCTGGATGAAGGTTCGGACGACCTTGGCTGCTGACGTACATGGCGCTTCGGGTATGGCAATAGGAATACCCAGAGCATCCTAAGTACCTATATACCCCACAGGGTTCTGATACCAGTTTAGTGGAAGGCAGGTTTGTCATAATAGGAACTAGGATGCCCAGTAACCTAAGAATACAAAGGGCTCCCCTTTTGGTACTGGGTACCTAGGATTACAAAAACGGAAAAGGGTAGCACTGGGCATCCTACGGAATTATCATTGTGGTTTGGGTTAGCATGCCCCATATAGGTACTTAGGAACCTTTGGGATAGTACAAAGGAAGGTTTCCATAATACATCCTACTTCGAACACTGAGGGTCTTCGGTTTGCCTAACATGCTAAACCCATAGGGTCCTAAGAACATACAAACGCTTCATGCCAAATATACCATTGTTTTTTGTTGTCTTGGGGGGGGGGGGGTCCTTCTTAGGGTTTGCTTTTTTATGGGGGATACTTGCTTAAACCATAATTGCAATGCCTGCTACAGGAACCCTACTTTGACTTTCTGCTCTAGAGATACTTAAGACCCCTCGAGTAACCACAGTCCGATGTTTGCAAGTCTATGGAGCAGCTGCACATTCATTGGCACAGCCAACCTTGCGTTTTGCAATTCACCTTTCCGATGCAAAGTACCGCAAAACCAAGACGTGGCCATGACGGGCGCTGAGACGCTCCACCAGAGATTTGCACATGTAGAAGGCGGTGACGTTTGCTACATACAGCTCCGGCAGCGTTGTTCTGGAAACTCAGAAACTCATGGTCGCCTGACATTTTCCACAGCACTTCCAGCAGCCCCGCTTTTCGTGCGCACCGATATCCATTGCGAGCAGGTGTCGAACATAGTCATCAGGAGCAGTTCCGTGCAAGGCGCGTCAAGGTGGGCACGCAAGCCGCTGTAGTGGAGTGGGCAGACCGCTGATAGCGCTCCGCACACGTAGTTCCCGAAACGACGAGTTTCAAGGAGTCGCATGCTGTAGTTGTTGTCGGAGATTCTCTCGGGTCGCCGCATAATCCCTTCCCCCTAATATTAAAGGACCCCCCCTCCCCCTGCCTTATGTAAAAACTGGATTTCGGAGGTTTAGTTTTTATATTAGGGGGGTTTCGGTTCGGTGCATCCACGTACACGGACTCCCAGCTGCTAGCTATCCTAAGCCTGGAGCCTTGAGGCCCTACTAAAGCCCTAAGCCTTAAACCTCGAGCCCCAAACCCTAAAGGCCTGAGCCCTAAAAAATTTTAAGCCCTAAAGCCCTGAGCCCTAAAGCTTTAGCCCTGAGGTCTAAACCCTTACACCCTAAAGCTCTGGTGTCTTTAGTACTGCTGTAATCTTTGGCTCTATAAAGCCCTGAGCCCTAAACCCTTAAAGCTCTGCTGTCTTTAGTACTACGGTAGTCTTCCTTCAATTAAAACACATACAGATCTGCCACCACCCTAATGTTGTCCCTTTTAAATTGAATGTGGGGCCCGAAACCGCGAAATTCCGGGGGCCGGGAGTTTTTATATTAGGGGGGGGGGGGGGTTGAGTGTTAGGGGGAAGCGATTAAACTTTAAAACATAGCAGCAGAACAAACGCATCCAACGAAGCAGCCCCTCAACCCTAAACCCTGAACCTCGGGAGAACCCTACAAGAAGAGAGCCCTACAAGAAGGCGGGGAAGCTGCGGGCAACTCCACTTTCTCGGACAGCGCCCGCTCCCAAGTACCTGAGTGGCTGCGGGTTGTAGAATTTGTAGGGCTCGGGGTTTACAATTTGTAAGGTTTGGGTTTTACCCATAGGCTCCATAGTAGTTCCTTTTGGGGATTACCTCTTAGGATATTAAATATGAAACCAAACAAGGAACTACTATGGAGCCTATGGGTATGTACCTGGGAGGTTGTGGGTTGTAGAATTTGTTGGATGGCGGATTCGCAAAGGGCCCTAAGGCCAAAGTACTTAAATAATGATTACAAGGAAAGATCTCTACAGGAGGAGTAACTACTGTTGATGATATAAATCGTGCATGCCCCATAATAAGGAATATACCATAATTCCCATATACTCCTTATTATGAGTCATGCAGGATTAATATCATCAACCGTAGTATGGTTCGGGCAAGTATCCCATATCGTTACTTAGGACCGCTTGGGATTTATGGGTTTTAATTTGAGATTTCCAAGCTGCACGCTTTGCGGGATCATTGGTGGGAGTAGGGTGTATGATCTACGGCTTAAGGCGGTTAGTAGTTTGCTGTACTGGCTCCATTCTGCTACAAGTGTTGTGCTGACCGGTTTTACCCGTCTACATCATACTTGGAGGGGCAGGGGACTCAGTAAGTAGGTTATGAGTAGGGTTATACTTGGGGTAACTCCATTTAGTGTATACTTATAACTCTACTTGCAACCTACTTACGAAGTCCTCTGCCCCTCCAAGTAGACCCTAAGCCCTAAACCCGAAACCCCATAGATCCCTTTAAGGAACCCTATAGATCCCTTTAAGGAGCCCTTTAAGCGCCCTTACTAGTTCCCATGATCCTCTAAGTATCAAACCTATACACCTTAAAGGGACCTTATGAAACCTCGAAACCCTTAACCCTTAAACCCTAAGCCCGAAACCGCAAACCCTAAACCCTAACTTGAGCATGCAGTCACCCTAAACCCCCAAGCCTAAACCCCAACAGCCCTGAACCCTAAAGGCACCTTATGAAACCTATACACTCTATATGCAGTCATGATACTATCATATAAAGGGACCGTATCAAACCTATACACTCTCTCTCTCTATATATATATATATATATATATATATATATAACTACCCCTAAATGCAGCGCTTATACTAGCCCTTATAGTCACTCTTATAGACCCCTTTGAAGGCTACCCTTTCCACCCTAAACCCTAAACCCTATACCTTATAGACCCCTTTAAAGGAACCCTTTAAACGAAGCCTATAATTCCCTTTAAGGAGCCCTGTAGGAACCCCTTACTAGTCCCATCCATGATACTTGCGGGACCCAGATCGCTGCTCGGCGGCCCGCCCTGGCTCTCCTGTGGCAGATGCCGGGGCTTTCGGTGGGCGCCCTCTTGGGCGTTCAGGGTTCCTTTAAAAGGATCTATAGGGTGTATGGGGTTCCTTTAAAGGGATCTATAGGGTTCCTTTAAAGGGATCCTTTAGGGTTTAGGGCTTTAGGATTAGGGTTTAGGGTTCAGGGTCGTACTTGTCGGGTATCATGGAGAACTCGGTTTAGAGGGTTTAGGGAACTAAAGGTTAACCGTTTTGCTTATATAGGGATTCCTATATAGGGACTAATTATACTGCTTGTCAAAGGGTTCTCTTGCGTTCAGGGTCCTACTTGTCATAGGGTTCCTTTAAAGGGATCTATAGGGTTTAGGCGTTCTAGGGGTTTTAGGGGGTCAGAACTCAGAGTTCCTACGGGAACCTATATAGGCCCTAAGGGGTTTCGGGATTTAGGGTTTAGGGTTTAGGGTTTTTGGCGGACACCCCAGACAAACGTGCGCGGCCAATTCGCATGCGGTTCCAGAGGAAAAGCGCACTTGCACGCGCACCTCAAAACGAAACGGTGAGAAAAAAAGCAGACACAAGTCTGCTGATGCTGAAAAGCCTAAGAGACAACCCCCGTCCCGGTTTCACCGATCTCCGGGTTTAAGGTTGCCCAAAAGGGCTGAGGGCCAGCAACCGCGGTTGCCGGTCTCCACGCGTAAGAACCTGACGTGGGGGCAGGCGCCTCAGGACAGATATCAGACTCGTGGTATGCGGCAAGGCAAGGCTTCGAACGGGACAAATGTTCGGTCAACCTCCGCAATGTCCAAAACTCGCGGGAGCAGCGCTGGCAGCTTGTGCCGAAGGCACTCTGCACCGCAAGGGTGCGGCACTTGTGTCGTCGCGCCAGGTGGACAGTGAGCTGCCTATATGAGGCGTAAGAGTTGCTGCACTGTGGACAAGCCCAGGGGAGTCCTGGTCCGCCGGCAGCTACGACTGTCGCCACATCCGGCGCCTCACGCGCGGCGAGCAGGTTGCGGTCGAAGCTGCGTCCCTTGCGACGTTTGTGCAAGAAATTTCGGCACAGTCGCGAAACAAGACCGCGATCAGTGCGTAGCACCTTCCGCAGGTCTGCCACATCCTCCGGCTTCCGGCTCAGAAGACCGAGGGTGAGGGCAGCCTCGATCGCACGTTCCCACCAAGAACCGGTGGAGTGAAGGCAGCGCAGCACCTGCCACAAGCCTGCGCGTGCTGCCTCTGCCAGGGTCCTTGCTCTGTGCGTGAGCAGCAACTCTTCGGGTGAGGGCAGAAACAACCTCAAGGTTGGTGAAGCCTGTGCAGGACACGCCCAGAATGGGGCGAAATGCTCCGCGGTACATACGGTAGATGGTGTCTTCAAACTTGGCCCGCTCACGTGAGGTGGCAAGGACCAGCAGTCCTGCCCCGTGCAGAAAGCAAGGGAGAATGCGAGACTTCAGGAGTCCACACTTTTCGACCTCGGTGAGAAACGGGTTTGAAAGAAGTCGCCTGCGGATGGGCCTGTAGAGGAGCATTGCCTGGCGCTCCCTGTGGAAGAGACCCGGAAGATCACTGCCATCTGCTCGGAGGACACAACCAAGGTGAATGTACTCAGGGACGAGGCGGACACACTGCTCACCCTTGGGTCCGGGGAAGCAGATGGTGGGTTGTGGCGTGCAGAGCAGGTCTCGGCGCACATGCTGAGAGCCTTGGCCATGCACCACGACCATGGCCTCGGTTTTGCCTTCCCCGAGGTTAGCCTCAAGCCCCTGGATGTTCATGCCGTGTGTGACCCCGGTCATGATGGTGGCCACTGCGGGAGACACGTCCTCAGGCCGGGAGGTTTGAAACAAGATACAGACATCGTCCGCCCAGGTCGGGGCCGACGAGTCCTCTGCATCAGCAGGTTGCCCGCAGCTGAAGGTAGCAAAGGCCTGGCATCCTTGCTCAGCCAAAGTATCTTCGATTGAGTGCAGGAAGTGTTGGAAGGCGAGGCCGAAAAGAAGATCGGCGATTGGCGATCCCGGGACCGTGCCGCTTTCTGCTTGCATTACATCCGGTGAGTCGATCCTGCCTGAAAACCACGTCCCATCTAGCTGTTTCCTCAGCAGGGTGGCCAGGACTGGCTGTTGGCGCAGGAGGTCAGGGACCGCGTGGTCACGGAGGGCGGCAATGAAGGCATCCTGTTGCCCCTGATCCGTGAAAAAGATCTTGGCCCTGTCCCGCACCCAGGCATCAGATTGAAGCTCCTGGGGGGACGCATGGAGCACTTCACGTGCGATGCTGTAGTAAGCAGCTCTGCAGTCCACGAAGATGGCTCCACCACAACCTTTGGTATGCTGCAAGTGCTGCAGGTGCGCACGGGCGCACAAGGCCGGGAGTGAAATGGGCGCTCCAGCAACTCCACCATAATGGGTGGCGGTCTTGATGCCGACGAAAGTGCGGTGGATCATGGGTCGTAGGGCAACCTGTGCAGCCTTTGCGGTAGGTTCCAGGAGCAAGACCGACCTGAAGCCTCCGAGTGTCGTCCCGTCCTTGCCAGGTTTGGGGACGGCGGCCGCCGCTCCGCCCTTCCACTGGAACGGAAATTTGTCGCGTACGGCAGTCTTGGCCAAAACAGGCCAAACTGCCCTTGCGCTCGCCATGGGATCAACCCGGAAGACTTCAGAAGGCAGCTTCGAGATGCCGGGTGCCTTGTGAGGCTTGAGGTGTCCGAAAGCAGCCGCTAGCTGGATGACACTAGGCAGCTGCTCGCCGTCAAGAGGCTCGTGGGCGATGTCAGGCTCGGAGGCCTGCGCCAAAAGGCTTGTGATGGGAACAGGACGTGCGCGCTCTGGCTCAGCAAAAAAGCGTGCGAACTCATCCATCACAGCCTCGCGGCCGGCGCACTCCCCGTCGGCAGTACAAAGGACCGGAAGGAGCGGGGGGCTTCGGAATTTGCGGCCTGTCCTGAGAACAGCTCGGAGCTTATGCGAGAACTCGCGTGGCCCCTGGTCTCTCGCATCTGCAATGGCCTTGCGGGCGAAACGAGCTCTGTCCTGTAAGATGGCCTTTGTGAGCTCGTCCCGGATCTCACGGCACCTGGTTGCATGCCATTTTTCCAAGCGAAGCTGTGTCTCCAGCTGGCGGCGTTCGCCCTCCGTGGCCGGCCAGTTGCTGACCGCTGCCTGGAGGCGCGCAGTGCGCATCTTTACAGTACGGAGACAACGACGGGCATGCCTTTTTTGGACAACCAGAGCAATGGTGCTCTCAGTGAGCGCCGGGTTGCGCGGCTTAGGGGGCGCCGGGGGCAGTGTCTTCAAGCAGGCATGCAGGTGGCGATGGATGAGATCCAAATGGCTCGTCGTGTCCGTACTCCATGGGATGGCAGGGAGGCTTGCGAAGGCGGCTTTGACACAAGCTTGGCCATGAGGCGTGCGCAGTGCCTCGGCGCTGACCCTGGGAACATCCGGTCTGACACTCGTGTCACAAGTGACGTTCAGGCTCAAGTGCACCGGGAAATGGTCGACATCGCAGTGTAGGTCATTAAGGCACGGGGTGTCCAGTGTAACCGCAGCAGGGCGCCACGCGCGCGGAAACAGGATGTAGTCCAGCAAAGCCGAGTGTCCGGTGGGACTGCGCCAGGAGGTCAGCGGGACACCAGTGTGGGAAAACTGCTGGCTGATGCCAGCCCCTGTCGCATGCGCAAAGTCTCGGAGGTGCTCACTGTTCCTGGTCTGGGCCGTCGCCTCCAACGTGTCCGGGTGGGCCGGATCTTGGACAAAGCGGGCGTTGGCATCGATGCAGGTTATGAGCACAAAACGTGGCGGGATCCTCCGGACCTGACTGTGCAAGTATTCCCACCATTCATCAATCTGCTCCGGGGAGCTAACCGCAGTCGGGGCATGCGCAACAACAATGGCCAAGTCCAGGCCGTTGACGCGAGTCAGGACAACCAGACACCGTGGCTTGGCACTCAGGATGGATACGGCCTGGCGGTCCCAGGTGAGGCCTGGTTGATTCGGGTTGATCCAGACCTGTGTGCCACCTGCACCAGCCTCGTCGCAGCTGGCACTGAGTACCCACCAACCTTGGGAATTGCTGAAACCGGACCGCTGCTCTCGGGTCTCCTGAAACCCCGCAAAGGACACGCTGTGGGCACGGAGACCCTTGGCCATGAGCTCATGCGCAGCAACTCCCTTCAGAGAAAGGACATTATAAGTAAGGATCTGCAGTGGCAACCGACACTGCTTGGGAGGCTGAGGGTCCCCAAGGAATCCAACGGGAAGCAGTGGCGGGGGTCGTTTCCCGATACGCTGGCAAGTATCGGCCCACGTGCCGTTGTCCTGTAGGGGAGGGAGCCCGGTACAGGCGGCCGTTGTCGCACAGAGCAACCACAGACGATCTGGCACGTACTCGCGAACAGCAGCAGTGAATGCAGAGATATTCCAGGGCCATGGGTCAGCACACCCCGATCGACCTGCCTGCTTGGCCAAAGCATCAGCAAGGTCATTGAGGCCACACCCCGAATGGGCCTCGACTTTGTGAAGAATGACCTGTATACCTGAGCAATGCGCAAAATTGAGGAGCCCCAAAAGTGCTCTGGTTGCCGGGTGGGACGGGCTGTCGCCACCTGCCGACGATATCAAGTCCAGAGCGGACTGGCAGTCACTGGCAATGTGGACGATCCTCGCGCCTGTGTTGCATGCAAAAGCGGCCGCGTGAATGAGGCCCTCAAGCTCGCCTTGGAAAGCGGATTCCTTGCCCACAGTGGCGAGATGCGCAGTGGCCGCATGAAAGCCTACTCTGCATACTCGGGCGCCTTGGCGGACCACAACAACTATGGCCCAGGAGGCGCTGGCGTGTGGCCCATAGTAGGAGCCGTCCGTGAAAATGAAGACCTCATCGCACCGGACCTGGGGGTCCCATAGCGGAAGGGTGTGCCAGGCAGTCGTAGGGGCCCGCAGGTCAGCCTCCAGTGGAGACAGGTCTGTGTACAGGTCGGCAAGGTTGTGTGAGCTGAGGCACTGGGCTGCTATATCGTGGTCGATGGCCCATCCTATGCACGGCTTCGGTGGTTGCACCAGGGAGTCAAGCGCAAGCGTGACCGGCGGCATGCGCCCGGTCCCCACGGGAGGGACAGCAGCAGAAGGAGGGGTTTTCGGGCAGGAGGCGGGCTGCAGGATACGACCGGCGGGGCCCTGTTGGTTCAGGGAGTTGCAGCCCGGGTCGAGTGGTCGGTGAGCGGGGGAAGAAAAGTTATCAGCCGTACGCTCATTGGCAGCTGGTATCACACGACGGCCAAAAGGGGTGGCAACTGGCATCTTCACAGCTGCAATGGTGGCCTCCAGATCCGCAACCTGCTGTCGCACGCGGCCTGTGGGCTTGCTGTCCTGCACTGCGCATGCGTGATCAACCTCCGCAGCCTGGGTACAAGGGTTCGCCGGCGCCGTAGGCTGTGGAGAGGCCTCCTCAGCATGAGCGCCATCCCTCCTCAGCACAGCCCGTGTTTGGAGCAGGGAAAGGGATCCAATCCCGCCGCCATCGTCAGTGTCTGGCTCTTCTGGTGGCTGGCCTGGCCGAGAACCTCCGGGAGAGGGGCCAGCATCACGCGAGCCTCTCGAGCTGCTAGCGGCCGATGCCGGCCTGGGCCTGACACGGGGGTTGCTCGGGGAGGAGGGTCCAGGTGAGTTCGGCCTCACTCGCCGCATAAGGTTGGGATGCGGATCGGTGGGGTCGCCATCTCGGACCCGTGTTGCAACAGCCCCATCGGCAGCATGTGGTGGTGGTACCACACGCCATCCCCTAGTAGCCGGCAAAGTCAACCCTCCTAGCTCCCTACCCCTAGGCATGGCGAAAGTAAGGAAGTCAGCATGATCATGGTCGCGAAAAGCGCTCCGGCCGGTATCGTGACGAAGACTGGCACCATTGACGCCATTGTGCGCGGATCCGCCAGACGGGTGCCCCTTGGCAGCAGACCTAGCTGGTGCAGGTGCCACAGTGCCTCTTCAGGTTCAGGGGTTAGAGGCTGACCAATGTACACCAGCAGTGGAGGGTGTTGCGCGCCTATCACATACACAGGCGTGGTATCGCCGTCTGGCACACCGAACAGCAGTCTGTGCTCAGCGAACCGCGCGTCGAAAAATCTGGCCATGGCTCCTGCAGCCTGCGCTTGCCACTCTGGATAGTGCGCCGTTGTGGGGCGCGTGAGTCTAGGAAGCCGCATGGGGTGTGCAAGGAAGCGGAGCCTGTGGATCTCCCGCGTGACATGCATGGCCGGCACGGCGGTGAAGATGTCAGGGTTCGCAATGAGCTGTACAAGGTCACCTGTGGCCAAGGGTCGATGCTGTGCAGCCATCGGAACTCCGTTGACTGTAACGATCATGCCGCGGTCATACTGCGCTGGCATGAGGACATCCCTAGGCATGGTGCCCGGGTTCACGGTCATGGCATGCAAAAGGGAGCCGCAGGTGCTAGCATCATAGACGATATGCACATCGCCATCATCCGGGAAGCATAACAGAGGCACAATGGTGACCCCAGCGATGCGCGACATGGGGCAGGCAGAGACAAGCTGTAACCTGGCTCCTGGCGGAATCGTACCTTGCAGTGCGTGAGCCTGCACCAGCTCCTGCACATTTTGCTGCACATTCACCGTGGCAATGCTCTGCGGCTGAGAACGCACAGTAGCTCCACAGCCCGTCAGCACGAAGATAACCTGCGACCCCTGGGACACGAGTGGCAACATCTCGGTAGTAGTGGAAGTTGTGCCCTGTGCCGCGAAAGGGTTATCCGGAGGTGCACCCCTGAGCAGTGGATCCGCAAGCAGGCGGGTGTGGTCGACCTGGAGCTGCAACCACCCCACAGTCTCCAGGTCGGCAGGCATCCGATCCCAGACGCGCCCCAAAGGATCCTGAAGGAAGAGAGCCTGTGCCTGGTCTGCTTGCAACGCCTGGTCCGGGGGTCGTCCACAAAACTGCATGACTTCGCTGATAAGCTCGGTAGCCTCCATGCCAGGTCGAACAACCATGCAGCAGATTTTACCGCCGAGCCTGCGCAAGTCCACTGGGACCACTTGCAAGGTGGCCGATTGGTACCGCGCGGGCCGTGACAACAATCTGTGGCTCCGGCAGGTTAGCCATGGGCGGCAGAAGGACCCGCGCGGTGCGTGCCGGCTCCGGGTTAGACGAAACCGCGTCAGCCACAAAATCAGCCAAGGACCAGTCATCGGCCCCCCGCCTGGTAGTGACATGATGGAGACGCTCCATGCATGTATACTTGCAGATGCCTCCTTCAGGTTGCGTGCTGTCCGTGAGGATCTTGAGGTTCCAGAGCGGCAGCTCCGAGAGAGGGTAGCGAAAGAGGTCGATCGGCTGAATGTCCATGGCCTGGATTCGCATATGTGCGATGGCAGATGGACGCGGGGGCCTGAGCTGTCCGAGTAAGCCAGGTGGCCGTGCGAGGGGCCATCTCTCACTGATGCCGGGTTGTGTGTCCCCCGAGTTCGCAGGCGCTTCGGTGTCAGGAGGTGGAAGCAAACCGTCAAGGCTCGACATGGAACCGACCTTGCAACGGCTGCTAGAAGGGCCGGGCGCCGGCGTCTGTGCGCATGGTGTCGTCGTGCAAGCAGCAGGCTGCACATACATTTGCTTGCGAGGACGAACCTCCGTGTGGCTGGTAGTGCCAACGACGGAGGACAAGGGGGGAGATGTCGACTCGGTAGGCCGACGAAGTGCACTCCGGAGGAGATGTGGGTGGGGGGCCGCACGAGTCTGAGGATTGAGGCGATCTTGCCCGCAGAAGTGCCAGACTTGCTGGCATGTCGCAAACTGTACACCCTTGATGGAAAATGGCTGTACATGGCAAGGCGGCTCAGTGGCTGGCCTCAGATGCTGGCTCGAAGGTTCGCGAATACAGGCTCGCAGCGAGCCATCCACCTCGTCAGGACCTATCTCCTCAAGGGCCATGGGAGGAGACCAGTCCCGGAATGTGGACAGCTCGCGCAACAAACCTGCATTACACTCCCCTGCGCCATGCAACGGGTCACAGATGCGCAGGAGAGGAGCCCCAGCGACTCCAATGTGTTCCTCGACGTAGGCCTCCGAGCGCGGGTCCCAGAGTGTCGCCGGCATGAGCATCCAGTCGTACAAAACCTCGTACTGGAGCAGGAGGGCCTGTGTTTGCGCGCGGGCTGGCGACACAAACGTTGGGTCCTCGAGGACACTGTGTGAAGAGCATCGGCTGTCAGCGTGGAAGGTTGTCCACGCCGGAGACCGCCTGAGGGGGAGGCTGAACTGCCAGCCGTCTGGCCTCAGGCTTTGCCAGGGACTGAAGACTGCTTGGAGTGCTCGGATATGTTGCCATCTTTGACACTTTCCGATGAAGAAACCTCCACAGTGTTCTGTCCTCCTCGTCGGGGTGTGCGCGAGTGTTCTCGGTTGCCCTGACTGAGCTCGATCTCCTGCGCCGCCTTGTCTTTTGCTTGCTTCAGCGCCTCCACCAAGTCGATCGCGGCTTGCTGGTGGGTCTTCCGCCGCTGTTCGAGTTCTTGCTGGGTGGCGATGGCTTCCATCACCCGTTGCTCCCCGACCTCGTCGGGGTCCAGGTCTTCGACTTCCATCGATCCCTTGGCTTCCTGCTTGATGCCGTCTGCAGCGAGCTTGGCCAAGTTGGCCGTGGCTTCGCCAAGCTTCCCACTCCATTGCTCCTCCTGCTCGTCCAGGTCGGCGAGGGTCTGGCCTTGTGCATCTACCTGCTGCGTGACCAGAGTCGTGAGGTCGTCGATGTACTTGTGCCAAGAAGCCAGGAAACTCGTCCGAGCTTGCCGGATCCGCTGGAGCTCCCTGCGCGCTGTAGCCTGCGCCGAAACAGTGCGGTGGAGGGTCTTGGCGTGATCCTGCGTCTCCATGCGCCCCTGCTGAGCCATTATCGTCCGAACAGACTCCGGTAGGGCCTCCTGGTGGTTGCCCAGGGTGTGGAGGAGCTGCTGCAGGATCTGTCTCTCGGCACCACCATCCGTGGGGGCCGTCGTCACAGTCTCTCTGGAGGCCTCCTTCGTTGCTGCCACCGGTAACGGAGGTGGCGCTGGAAGTCCTTGCAGAGTGGGCGCTGTGGGAACCGCCGCCGGGCCTGAACTCGGACCCGGCGCGGTAGGTTGCTGCCCTTTGCCGCCTCGTCTCCTCGGCGACTTGGGCCTCCGTGGCGATGCCGGGGTTTGCCACGCAGCTCCGCCCTTCCAGGGTGGGGCCGAGGCGGCTCCCGTCCAGTAGGGCTTGGATTGCCAGTGGCTTCCACAGCCACCGCAATATTCTTGCGTGCCCTTGTTTTGGCGTCGGCATGTTCCGCATGTCCACGGCTGGGTTCGTCCCTGGTTGGGCATCGCGTCGAACCAGGTGCGGCAAAGTCTTCTTGCCTTCGCCGGCAAGGTACTTCGCGAGTGGTGTCCCTCCAGTCTTCTGCACGCCTGCTCCACAGTCGTTCGTGTAGACGTAGAGGGGTTTTCGACAAAACTGCGGAGCAACGTCCGCGCTCGCGTTCTGAACCGCCTTTCCCGGCGGTGTCTGGAGGCCTCTAGGGGCCGTCGGATGGGACGAGGAATGGTCCCAGCTCAGCAGCCAGAGTAGCAGGCCAAGCCTCCAAAACCACATCCACAACCAGTGTATATACAAAACCAGTGGTACACAGACCAAAAGTAAAATACCACCTGGGTGGGCCAATCAAGGCAGCCAACCAGAAGTAGTGTCCACAATAACAGGTGGGCGTGGAAAAACCAGGCAGCCAACTGCAAAGTGGAAGAGCGGGGCACAGCCTCACCGCTCGAGTGCCGTCCACCCTCGGGATCACACGCCGAGGAGGTCAAGACAATGCTGCGCACTTGCGGTCCAGCAAAGTCCGTGGGCCCTGGGGCCACACTAGGGTAAGGCCGAGACTGGACCCTAAGGAAACTACAGTCTAAGCCAAACGCCTAGGGTTTAGGGTTTAGGGTTTAGGGTTTAGGGTTTAGGGTTTAGGGTTTAGGGTTTAGGGGTCCTACTTGTCGGGTATCATGGGAACTAAAGGTTAACAGGGTTATAAAGGGATTATTATGGGGACTAGTTATACTACCCAAAAAAAAGGTTAAAGGTTACCTAGTCTACTGCTAGGGGCTTGGGCACGATGCTAAGGGTAAGAGCACCGAATGCGCACATACTCCAAAATACCCTACTCACCAATAAGATAGAAGTCTGGCTTCCTCATCAGGAACCTAACCCACTAAATCCTCAACCCCAAACCCTAAACCCTTTTTGGATTCCTTTAACGGAAATCTTATGGATCCTGTTAAAGACCCCTTGAGCTGCCCCATAAACCCTAAACCCTGAAATCCTATAGATCCCTTTAAAGGAACCCCTTAAAGTAAGGTACCCTTATAGATCCCTTCAAAGGAACCCCAGGATTTAGATCATCAGTCCTAAACCCAAAACCCCCTAAACCCCCAAACCCTCAACCCTAGCCCCAAACCTTAAAGAGCCGAAATCTGACCTCCTCATCCCGTGTCGAAGTCGATCCGGTCTCGAAGCGCCTGACGTCCTTTCGGCGGGTTCGTCGGCAGGAATTCAATTTGAGTCGAAGGCTCCCGAAGGGGTTTAGTAGGGTAGTAGGGCGCAGTAGGGTTTCGTAGGGTTTATGGATGAATCAAAAATATGAGCTAGGAGCTCTAGAAGGGGTTAAGCTTTAGTCAGTCTAGGGTTTAGGGAGGGGCCTTATGGCCCGTGTCTTAATGTCTGGTTCGGGCTTCGGGGGTTTAAGGGTTCAGGGTTTCGGGTTCAGGAGTTTAGAGCTTTAGGGTTTAGCGTTGCTGAGTTCATTAGCCCGAATGAAAAGTGTACACATTCAGTTTTCTGGAGAGAGAATACTATACCAAGAAGTGTAAAGTCTGCCCACTCCGCTACTATGGGCTTTAGTCTAGGGTTTCAGGCTCACAAGTTTAGGGACCTGATGAGTAAATAGCGGCTTAGTTCATTCTACACTGGCCCTGGTAGGGGTTTGCCGCCGTAACCGCAAAGACAAGGATGCCGAAATCAAGCAAACAAGTGAGAAATCGCTGGGTTTGGGAATACCTTTAAACTTTAAACGCATAGCAATTAGTTCTACTGGTGGGGATCGCGGGGCAGGTGCCACTGTTCGAAAGATATTGGAGTCGCGTCCCTGGATACCATGGAAGGGTCTACTTAGAGGATCATGGGACTTAGTAAGTAGGGTATAATTGGGGTTATAAGTCCCCTAAATGGGGTTATACTAATTATAACCTACTTAAAACCTTACTTAGTCCCATGAGCCTTCAAGTTGGTTTCGGGTTTCTCGGCCCTAGGGGGGTGTCGAGGATCCATTTAAGCTTGTGCATTTTTTCGGGGGTTGGGGCTCCGGGCTCTGGTAAGTTCTAGGGCACTGTTCCTCTACTTGGAGGGTCGGGGGACTTAGTAACTAGGTAGTAAGTAGACTTATAAGTACCCTAAAAGGGACCCTAATTGGGGTTATGGTACTTATAAGTCCCTAAAATAACCAGTTACTAAGTCCCCCGACCCTCCAAGTAAGTGTTAGCATTGAAGGTTTTCGTGTTGCAAATGTGAGGGTTTAGTTTCGGGCTTTCACTAAGGGCATGCGTTGTGAAAGGGCGGAATGCAGCTGAGCTCGGAGCATCTTGCACTTGCAGACTCTTGAGTTTTACCCTAAGGCTCCGAAAGGGGTCATGGGCTTTCTGGGGGAAGGGTTTGGGCTTGGGGGCTAAGGTTTGGGATCTCACTACGAGGGTCCAGGAGCATTAGGGTAGGGCCTGGGTATTAGGTTTAGGGCTTTGCAACTCAAGGAGTTATTGTTTTGTTGGTGCAGAGTGCAGGACTTTGGGGGTTTCAGAGCGTATGGTTTTGGGGCTTGAGGGTGTCATTCCTGTAAGGGTTCATTTTACGGGCCCGACATGGGTTCTGAAGGGGTTTCGAACTTTAAGGTTTTGGGGTTCAGAGCTTTAGTGCCTTCGGGTTGTAGGGCTTTGGCGATTGAGGGCTTTGGGCGTTTGTGGTTAAAGGTTTGAGGGTTAGGGCTGTGGCATTTCATGTTGATTTCAGGTGTTGGGTTTTTCGCTTCAAGGTGTTATAAGGTTTTATAGATTACAGGACTTGCCCTGTGGTTTCCTACAGTTTCAACGGTTTTCAATCACAGCAAGCCGCCAATGTTAAAACCTCGCAGGAAACCAGGTTTCCAATGGTTTCGCCGCCTTTCGACCTGCTGCGTTCTATGAGTTTGCGTCGTACCTGCAGTTTCCGGCTTCCAACTTTAATTTAAACCCTGAAAAACTCCGAAAATCTTTGGCCACTCCACACGCGGTGGGATCTGCACGCCGCGGGGACGCGCCGGAGGCATGGCACATCGAGGCAAGAGAGCATCCCAGCGCTTGGTCGTCCGGAAGCTTCCGAGCAAGGAAGTGGACCGCTGCCTTGGAAAGCAGGATCGTGGCCTGCCTTCGCGTGTTGCGCTTGCAGCTTCCTCTTCATCGCTGTCGGCTACAACATGCTCCATGGCCCCTCAGCCTTATGGAAGAGTGCAAGAACGGGGTTCTCTCCTCTCCTCTTCTTTCTCCCTCTCCCCCTCCCCATTGAACCCGACAATCCATTCCTAAGCGCTGGACAAAACAATGATTATGAAGCCCTCAACACCCTAAGCTTACCTTTGGTTAGTAGGGAATGGAGGAATGGGGTACAATTATAACTACTATTACTACCATTCTTCCATTCCCTACTAACCAAAGGTAAGATTGGTAAACCCTAAACCCTAAAACCTAAACCCTAAACGCTAACACAAAACCAAGGTCCTTGAAGTCGCAAGTGCCATGCACGGGCGCCTGGCAGCGACGCGGACATGTCCGAGTGCAAATTACTTGGAAGGGCAGGGGACTTAGCAAGCAGGTTATAACTGGGGGTTACAAGTCCCCTAACTGGGGTTATCCTAATTATAACCCTACTTATAACCTACTTACTAAGTCCCCTGCCCATCCAAGTACGGGGAGCTCCAGCCGCAAAAACTTAAGGGTCACACGCTACTAGACGAGAACGCAGGGTTTGGGGCTACACACCTACACCCTCAACCCTACAGAATTGAAAGCCTGTCAAAACGGACTTTAAATTTACGGGTTTGTTTTAGCTCTTTTTCGATCTCTTTAAGGTCTAGGGTTGCGGCTGGATACATGTCGAAACAACAAAGCACTTGCACTCTAGATCCGTGAGCCCTAAGCCCTAAACCATAACACCAAAAACCTACACCCAAAACCCTAAACCTAGCCGGTCGGGAGTAGCCAAGATCCCTGCAGTTGGCAAGACATAAGCGAGTCCCCTTGTTCTCGACATTAAGCCCTTCAACCCTAAATCCTAGACCCCAAAACCCTAATCCCTACACTTCACCCCTAAACCGTAAACCCTCAACACTTGAAAACCCTGAACCCCAGAACGCTCAACAATTGAAGCCCTAAACCTCGGACCCTTGAACCCGGATTAGAGTTTAGGGTTTAGGATTTAGGGTTTAGGGTAGTGACACCGAAGAAAAACCAAGCGACACCAAAAGAAAAGACACAAATGATGCGCCTTCTCTTTGCTAAATAAACCTTTCAGGTTATGTCGTCCTTAAGGAAGGGCTTGACAACTTGCCTCAGCTCTAGCAAGAATGCCAGCAGTGAAACCACAATACGGAACTCTGAAAAGGCAGGCTGTTTCAGGACTTGGCTGACCTCACAACACCACATAAAAGTTAAACTGTTAGCCTTATAATGTAATTATAGTTCATACCCTAAACCCTAAACCCTATATAGAAACCCCAAGAAAGTTGAAGTCCGAAGAGCCCACCAGAAGAAGGCCAACAGAAGGAATTCTTCAGCCCTCAACCTTCTGCCCTAAAGCCCTACGGTTGATGATATAAATCCTGCATTACCTTAAGGACCCTAAACTATGGGAAGTATGGTATATTCCTTACTATGGGTCATGCAGGATTTATATCATCAACCCTAAACCCTAAACCCCCTACAGATCCCTTAAAGGGGCCCCTTAAAGGTACCCCCCCTCTAGATCCCTTTAAAGGAACCCCAGGATTTATATCATCAACCGTAAAGCTTAAACTTCCCAAGCTCTAAAGCCTGACACCTTGAAGACACATTCGACCAACGAAGAACCAACAGATGTGGTATACTACCCTTATAAGGGCTCCTTAAAGCTTCCTTTAAGGGCTCCGCTAAGGGCTCTGTAGGGTTCCTTAAAGGGGATCTATGGGGTTTAGGGTTTAGGGTTTAAAGGGAACTCCAGAAAGTTGGAATATGGTTTCAGGATAGGATACCCTATAATTTACCATAAAAGGCTTTAGGATAATCATATTCCAACTTTCAGGCTTCTACTGTAACACCTAAAGCCCTAAACCCTAAACCCCTAAACCCTAAACCCTGTGCCTTAATATATGAGTCCTTAGATCCCTAATCCCTATAGATCCCTAAACCCTAAACCCCTAAACCCTAAACCCGACCTCCATCACCTCTTCAATCACTTCGTGCTCCTCTTCGAGTGTCCCTGAGCTCAAACGAGCCGTCAACATGTGCTTGAAGCTTCCCAGACCTTCCAAAATCCCTTAATTAAGGATTATACCTTAAATCATATTAAGGATCCTACTATAATTTAAGGTATATTCCTTAATTAAGGGGTTTTGGAAGGTCTGGGTGTGCTTGAAGCTTCAGGGTGTCCTCTCCTCTACACCCTACACCCTACCCTAAACCCTCAAACATAAACCCTACACCCCCAAACCTCCCAGTAACTATATAGTAGGATCCCTAATATGAGTTGAAATATACTGCTTAAAACAAGGATTTTGGAAGGTCTGGGTCCTAACACCCTAAAACTTAACCCCTAAACCCTAGACCCCTAAACCCGTAGTTATATACCCTAAACCTCGAAACCATAAACCCGTAGTTATATACCCTAAACCTCAGAACCCTCAACATGGAACCCAAGAGTCAGCTCAGCACATGTCGAACGCATGAGACATTACTTAAGGACGAAATGAGCCCTGAACGGGCTCCTTTAAGGGTTCTGCGGGGGCTTGTGGTTCAGGGTTCAGGGTTTTGGGGTTTGGGGCTTAGGGTATGTTGACCATGAAATGAGCCCAAAAAGGGTACAAAGTTCATGTAGCATATGGGGATTGATAGTTCTGAAAGGTAGGTTATTCCGGCTTAAGGTAGTCCTGGGCATTCTGACTATCCAGGCGGGCGATTCTCCGATTGAAAGTCAATACATACCTGCCGGTCAACGACTCTTTCCTTACGGATCTAAGGACTCATATAAGGAAGGTCACTTTACAGGGATCTGCAGGGGGTCGTTTAAAGGGATCTATAGGGTTTAGGGATCTAAGCATTCATATATTAAGGCTTTTGGGCCCAAAGACCATACTATATGAGGCTTTTGGGCTGTTCTGATCCCTAGGGTTTCAAGAGACCCCAAGTGCGACACTTACTCGGTGAGTGTTGAGGTTAGAAGGCTGAGAACCTGAGCGTAGCACTTGTTTCGGCTACTTTCCCAGAGGATCCTAGGTACTGCTATGGGGGGTACTTAGAGGATCATGGGACTTAGTAGGTAAGGGTATAAGTAGGTTATAATTAGGATAACCCCACTTAGGGGACTTATAACCCCAATTATAACCTACTTACTAAGTCTCATGATCCTCTAAGTACTTCCCCACATCATAATAGTAATTCCTAATATAGAGACCCTACATTCTACTGTACAGGTACTTTGGACCGTTAAGGTTTAGTGAGTTGTCCTTTAAGCCCTTTGAAAATTATCTACTACTATGGTTCTCTACAAAATAGTGGGGAAATCAAACAACGTCCCAAAGGACTACCCAGTTAGTTTCTTATGATGCCGGGCGATATTGCACTAGTACAAGAGTGACAGTAGGGTGGGAAAGACCGTCGTTCCCTCTAAACGCAACTTGGACCCTAGGCCACGAATCTAAGCCCAAACCTTTTGACAATTGAAACTATCTTAAAATCAGGAAACCTTAAACGCTTGAATCCTAAATCCCAATCCAACTTGAGCTATCTTGAAGTTCGAGGTTCGGAAACCACGATGGTCGAAGTACCCCAAAATAGCAGTGTTCTAAGCCCAAATTCCATACTCGGAGTGGTGCTTCATGTTACGTCCCTGAACCCTAACCCCCAAACCCCTGAACCCTAACTAAACTAGAAGCCCATTTCAGGTGGTGTAGTTCCTCTTCCATAGTACTCCCATAAGACCCCTTTACCTTATAGGAGTGGTATGGAAGGCTTATGGGAGACTACCCACCTTAAAACTACCCACCTGGCTTAGATAAACCGAACCCTGAAGTCCTAAACCTAAACAGTTCCAACCTCCTTGATCCCCGTAAGGGTCCAGGTGCCCAAACAGTATATACTTTGGCCTTGAAATAGTTCCTATGTTTGGGCCAATATATATATATATATATATATATATATATATATGTATATACTTTTTGGGTACATGGACCCTTAGCTTAACCCCAAGTAACCTACCATTTTAAGGACGTATATAAGGAAAACATGTTAGGGAACCCTAAAATGGACAGGTTCCTTAGGGTCCAGGTAATGATTACTTTCCCTTACTTGGAGGATCATGTCACTTAGTAAGTAAGGTTATAAGTCCCTTAATTGGGGTTATAAGTATAGTTATCTTAATCAAAACCCAAGTAACTAAGCCTCATGATCCTTTGAGTAGACCCTAAACCCTAAACCCCATAGATCCCTTTAAGGAACCCTATAGATCCCTTCAAGGAGCCCCAAAGATCCCTTTAAGGAGCCCTTTAAGAACCCTTTAAGGAACCCTATAGATCCCTTTAAGGAACCCCATAGATCCCTTGAAGGAACCCTATACGTGGGCCCTTTGGGATTGCTTTCCAAGGTGCAGAACCGATCCATTGCCTTTTCGAACTGCTCCCGATTCAGCATGGTGCCCAGCTTCCTGGTTGCTAGAATACAGGGGTTTCAGTGAGGTTTAGGGTTTGGGGTTTAGGGTTTAGGATTTAGGGTTTCGGGGTTTAGGGATTTAAGAGTTTACTAATTGCTAGATTACGGGTTCCCAGACTTTCCCGAATTCCTAATGAAGGAATACTCCTTAAACTACAGTAGGGTCCCTAATATGAAATAAAGTATATTCTGTAATCAAGGGATTTTGGAAGGTCTGGGTTTCGAGGTTTAGGGTGTCCCCTCCAGATATACTTTCTACCTTACTCAGTAAGGCTTCAAGGTCCCGAAAGACAACCCTTATTACGGCTTCAGACCCAATTCCATAACGGCAGTATATACGGAGGCTCTGGGTGTAGGGCCGGATGCCAAGCACAATTCCCGGACGCAGCGGCCGAAACCTGACCCTACACCATGCCCTACAATGGGGTTATGGTACTTATAACTCTGCGAAAACAACTACTTCCTAACCCAAAGGCTCCATGTACCCATATAGTAGGTAGTTAGGCCTTAAAGTGCCCATGGAGGGACCCCTTTAAGGCCAAAGTACCTACTATATGGATACATGGAGCCTTAGGGTAAGTCCCCCGACCCTCTGAGGTCCGAGTAGGATGCCCAAACAATCTTTGAAGCCTACTTAGAGGATCATGGGACTTAGTAAGTAGGTTATAACCCCAGTTATCCTAATTATAACCCTATTTGTAACCTACTTACTAAGTCCCCTGCCCATCCAAGTAAGGAGCACATTAAGGAATCCTTAAAGGAAAGCCAGCCCAGCAAGTCTACATGAACTACGGTTGATGATAGAAATCCTGCATTACCCATAATAAGGAATAATACAGGGTTTATATCATCAACCGTACCATTATGGAATGAGCTCCCTACCGTCAGAATACGAATGATTTTTTTGAACCTTATTACATAATTGTACTGTTGATGATATAAACCCGACCCTAGACAATGGGAATTTATGGTGTATTCTTTGTTAGGGTTTATATCATCAACCGTAGTGTATATGGACCCTCTGGGAAAGGACCTCTTAAGCCTTGTACCCTAAACCCTACAGAACCCTTGAAGGAACCCTTAAATGCACCCTTATACTACTCGGGAACCTGGATCTTTGTACCCGAAACCATCCTAAAACCTTATAGAACCTTGGTAGAACCCTTATAGTAGATCCTTATAGTAGACCCTTAAAGGAACCCCCTAGTCGGGTACATGGACCCTCCGAGTTTGACATTAGCCCCGCAGTGCGGCCGCTTTGCTTGTGAAGGCGCTGACGGATTCGGCGCTTGACCGCACGATTCCTCGGCGAACTTCAGCTTAATAGGGGACCATAATATAGGATCCTTGTTATAAGGACCCCCCAAAAAGGTACCCCTGGTTTTCGGAAACTCCCATATAGGGCTCAGGGGTTTAGGGGTTAGGGCTTAGGGGTGTAGGGTTTAGGGCTTAGGGTTTAGGGCTTAGGGGCTTAGGGCTTACGGCTTAGGGTTTGTTTCGAGCTTGGGGTTAGGGTTTAGGGCTTGGTGGTCTGATCGTCCTCTAGGGGTGCCTGGGGCCTTAGTGATTCTTTAGGGTTCGGGCTTCTTCAGGGCTCAAGGTGTTCTAAGGTCCAGGTTTCTTTAGGCTTCGAGGTTCTTTACGGGCCTTACAAACTGGAAATAAGCCCTAGACATTGGGTGCGGCCCCCATACAGTGACAGTTTTTAATAGGGCTACTATTAAGGGCCTTCTATATCAACATTATGAATATTCTCCAACTGTTACTGAGTGGGGGCCGTACCCAACCTCGTCTAAACCCTAAACCCTTAAAGCCCTGAATCCCAAGAGTCTCCTGTCTGATGCTTAACTTTATGCAGCGATCAATCCCAAACTTAAGAACATCCGAATGCAACAAATCCGTAACATGCAAACTTACAGGAACCGAAAGCTCATGGCACCACGTCCCGAGCTGCCCTAAATCTGGAAACTCATTCTCTTCATGCAAGATAAATCCTCGGTCGGTCTAGTTACAGTCGTGTGAGGTTTGCTGCGCTGCACTTTTTGGTGCTTTGAGAATTAATTCTTGTCTTGGGCTCAAAATATTTGTATGTGCAGATGCGGGCCATGCTTCGACATGCTCGGCAACTTGCCGGGTCTTGGTCCGTGACCCCATGCCTCACCCTAAGGGTCCATGTGCCCAAGTAGTACATACTTTCGCCCAAGAGAACGTGCATACGGTTGCTGATATAAATCCTGCACTACCCATAATAAGGAATATACCATACTTCCTATATATTCCCTATTATGGTTTATAATGCAGGATTTAAACCATCAACCGTACCGACTACTTTACGGCCAGAGTATATGCTATATGGGCACATGAACCCTTAGGCATGGGACAGGAATGAACAGGGTTCTGGGGTTCTGTTAAAGCCAAAACATATGCACGGAATTGCCAATTATAACTACCCTAAGCCCCAAACCCGATGAGAGAGAGAGAGAGATAGATATATACATATATATATATATAAATACGAATATGTAGGTATCGAAATGTAACTTATAAAACTTCTATATCTGCAGAAATATGTATACACGCCCCTGACCCCAAAACCAAACTCCGCAAACCCCAAACCTCGAAGCGCGCACACACGCACACGCACAAACCCGAAACACACACTAAACCAAACACTGTTGGGCGCATGGCGGTGCGCCGTGGAACGCCTCCGCCGCCGCTTGCAGTAGCTCCTTGTTTGGCTTGGGGCTTCAGGGTTTTAGTTAGGGCTTTAGGTTTTAGGGCTTGAGGTTCAGAGTTGTCCGGGGTTTACGAAAGGTTAAGGATTTCAGGGTTGGATTCGGACCAATATCTTAGGATTCGGACTACCATTGTAGAGTTCGGGCTACTATTTTGGGGTTCGGACTATTCTTTCAGGATTCGGACTAACTGTTTTAAGATTCGGGCTATTCGGACTCGGCGGCTGACTGGCCAATGCTTGAACTTTTGGCCTTGGATCACGGAGGAACTGCATTAAACCACTAGCTGTTGGCCTTCAACGACGAATTATGAACCACGAGTTATTGGCCTTGAACCACGAATTATTGGATTCGAAACACGAACGATTAGGGTTACCGTCTAGCTTAAGGATACGTTTCGGGCATTTCGGAACTTTGTCTTGATGGTTGAAGGATCCGGGGTTTGGAATTACAGTACGGGTGATTGGGTGGACAGCAAACATCCGCTTGATGATGACGCAAGTCCTCAAACCTTGAACCCCAAACGCGGAACTCTAAGTAAAGGAGCGCGCTACTTGCGCGAATGAATATGCTTATTCCTCTAAGGATCACCCGTCATCTGAACTCTTGATTTGCACAACCTAGGCCTCAAAGCCAAAAGGCCCTAAATTCCGTATGCAGACCAGCTGAAACTTGTAAAGGGGCATGAAACGATATCAAACTACGTTCGAAACCAGAACAACCCCAAACCGGAAGCTTCAAACCCGGAACAACTCCTGCAACTCCTTCTGGCACTCGTGCAGAACCCACTCAGAAAAAACACGTAAATCACCATCTCTCAACCTTCTCCAACACGCTAAGACCTATTTTCGAGGGTATTTCATTGCGACTTCCTTATATTAGATGACCCTAAACGGTAAGTGCAACTGAAGCCCTTATGTCTGCAGAACCCTAAACCCTACATCCACATGCCCTTAAACCCTAAACCCTAACAAAAAGCGGCCTCTTAAAGCCTCCTGAACACTAAACCTGAAACCCTACAACTCAAAACGGAGATACCTAGGACCTTAAAGACCCCTTATAGCAACCATTATATCGGCAGTATTCGGCAGTTGTCAAAACTATGGTCCCTTTTTGGGTACCCTAAATATTATGTGCCGTATTATCTTAAGGACCCAGAAAGGGACCCTAATATTGATAACCACCCATATAGGAACCCTTAGGGATTCCTTCAAAGGTTTTTGTAAAGGAAGCAAGGAACCCTTCGATTCTGGAAACCCTCAAAAGGACCCTTAGGGTACACCCTGTCGCTCCTCTGCGCGCCGACTGCCCTTCTCGGACCTTAAAACTTCAGCTGTTACCCCGGCGTGTTTAGGGATTACAGGGTTTATAGAAGACAGGTTTTGGGGTTCAGAGTGTTTTGGGGTTTTGGGGTATACTACCCTGAAAGGTTTGGAGGTTCAAACACCATATACGATTTCTTACTACATCAGCTGTTACTCCGACTATGGGTTTAGGGTCTTTAGGGTTTACGGCTTGGGGCTTTTATAGTCACGATAGGCACCGCAATGCTCGGACTTGAACAGGTTTTATAGAGGTTTCATAGGGTTTGTGGGCTTTAGTGTAGGGGCTATATCATGCCTGAGCAATATCTATTTTTCCCAGTGCCTCTTTAATAAGAAGAGTACGTACCCCTCTTTCTGGTACTCCGTTCTATGAATCAGGGAGTCCTAAGATAGAAAGTGGAAAAAGGTACTACTGAGGAACCTAGATAATGAGAAACGGTATTAGATTCTCCGGATCTAGGTCCTGTGTTTAGGGTAGAATAAGCCCGAATCGTGCCAAGTGCTTACGTAAGTTACGTAGCAGAAAGTAGGGTTTAGGGTTTAGGATACCTATGTAGTAAGAAAAAGAGCTTCTGCCAGCAAGAATTACAACTATATTATATGGTTGGGCAAGCATCCGTATCTAGAAATACCTGGACCCGTAGGCAAGGTGCTTAAATCACCAGAGCAGGACTTGTGTACTGCTCAAAACACTTTGGGTCCAAAGAACCCAATAATTAGGTACTTGGGCTGATGATAGCTATAGGAATTATGTAGGTTACTATTTCGGAGAGTATATGATAACCGGGTACTTGGACCCTAAGGGAGATGTACGCTGGCCGTCAGTTGCAACAGC
Organism: Symbiodinium sp. CCMP2592; assembly: GCA_905221615.1. Classification (NCBI taxonomy): domain Eukaryota; class Dinophyceae; order Suessiales; family Symbiodiniaceae; genus Symbiodinium; species Symbiodinium sp. CCMP2592. The sequence goes on from CAJNDT010006135.1 coordinate 2,048,989, forward strand.
GCAGAATATCCAAAACAGATTCAAAGATGGTCTGTAGTGTTGGGACTATACAGTAAACCCCATAAAGTTGGAAACCGGATTAAGGCCAAATAGTGCTGTCATTCCCTTTACGTTACTCTCAAGGATGTAGGCTAATTATGGGGTTTCCAACTTTTGGGCTTCTACTGTAAAAAAGGAATGATGTTACGTAATGGTTATCTCTCCGACGAGGCTCCAGGACATCTACAGGAAGATTTCTCCTTTGGATTCGGGGATCATGGTTTAGTGATGAACTGTGGGGTTGGGGTTCCAAGGTCTGGGATTCCACTACCAGGGTCGAATGCGTCAGACCCCAAACATCCCCAGACCCTAAGGTTGCTTTCTCTAGATTTTTGTGATTCATTTCATAGGTTGTACAATCCTCTTGAGCCGAATAAGAGAAAACTGTGCCACCGGCCTACCTACCTTAAGCCCCCCGAACCTACTTGTTTTGTAGGGGCCCGATGAATTCCATTAGGGTGTATAGTACGAACCTGCAAATCAGGAGGTTCTGGTAGGTTAAGGTAGTCCAGATTTTGTATAAGGGGCCAAGTACCTAAGAATCATATATTTTCCCAAATACATACCTGTATGTGTTGGGCCAGCTGACAGCTGGTGTTGGACAATGTCGTCGCTTTATTGGGCGGCTAGAGCAGAACTTACAAGACTTTCTCAGTTGTCATCAATGCATGTCGTCACATATAGGCCATGAAACCAAAACCTTGAATTCTAGCTTGCAGATTTGATGTTCAAATTGTCAGAAGAACCAATGAATGAAGACGCTAAGCCCAGGAAACGCACGACCTCGGCGGCGTTGCGATGAAAGAACAACACTCTACTCCTCGTGGGGTGTAGGATTCAAGGACTAGTCAGAGTTTAGCAAGGAAGGCACGGGAACACATAATATTTTTTTTGGAGATTCCCGTGACAACAACCATGAAGCAAAGAAAGAAATAAGTAAAACAGTATCCAAAAGCCGTAGAAAACACCCTAGGTGCTGGACCCAAGCCCTTAATTCTGGAACGCCATCGCATATCCTTCTTTTATCTATGTTATGGTATAGTTATCCTTGTCGAGAAACTGGTTACTATTTTGCAACCCCCCTACAAGTATGTAGCCGCGTTCGCTAAACAGGCGCGAAATTTGGCCAAGTAGCCGCTTCTTGCGGTGGCCCATGGCGTCACCACACATCGCAAGCGAGTGGTGAACAAGTGGCGAGAAAAAATTAAACTAAGAGGCGTGGTCAGACTCCGTGACCAGGAAGGAAGCAATGCTAGAGCAGGAGAATCACAATAGTTCCAAACCCTACTTATATAAATAAGCCCAAAATCCTACTGTAGTTTGGGGAATTAGCGACACAGTGCCCAGATATTGAACATCAACAGAGTCGGTCATTGGAGTCCGCTGCAGCGCGAAGAGTGCTGTGAGAACTTGCCGGTTTCAACAAGTATGACAAAGATAGCAAACACAGACATGTGTGTGTGTATATATATATATATATACACGTCTATATACGTCTATATACGTCTATATATATATATATATATATATATTTATTTATTTATTTATTTCTTTATGCATATCTACACATGCTGCATGTCTTACTATGTCAGAGTGTCAAAACTGCATTTATTCTAGTGTTTAAGCTAGTGCATGACAAAACGTATAGGAGCTTATGATGTATGAACCCAAGAAAAGGCAAAGGGCTGTGCAGGGGTTCTATAGGCTTCCTTTAATGGGTTTACAAGGTTTCGATTCTGAAAAGTTTGACCTAGATCCTAAACTCTATAGTTTCTATAGCCGTTTTGGAGGGTCCTTTAGTTCCTTTTCGTAGGATCCCAAGCATACATTAAGCTATCACCAGAAAAGGTGCTATAGCTTTGGATACTTATGATACGTTGCCAGGGTTGGTCCCCCTAAACCCTAAACCAGGGGAGCCAGCCGGGCTTCTAGCGAAGCCAGGGGTTTAAGGTTTAGAGCTTGCGGCTTACGGTTTAGAGTTTAGGATTTAGAGTTTAGGGCTTAGATCTTAGGGCTTCGAGTTCAGGGCATGGTTAAGAGTTTAGGGCTTCTCAACTTAAAAACTAAACAGTACAACATGTGCCGGTAGAGACGTGAGTGATGCAAGAAACACAAACTTAGAAACTTCGGAAGATCTTTGTGCTTAGGGCTTAAGATTTTGAGTGTAGGGTCTAACCCTAGCAGTGTTGCTTAGGGAGCTTACGATACTTGTTGGACTCATTTAGTACACACTAAAGATTGTGATCGCAAGTTCTCATGCACATAGCGCATTGGTCGGTGTGGAAGCCCAAGAGCAGAAGAGAGACAGCAGCTTGAGCCAACCGTTGCAAGAGAACTCCACACTTTAGGTACGGCCCCCATACAGTAAGAGTCTATAATAGGGCTACTATTAAGGTCCTAATATAACTATATTATGAATATTATTCAACTATTACTTAGTGGGGGCCGTACCTAATCCACTTGCCCTGAGGGTCCATGTACTCACATAGTATATACTTTGGGCCCAAAGTACCCATATGGCCAATGTATATACTACTCAGGTACATGGACCCTTAGGGTTAGACGGCTAGCAACAACCCATGTTAATGACGAAAGAGGCCGAAACCCCACAACAACAGCAACAAAAGTACCAAGAGCCTGAACCCTACACCTGCCCTGAACCCTAAACCCTGCAAGGTTACAGTTTGGCGAACTGTACGACTGATGTCTTCCACTGAAACGAAGCCAACTACTGCGTTTGAGGAAAGCGGCTGAAACCCCGCGCCGCGTTGTTGGAATGGGGTTTAAGGATTTAGGGTTTTAGGATTTACGGGTGACCCCTGAGGGGCCTGAATGAACAACTCACTACACGTGGAAGTCGGGGATAGGATAGACCATGTCTTTTCTAGAAGGCGTCTTTGTCATTCCCTGAATTAAATCATCAAGCCCCTAAAGCTTTATCCCTGATGCTAAACGCCAGAACCTCAACTCACAGGGACCCTTAGGGGGGAAGGGGAGGGGGCCTTAATTTAATAAGGCCTATTTAAGGAAATCTAGTCCCTCCCCCTCCCTAAACCCTAAACCCTACCCCCCTCCCGCCCACCTCCCTGAGGTTTCCTTTGGTCAATCCCTCAGCCCTAAAGAGTAAACATTAAACCTAGTCCCCACAACCTACCAGGACCCCCCAAGTGCCCTTCTAACACAGCCCTTATGGTCCTTCATAGTGGGTATTTAGGGTATATTAGACGGTAGTTGAGAGGTTTAGGTAATCCCTAATGCAAAAACCCTTAACCCCGAAACCCTAACCCCTCATGCATAAACCCCAACAAACCCCAATCCCGACACCCTACTCCCCCAACCCTGAGACTCAAAATAGCCAAAATAGCCAAACGAATGCAGTATGGCCTTTGCGCACAAAAGCCGTCAAACATAAGTCCTTACAATTGTAACAGGTTGTTGCGACAACAGTGAGTTGGAAGCACTTCCACTCCTTACCTGATGTTTTTCCGTTTGCATTACCACTTTGGATTTGTCTTCCGTTTAATCTTCCGCTTGCATTTCTGGTTGGGTTTTGCTTTCCGTTTACATTTCCGTTTTGGTTTCCACTCCCGTGGGCACTTCCATTTTGGCTTCCATTTGTTTTGGGGCTGGTTCTACGGCTTTAGTTCAATGGCAAAATTGAGTTTGGGCGACCCGTTCCTGCCCTCCTTCCCCTGGGGTCGGGGGTGGGGATTAAGGAAGGAGGGGGCCGGGGGGCCGGGCACCTTCCCAAGACGATGGGGGACGGGGGAGGGTGCGGGGTGGGGGGTGGGGGGGGTGGGGGGGGGGGGCCGCCCCGGATCCTTGACCGGTAAATCCCGGACCCTCCCCAGCCGACCGGATCCTTGAGCGGTAGATCCCGGACCTGGAAAATTGCAAAACACAGTGTGTTTACTGCTTTTTTCCGGTTTGGAATGAAAAACACAGGGTTTTGAGCTCCAAACCGGAAAAAAAGCAGTAAACGCACTGTGTTTTGCAATTTTCCAGGTCCCAGATCTACCGCTCAAGGATCCGGTCGGCTGGGGAAGGGTCCCAAATTTACCGGTCAGAGATCCGGTGCTCTGTGGGCTTCCGTTTCTGGATCCGGTTGAGGAACTGGTTCCGCGGAACGCCCTGTTTCCGAACCCGCTTTGGAAACCCCGCATACTCAACAGGTTCTCCCGAACCCTTCTCGCAGATGGGTTTGGGCCCTGGGAACCGGCGGTCGAGCATTCCATGGCCGCGAAATGGGCCTAATGGAGCCTCTGATTGGGGCCTGATGATTGGGGCCTGCGCAGCGTCAACGTGGTTTACCAACCTGCAAAGACATAGAGACACTACCAGGGAAAATGGAAACCTGAACGGAAGCGAAATCTACACCGGAACCCCGAATGGAAGCACGAGCGGAACCGAACAAGCAAGTGGACAACGAGACGGAAGCGAAAACGGAAGACCCTGGAGAAGTGGAAGACAGAACGGAAACGAAACGGAAACAGAAACGGAAGATGACAAACAGCTTGTTCCCGAATTGCCTGTCACAACCTTACAACCTTACAATAAAGCCCAATGCCTAAAGCCAAGTACCCGTAAACCTAAAACCTAACCTTTGTCCCCAATCCCTAAACAGTGCTCAACAGCCCCTAAACCCCAAACCATAATCCCTAAACCCCGATCCCTAAGCCCATGATCCCTACAACCTGAAACCCCACACCCCAACGGCGTACTGGCCTGCGGCCTTCAAGGCTTTGAACGCGCTGGGCTTTCGCTACCTGCACTTGGAGGGTCGAGGGGCTTAGTAAGTAGGTAGTAAGTAGATGTATAAGTTAGTACCCCAAAAGGGACCCTAATTAGGGTTATGGTACTTATAAGTCCTTAGAATAACCGGTTACTAAGACCCCCGACCCTCCAAGCAGGTTCGGGACCATCAATCCCTATAGATAGGGTCTAGGGTTTAGGGCTTAGGGAGTTTGGGGTTAAGGGTTTTATAAGGGTCCTTGAAAAGGGTCCTTGGAGGGGTATTATGAGGGTTCAAGGGACCGAAAAATAGGGACTCTTACCAGGGTTTTTATAAGGGTTCCAATAAAGGTTTAGAGGGTGTTTTACGAATCTAAGGACGGTGCTACCCATAGGCTTCATCGTAGTTCCTTTTTTGGGATTACCTTACAGGATACTAAACACAAGCCACAAAAAGGAACTACAATGGAGCCTATGACTAAAGGGATCTTCAGGATTCTAACCAGGGGTTCTGAGAAGCCTTGCATGGGGCTTGACAGGGTCCTAAAAGGGCCGAGTGATGAGGTACGTCGGTCCAGCGTTTGGGGCTTTGGATCGCAGATTTGTAGGTTAGTATACAGGGGAGTATATGGGAGTTTCTGAAAATAGGGGACCCTAATGTAGTACCCTGAGTAGTAGGATCCTTATTCTAAGGACCTCCCAAAAACGTACCCCTAATTTTCGGAAACTGTCGTATACTAATTATTGAGGAAAAACAGTTGATGATCATGTTGTAGTCTGACTCGAAGCCGAATGATATTGCAGGTGCGAATACCACGTCGAGGATTACACCATACGCAGCACTTACCTCCAACAGAAGTTGAGGAGGGAAGCTGTACCCATAGGCCCCATAGTAGTTCCTTTTTGGTTTTACCTTATAGGATTCTATATATGAACCCCAAAAAGGAACTACTCTGAAGGCCTTAAGGTAATTACCACACCCTAATGCTCCTGGACCCTCGTAGTGAGATCCCAAACCTTAGCCCCCAAAGCCCAAACCCTCCCCGAGAGATCCCGTGGCCCTCTTCGCAGCCTTATTAAGGGTTTAGGGTTTAGGGGTTTAGGGTTTAGGATTTATGGGTTAAGGGTTTAGTGGTTTAGGGGTTTAGGGTTTAAGCCCTGAGCCCGAGCTTTTGAAACTCATCTATGCCGGCTGCATCTGCATGAAATTGCAGCTTCTTTCAAACTTGACAGGATCGAAGCCATTCCTTGGCATGCTCCGCATATGGTAATCCCCAAAATGAACTACTTTGGGGCCTATGGGTAAACCCTGGATGCTAGGGTTTACTTTCGTAGGGTTCCGGGACCCTAAACATGTCTCAGGGTTTAGCTAAAGCTGTACATGCTGGAAATGGCTTCGGTCGCAGATCGCATCATTGTCTCTTCAGGGACTTCTGAAGGAACCATGCGCTTGGGACTCGATGCACAAGCTTGAAGATGCTTATTCTAGACCTAAGAGTAACCTGGGAATAGAAAGGGTGCCCTTTTTGGTTTAAAGGGTGTTATAAAGAACCTGAACCCTAAAAAAGGGAATAAGGGCTTACTCTGGGTCCTAGTATTAGAGTTCAAGTCTTTCGGGCTTAGTGCAGATAGGGCTTCTGGGTTTAGGGTGAAAGTAAGGCCGTTGGGTTCGGGGTATATATTGCCTAAAGTAATTGTGTATAGGGATTCGGGCAAATTCTTGCATTTGACTTCTAAGCTTCGGATTCAAGGTATCCCGGGGTTTAGAGTTTAGGGGTTTAGGGTTTACGGTTTCCCTCCCAAAGGCTGCTAACTAGGTACCTTGATAGTACCCTAAAAGGCTCCTAAGAGGGGTCATGGGATCTCTGGGGGAGGGTTCGGGCTTTGGGGGCTAAGGTTTGGGATCTCACTACGAGGTCCAGGAGGCTTGGGGGTACTAACTAAATACCTTTATAGTAGAAAGTAGGGTTCCTATGCCACTTGGTATATTGGGCGAAGGATGACATGAACCCTAAAAGGGTTTAAGGTTCGGACACACGCCGCAGTATAATGGGTTATGAGGGTATCTACACCCCAAAGCCTGAACACTTAAACCCTGAACCCTACGGTTAAGGGTCGTCTGGTCCTGAAGGGAACTCCTTATTTAACACTGCTCCCTCGCACTTTCGGATGCACCTTCTTACTCTACGACGGTCTACAAGCCAGAAGCTTTACGGACAGCGTACAAAACCGAAACCCTAAACTCTAAACCCTAAACCGCATCGGCGGAGTGTCTTGTCGCTAGGCTGACTTTACCGCTTAACCAGTCCGGCTCCCGCTGTGAGGAAGCAGTCTGCGGGTAGGGCCGGTAGGGCTCCTTTTGAAGAGTCTAGGCTTCAATACCAGATACCTTAACCTGTCAAAACCTACTTTTTTGTAGGGTCCCTGTAAACTCCATATTAGGGTTATAATAAGAACCTACAGAAAAGTAGGGTTTGGTAGGCTAAGATAGGGACCTGCATAATCAGAAAAGGGTTTTGGGGTAAGGTATACTATACTATAGTGATAGTTATGATAATTAGCCGCCCCCAAAATAGTAATTACAGGCAATGCAAAGAGATCAGGCCCCTATAGTAGTTCCCCCACTCCCGATACCCTAAACCCCGTTTCTGCGGCTCGATGGTCCCTAGATAAGGTCCTCCAAGAAGCCCTGAAGATGCGTAGCCTGTGCGGTACTAAGCCCAGCTGCTTCAACTTCGACGATGAAGGGCTTCGCATAAAGAGTTCACCAAAATCGAACTTCGTTCCGAGATGTTCCCAGATTGAATGCGAGAGTGGGTGTGAGCACAAAGGCTCTGGAAGACGAGAGGGGCAAGTCCTGGCCCACCGCTGCTTTTGCACTGTACCCTAAAAGGTCCAAAGGACCCAATAATTAGGCATGTCGGTTTAGGATAGGAGTTATGTAGGTTACTAAAATGGAGAGTATATGATAATTCGGTACTTGGACCTTAGGGGTGGGTGTAGGGTTTAGGGCCTATGTTTAGGATTGAAGCTTTCGTCGTTGGGTGTGGGGTCGTACAGTTGCTCTGGGACCGGTATATTGTGTTCTGTTCTGGGACCAAAAGCATAAAAGCCCAGCAACGTATAACCCAATCTTACTGATCCGCCTTACTGTGCTGCTAAGGAGAAGGAGCTTCAAGAAGTGGCTGGGGCTCATTTAGGGCCTCCACCTAGGCCTTTGAATCTAGTACGTATCTTTCATCTGATACCCTGGGCCGGTGTTATGGTTATCTTATGAAAAGAAACTAAGGCCACCAAAAAAGGTACTACGTTACTGGGCTTTGAAGAAACCAGGTAGAAACATGTACAGACCATATTGGCTCCCTTCACTTCCCAAAAAAGGGATTAAAGTATGGTGCTCCGAATGCCAGGTTCTACGGTCTAGGTGAGGTTCAGGTTTCTGAGGGTTGCGGGTCAGTGTTCTGCGGATCGCTTCAGGCGACACCTGACTCGCCCCGGAAGCATGACTTGCCAGCAAAGCAGCACAAGTGCTGTCCATCTAAGTCATTCTTGCTCATGGCCGCGGAACGCAACGCATGTTGTGACAACGACGCTACACGAAAACTGCCTGGGCTAACTATCTTTCTTATCCTTGCCCTCAATTGCGTGATTGAACGCATGTTTAAATATAACACAAATGTAAATGCAAATATAAATATAAACATATATATATATATATATACACATGCTATATGTGCAAGACATGTGTCATACCCCAAACCTTCATTATGGCCACTACAATGCACCGTCGTCAGCATGTGCTGTTGGTTCCGCATGCCCGACATCCAGTCATAGCTATATGCCGCAGTATAGGACAGGCTCTGGGGGGCGGTCCGGGCCGGAGTCGACGAGGTATCAATACGTTTATTAAGGGTTTGGCTTTAGGATCTATCGTTTCGGGTTTGACTATGCCTAGACATTACAAGTTGCCCTACTCTTCGAACTTTGACAGCGTCCTTGCTGTTTCTGTGCTTTCGCCGTGACACTGAAATTTCCTGAGCTCGTATTAAACTTCCGTATGCATCGTTGATCAAGGGACACCCTAGGTTGTAGCTCTCATAGAACCATGAGACCACGTTTTGAAAATACAGAACCCTTATCAACAACCCTATAAGACCTTGTACAAAGTCTTTATATAACCCCAAATTCATCATCCCTACACCCGCTTTCTTGCTTGCCCGCCGCCAGTAACGCCCTTCCATACGACATGGAAATAGCTTCATTACCTCGCAGGGTTAATCAAGATTTTGTGTTAAGTAGGCTTCTACAAGGTATGTAACAGTCTGAAGGGCTTCATACTGACTTCTCCCACTAACCCAGAGAAGTAAACTTGCAGCACGACAGCCTACACCCAAGCCCCCCAAGACTGACTGTGAACTCAACTAATCCAGGGGCCTTAATAATCAGAACAGCGTTCTGGGCTCCTTTATAGCATTCCCTGCACTCTACACCCAAACCCCTAAACCCCAACCCCTAAACGCTAAACCCGAAACCATAAACTCTAAGCCCTAAACCCGAAGCAGACCCCAACACCACCCAGAGGAACGGAGCACCACCTTCCACTAATGGAACGTTTGACCCAGCAGGTCCAGGCTTGGAGACATGCAGCGATTGGGGTCTTAATAAATAGAAAAGGGCTTCGAAGGGTCTTAGGCTTCCTTTAAATGGTTCCTTATTAAAAGGTTCCTTTAAAAGGGTTTTAAAGGGTCTATAAGGGCTTAGGGAAGCTGGACTAATACATGGGCCTTATAATTCGTGTAATATGATTAGATTATGGGTTCCTTTAAAGGGTTCCCCCCAAAGGATTCCTTTAAAGGATACTATAAGGGGTTTGATGAGATTTTAAACAAGGGGGCTTAATGATTAGACTAGGGTTCCCTTTAAGGGGTTCCTTATGAAGGGCTTATCAGGGATCTGAAGTATAGTAGGGTTCTATACTATAGGCGCCTTAATTATTAGAATATGCATTTGGGTGTTTTTAAAGGGCTCTTTTAAAGGATAGTATAAGTGGATACTATCATGCGGCGGTTGGGGTCCAAATAATTAGAATAAGGTTCCCTGTAAAGGGTTCCGAACAAAGAGCTGGTAAGGGATCTATAGTATAAGCGGCTGTATAATAGGGTTCTATAGTATAAGCGGCTGTTCATATTCTTATAGGCTTTTGTGAGTCTTTGCAAGGGCTCCTTTAACTCATACTATAAGGGGATACTGTCATGGAGCGGTTGGGGTCTTCATATTTCAAAGAAGGTTCCCTTTGAAGGGTTCCTTCCAAAAAAGGGTTCTATAGTATAGGGGCCTTATTAATTAGAATAGGGTTTGGGGGCCCATTCTACTATAGTTACAATAGAGAGCCCACCCAAATAGTCAACCCCTAACATACGAGCGAGCTTTAAAGCTTTGCTAGGCTCCTGCGTAGCCCCTTTATAGTAAGAATACCCTGTTTCCTACCATTCGGATTTAAGAAGGGGGCCCTGAGAAAAGAGGCAAAGGGGTGCTACTCAGGAACCTACAGCAGAAGCCCAAAACTTGGAAACCCAAAAGCCTCAATCCTGAAGAGTCATGTATAAGGACTCCGATTACAACTTTTAGCAGTTTACTGTACTGTGCCTCATAACTGGAAGGCGTGAAGACCACTAGGATGCAACATCTCTCGGTTCAGAATGCAACTATGCTTAGGATTTAGAGGGTTAAGGGTCCTGGGCTGGGATTCGAGCCTACAGCCCTAAAGTAAAACACCAAAAAGTTGGAAACCGGATTAAGGACAATTAGTGCTGGGATTCCTTATACATTACACTGCAGGATTGAGGCTGTCGGGTTTGCAGCCCAGAAGGTCCAAGTATCCAAATAATACCAGTACTAGGGTTTCAGGGTCCAAAAAACCATGCAGAGTATGGATTGTAGGACCTGAAACCCGACTATTTGTTTAACTGGACCCTTTGGGCAACTTTTGGGCTTGTAGGATGCCCAGTAACTTAGGAAAAAAAAGGGGCTCCCTTTTTGGTATTGGGTGACATTATAGGGAACCTAGGTCTACAAAAAGGGAATAAGGGTACTACTGGGCAGCCTAGGCTTCTACTGTATGTTCAGGATCAAGGCTTTGGGCCTACACAACCACTCAACAATGGCTAAATAATGGCCCAAAACCTTTATGAACTGGTAGGGTTTAGACAACTACACGGGGCATAAAACGGCTTAGCCTCAGATCTTGAAAAGGTTTCTGATTCAGGTGCCATCCGTACAGAAGAGATGAGCCCTGAAAGGGTTTAAGGTTTATATACGATTATAGGCTATATGGGGTTCACCGTATAATTACGGGTATCATTAAATTAGTGCCCTACCTTTAACGCTCATTTCGCCTTTAACGATTATCGTGTGACGAGGGGTCTTCGAGTCAATTGAAAGTCTCTGTCTGTCTGTCTGTCTGTCTGTCTGTCTGTCTGTCTCTGTCTGTCTCTCTCTCTCTCTCTCTCTCTCTCTCTCTCTCTCTCTCTCTCTCTCTCTCTCTCCTGCAACAAGCAATCAATCACAAACGTTGAAAAGGTTTCTACATCGACCGCCCTAACTTCCAAAGCACAAAAATCTAAGACCTAAACCCCAGGCCCGGAACCCCAACATCTCAACTTAGCCTTGAACTCCAAACTCTAAAACTCTAAAACTAAAAATATCTTATACAACCCTTAGAGGAAACTCTTAAAGACTACCTGGTCCTGACCCTTCTGTGCTGCCATTGCTCTGCCTGCTGCTGCACAAACATGGCGTCTTATGGCCATGCACCCCAGGGCTGAAACGCACCCCAATACCAGGGTGTGGAGTCTGTTGTTACAAGGGCTTAGGGTCTAGAGTCTAGGGTTTAGGTTCTATGATAAGGATAAGGATTTAGGGCATGTGATATGTTGTTACAAGGTCGACTTTGTACGGCCTTTTGCCGTCCTTTGTGCTGGTTTTACAGTGTCTTGCAGGTCTTATAAGAATTCTACGACTACTTGAAGGCTCATGGGACTTAGTAATATAAGTAAGGTTAAAAGTAGGTTATACTTAGGATAACCCCAGTTAGGGGACTTATAACCCCAATTCTAACCTACTTACTAAGTCCCATGATCCTCTAAGTAAGGGCTGTGCCGGGGGTTTACAAGGATCGTTGAAGGGTCTTCGAAAGCTCTGTTTTGAGGCTGCGTTGGGGCTTTCAAGGCTTGATATGGGAGTTTCCGAAAAAGAGGGACCCTAATATAGTACCCGAAATAGTACGATCCTGAACAGGACCCCAAAATAAGGTACCCCGAATTTTCGGAAACTCCCATATGGGACTTACTCTAAAGGAGCCTTCCTGAAACCCTAAACCCTAATTCTGTTACATAGGGATGACAGGGGAAATACTCCTATACGCTGGATATTCAAACTTCCATACTTGGCTTCGGCGTATGGTGAATATTCAATATTGCAAACCCTCAAGGTCCATGTATCCTCTGTATACACAATGCTTAGGCACGTTGACTCCGCAAGTATCCATATAGAAACACCCTCGGGGAACATGCGTATACCACGCAGGCACATGGAGCCTTAAGCCTTACGGAAATACTATCCCCGTTAACATTGCCATGAAACCCTATCCTATGAAGAGTCTGGAGCCTCGGAAGTAGTGGCAGTGGATCCATTCTCCCTCAAGTTTGCGGGCGAAGCCCCTTAATTTGGGCTGGTGAACTGTTGGAACGGACATGTTGTAGGGTTTGGGAACCCTAAATATTCTGGGATAGCGTCCTTCGTGCACTCGCCTTCGCATGAACCCACGCCCCAAGCACCAAACTCCAAAGTCCTGGTAGTTGGATTTGTTCGCCCTGATGGAGCGTGCACTTAGACTTCGAATTCCACCTCCTCCCTTCACTGCGCCTCCAAGGTGATTTCAACGACAGCACAACAATCTGCACAAAAACGACCAAAAAGAAAAACAAAACCAGAACACATAAAACCTACATAAACCCTAAATCCCAAAACCCAAACCTCAAAACCTTAAAACCTAAACCCTAAACCCTGCCTTGCGGGGGTCACGGTATACAAACCCTTACTTATGAACCTCGAGATCCCTTCACCTGACGAGCCTCCACTTGAAGGCTCATGGGACTTAGAAGGTAAGGTTATAAGTAGGTTATAATTAGGATAACCCCACTTAGGGGACTTATAACCCCAATTCTAACCTACTTACTAAGTCCCATGATCCTCTAAGTAGGTCTTAAGACTTTAAAGGACCCGCTAATCAGCCCTATACCTACTTGTCGGGTATCATGGGGAACTAAAGGTTAACCTTTGTGGTGATATAGGGATTGTATAGGGACTATACTGCACAAAAAAAGGTTAAAGGTTACCTACTACTAGGTATAAAAGGGACACATTATCCATATCTCAAGCCCTAAGACCACTCAAGGAGCCTTGAAAAGCCTAACCAAAACCCCGGAACCTTATAAACCCTAAAACCGTAAGCCCTGAAACCCTAACCGCCGATGGGCTCCTTAAAGGGATCTATCCTAGAGGCTCCAGATACAGTACCATTATGGAATTAGGTCCCAAAAACCCTGATAAGGATAGTCTTTTGGAGCCTAATTCCATAATGGTACTATATATGGAGCCTCTGGGTATAGGGTTCATAAACGGCATCTAGTGGGTTTAGTTAGGGTTTGGGTTCTACTTGGAGGGGCAGGGGACCTAGTAAGTAGGCTTTAAGCAGGGTTATTAATTGGGGTAACTCCATTTAGAGTACTTATAACTCTACTTAAAACCTACTTACTCAGTCCCCTGCCCCTCCAAGTAACCCCCTTAACAAGCCTAAAAGCCCGAAACAGCGCATCATGCAACACGCCGGCTACGAGGCGTTCCGTGGTGGACGAACCCGCAAAAGGAACCCTGACACTCCATCTCCCAAAAATCTCCTTCCGCTAGAAGTTTTACTCCATGTAGTGGCGGAACCAGTCATGCTTCAAAAACCCAAGCAACCTTAAAAACACCTAAACAAACCTTGTAAAAAAACACTACACAAAATCCTAAACGAGGCGTTTCGAGGTGTAGGAGTCGGAAGCCCCGGCGGAACGACGCTCTCGGGACCGAAATTCCTGGCCGTGCCAAGCCGGCGCAGAATGGCCAAGACACTTCCACAGGGTTTTGAAAGAAAGGAATGTATAGGGTGTAGAGGGGTTTACCGTTACAGGCCTCCACTCCCTGACCCTAAACCCTAGAAGCCCTACCTATAAACCCTAAACCCTATAAGTTATAGGGTTTAGGGTTTATATATGTAGGGTTTCTAGGGGTTTAGGGTCAGGGAGTGGAGTTTAGGTCTTGGGGATCAGAGTTTGGGTTTCCGGTTTGGGGCTTAGGCTTTTCAGGGTCTATATTTAGGGTTTAGGGTTTAGGGTTTAGGGTTCAGGGTCTAGAGCTTAGGCTTTTCAGGGTCTACCTTAACCCCAAGTAACTTACAATTTTTAAGGACTTATATAAAGAAATCATATTAAGGAACCCTAAAAAGGTAGGTTCCTTAGGGTCCAGGTAGAGCTTGGGATGGCCGAGACACTTCCACAGGGTTTGACAAAGGAATAGGGGTAATAGGGGTGCACACGGGTTCCACTAGGCGTTTTGAACAAATGCGAAAGGATTATTAGGGTTAGCCCTGGGCTCCAGCTACCTAAATAGTAGGTTACACTAACCATACGTTCTATACTCCAGTAACCTGCTATTTAGGCAACTGGAGCCCTAGGGTAGATTTGCAGAATGGCCAAGGCAGTTCTACGGGGTATTGAAATATGTATGTGGGTGGTTGTCAAAATGATGGCACCTTTTTTGGGTACCCTAAATATTAGGTGCCGTACTATCATCGGGACCCAAAAAGGGACCTTGTAAAATTAACCCAGGTATGTATAAGGCCAAGGGTTAAGGTCCTTTAGGAGTTTAGGTGCGGAGTCCTGTAGGGATTGCGTTGAGAGTTTCTAGAGGGGCTTTTTAGGCCGGGCTTGAGGGTTCTGGACATATGGAAACATGGGTTCTACATATTATTCCCGGACAGGTGTAACATGGGATCAAGACAACTTCGCATTTTGAACCATGATACAAAGGCTACTTGCAGGGTCTTCTAGATTGATGGGCCCGGCTTTCAGAAAGCATTTATAGCATGCTATACTTGACCCGCTGAACCCGAAAGCCTCGCCCTGCTACAATGATACGGTGAGGGTTTAGGATTTACCCTAAGGGTCCAGGTATCTCCTTAGGAGGGTCGTGAATGTCCTAGAGAGAGTCCTTGGGTCTCTTTGGGGTCTCAGAAACCCTCAATTTGGAGGTTCCCCAATTTGTTAGGACGGGTAGGGTTTAGGGTACTTCAATGGTTTCGGGATTGGGGTTTAGGAGAATCTCTTCACCCTGTCTGAAATGAGGAGGGTGGGTTGAAAAGGTGGATTTTCCGCTTTACGGGTTTACATGTAACTCATGATCTTTTCCTCAGCGTAGGGACAACATGAACCCTAAAAGGGCTCAAGGCTCATAGACTTTCAAGGAATGCATAGTCAAGGGTATAGAGTCTCTACTTTTAAGGGTCATTGAGTCCTTAAGGTTCGCAACCCAAGTCTTGGCGCCCAAAAGCTGGATAGCTTCAAAGGAAATCCGCGAAACGCATCGCAGCTCACTCACCTGTGAGCCTCGCCGACAACCTTTCTTGCCAGGTCCGGAACTTAAAAGTCCGATCCACACCTAACAAGGCTTGTCCTTCTTTGCAGAGCATACGGACTTTAGGGTAGAAGGTTTATATACATATATATATGTATATATTCTCCATCTCCGTTATCAGGCCAGCATTTTTTTGGAGTCGGTATTACAGAAACCATGGCCCGAACAAGTAACAACTCTTGCTGTGGTGAAGTGCATATTTTACATGGTGCGGTGCGGCTTCTACACCCGCATAATGTTCTTGACAAACATGGTTGTCGTGGCACTCTACCAGTATGGGGATGTATGCTGGAATGAGATTTTATCGATGATTAGGACCTCCGTATTCAAGGTACCAGAATCATAGTTCTGCTTAGATACTTGCAGTGTTGACGGTGAGGGTACCGCTAAGAAGGACAACACCTGGGTCCCAAACTAGAATCACTAGAAAGACCGTTCCTGCAATGCCGCCGGGCCACCCGGGAAGCAGCCGCTGCAAAAGAACACAGGAACTGAGGCTTACTTGCACAGTTAATCCTGGGTTCTGATGTGGGGATCATAATGCAGCTTAGGCATGTCGGTCTTTTGGATTGCAGGCGCCGAAGATTTCAGGCTTCGGGGTTAAAGCGCAAGCATACCAGGCGCCGAGTTCTCCACTCTACCAACCAAAAGAGTCCCAAATGCCTATATGGCTAGATGTCAAGATTAAAGTCCCTTTCTGGGTACCCTGAATAATGGGTGCCGTATTATAATAGGGACTCAAATAGGGACCATAATTATTTGACAACCGCCCATGTGGGGGATACTTGCCCCCAAACCACAATGATGATTGCCTTATCCACTCAATTAAGCATGTACGAGCACTTGACACCATGCACATACGTTGAGAAGCTCCACGCTCCAGGCTTTACTCGGAGGGGCATGGGACTTAGTAAGTAGGTTATAAGTAGTTATAAGTACCCTAAGTTGAGATACCCCAGTTATAACCCTACTTGTAACCTACATACTAAGTCCCCTGCCCCTCCAAGTAGGGTACATCCGGAATGCTAAATCGGTTCTAGGCTCAAAAGTCAGAAAGACTAAGCTTGGGACTTGGCTTCAGGGCTTCATGTCTACTTGAGCCAGTGCATCGTTTCAACCTGTCTTTGCACATATCTATCTACCTATCTATCTGTAGATATATATATATATATATATATATATATGTACATGTATGTGCGTATACGATAATAGCAATATACATATATATATATATATATACATATATCTATATATATATAATATATATGTGCATGTACATAAACAGTATGTATATATATATAAATATATACATACTGTACATATTCATATACATATACCTGTACATGTACAGGTATATTTACATATACACATGTATATACACATACACCTACATAGACATTTACATATACATACAATATATGTATAGATATATACACACACACTCCTAAACTTCTGCCGCAACTACTTGTGAACGCGAGGGCGCCCTTCGCCCATTGCTGCTTCCCGTCGACATGGATCCGCCTGCGGGTTCTTCCATACTCGCCGGTGCTGTGGCCAGTTCGCAAAGTCTTGTAGCACCAAACAACCTCAGAGGCTCCATGCATACTACTGGAGTTAGGCCCCTGCAGGCCATCCCAATCATGGCTTTGGGCACCGAAACCCTAAACCCTAAACCCCTAAACCCTCACTCCCTAAACCCCTGATCTCTAAACTTCCATAATGGTAGTTCACATAGACCCGCCAGCAAAATGGGCCTGGGACCCTCAAGCTCCAGAACAGAGAACATCAGTGGGCGTAATGCAGGAACCTGATCAACAAACCCAGGGCTTATAAGATTAAGATACCTTACCCAGAGGGTCCAAGTACCCAAATAGTAGGGTTTCAAGGTCCAAAAACCATTCACAGTATGGATTTTGGGACCTAAAACCCTACTATTTGGGTACTTGGACCCTCTGGGTTAAGGTATAGAAGTGATAGCTGATAGCTATTTACCCTCAGGGTCCAAGTACTCACAAAGCCGGGTTTGAGGTGCCCCAAACCATTCACTGCCTAATTCGGGACCTCGGGAATAAGGAGAAGATACCGGGCAATCGATGCTACTTTCCTTCGGTTGGCCTTGTAACCCCTTCAAGGGACACAGTTGATGATACAAATCCTGCATGACCCATCATAAGGAATATAGCATAATTCCCACATATTCCTTATTATGGCTAATGCAGGATTTACAGCATCAACCGTACTTTCCTATGATTTTATAACTCCTTCAAAGGACATTTCAGAGCTTTAGCCTCTCCGACCTCAACCCCTGCAGTTTGGGAGCCAGAACCTCTGGAGGTTTAGTTCTGAATCCCGTGGTGGTTTAGGGTTTACCTGTAGCCGAAAAGACCTATATACCTTTCTAAGGAACTATATATAGCAACCATATTCAGGAACCCTAAAACGGTAGGTCTTTCCGGCTACGGGTAGGGTTTAGGGTTTAGGGGGTTAGCTCCCCTGTGCTTCCAAGGACCTTATAGCTGGGGCCCTAGACCCCTTAAGGACCCAATGATAAGGTCCCTGGAAGCCTAAACTGTCGGGTGCTGCTTGAGAGCCAGCCTTCAAGACCAAATGATCCTTAAAATCACGAGCCCTGTACCCCCAGACTATAAATCCCCATTTATCATACACCCTTTCGGGGTGCATTCGTCCCTAAGATATCTCAACCCAAACCCCAAACCATACACCTTCAACGCTTTTGGGCTTTAGTGTTCTAGGGTTTGGGGTTTAGCATTTAAGGCCTTATGGTTTCTGGGGTTTAAGGTATAGGGCTTAATTAGGGCTTCAGGGTTGTAGGGTTTAGGGGATCAGGGTTTAGGGCTTTGGGGTCGTAGGGTTTTGGGCTTTAGAGTTGTAGGGGTGTGGGGTTTAGTCCGCACACACACACACACACACTAAATCCCCACTTCTTACACTCACAACCCTAAGCGCTAAACCCCAAATGTGGTTCCTAGCCACAGGGCGAGCAGAAAAGCACCGAAGCATCTCCGTATCCAAGCGAGTTGGAAGAGCCAGCAGCAAGAAGGGCGTTAGGGCTGCAGGCCTCTAGGGCTTTTAGGGCTTGGTGTTCATGTCGATGAGCACCTCAAACCCGAAATCCTGAAGCCGGAAGCCTAGAACCCTAAACTTCAAGCCCTAACGCCCCCAATATCTGAAAAAGTCTGTTCTATTGGCCCGCGTGGGCCTGTCGTAGGGGGCACAGGCCCAGACCGCTGGGAGGATCCAACAAGTAGATCCCTTCAGGAGGTTTATGTAAAGTACCCTTTAGAAGAATAACACAGGGTTCCCAACTTTGGGTTTGACTTTCTAGATCCCCTAAACCCTAAACCCCATAAACCATAGAAGCATAAGGTCTTCTTAAATGCAAAACCCCAAACCCCAGAACCCTAAAGGCCTGAACCCTAAATCCTAAACCCTGAAACGTACCAACTTAGGGGTTCGACTTTGTAGACCCTCCCGGGGCTCTGGGTGGGCGCCCTAAAAACTTCAACCCAGCGAAGTCCGAAAAGCCCTGGGCCATTCCAGAACCTACGGTTAATGACATAAATAACTGTTAGTCCTTTTTGAAGGTACCAGAAACCACAAAAAAAACACCTGGACGAGTAGGGAGAATATGTACAGGCTAGAAAGCATTCCATACGCAGTGCTAGATCCCTGTAATCAAAGGGTTCTATTAAGGGTTCCTTTAAAACTTGCTTCAAGGGTTCTATAGGGTTCAAGGTTTAGGGGTCCTATTGCTAGATCCCTGTAATCATTCTGGGTTCCTTCCATTAAGGGTTCTATTGGGGGAATTGGGGCTTTTAAGTTTTTTGGGGGATCGGGGGTTTGAGGTTTGGGGTACCTTGAGGCCGACATGAAACCTAAATGGGTTTAAGGTTCAGAATCCATGAAGGGGTTCCTAGTATGAGGGTACTGCAGGGGCCTTAATAGTTTCCTCTACAATTTGGGGGTTCCTTCTTATTCTCATGGTAAAAATGGCGCCAAAACCCTGTTCTAACTAAGGCCCCTGTTGTACAGGACTCCTACGTTTAAGAGGTTACTTGGTCCTTAAGGTGGAAACCCCAGAGCCCAAAACGAGATGAGTCTAGGCAGGTTTTGGTGGTCGTTGCGCAGCCCTAGAGCTGTAAGGACTCATATACTATAGTGCTTTTGGGCCCAAAGACCATACTATATAAGGCGTTTGGGCTATTTTGATGTTCAGCGTAAACTTCTAAACAAGATGAGACAGGGAGCGTGGAGGGAAACTTAATGTTTAAGGCTTCGGGGATTGGGATGCAAGCTTTCCGGGTGGAAGGGTTTAGGGCTTTGGGTTTTGGAGGTTTGGGGCCTGTGCTTTTGTGATTTTGGTGATTGGGTTAGACAAAGCCGAAACCCTGAACCCTTACGTTCACAAAACTAGACCCAAGAGTAACCTAAGACTAAAAGGGTGCCCTTTTTGGTTTAGAGAGGCTTATAAGCGACCTAAACCCTAAACCTTAAAAAAGGGAAGAAGGGCCTACTCTAGGTCCGAAAAAAACCATAGACTCCGAGCCCAAGAACCCTACAGCGAAAAAGCTCCGGCCCGATGGAACCCTTCAAGGCTATGAGAGTTTATGAATCACCACAGCCGGGCAAGGGTTTAGGAGTTTCCGGTCTGGGGTTTACGGGTTAGGGTTTAGGAGGGATTAGGGTTTAGGGCGCCAATAAACCTTTGCAAAACAAACACCGCAAAGGAAGCCTCCGAACGCCTACAACGTTCAAAAACAGCAACCCAGAGCTATCCTAGTTCATCCTGCGCGCCTGCTTCCTAAACACCGAAACCTTACAAGGTAAACCTCTAGACCTGCGGCTCAAAATAGCTCAGAAGCCTTATAGAGTATGGTTTTTGGCTCAAAAGCCTCAATAGATGAGTCCTTAGATCCCTAAACCTATAGATCCCTTAAAGGACCCCTACTAGATCCCTTTAAAGGAACCCTAGATGAGTCCTGAGAGCCTTCAACCTTAGACCGCCCAATCCCAACACCCTAGATCCCCCCCCCGAAGCCCTAAAACCCGACACCCCTAAACCGTAGAAGCCAAAAAGTTGGAACATCAGTAGCCTCATGCCCTTAAGGTAAAGTAAAGGGAAACCCAGCATGAATCATCCTAAATCCATGTTCCAACTTTCTGGGGTTCACTATAAACCTTAGAAGCTGCCTCCACCCTGTAATAGTGACCATAAGGACTATATAGGATTATATTAGGGCCCTATTATACCACTATTACAGGGTGGGGGCAGCTTCTAACCTAAACCCTTCAATCCCCAAACCCCCCAATTCCCAGAATCCCCTGGCCCAAGGTTTGGAACGCCTACTGCTCGACATGCTCATGGCCGGGCCAGATTTTGGAGCAGGCTTTTATAGGGCCGGCGTGGTCTTGGGATGTTTTGGAGGGGTTCTTTGAAATGAAATGAACCCTAAAAACACATTCTATGTTTGTCTGAGTCGTTGCGAAGTGTATAGTGTGTCATAGGACATTGAGCATGTTGCTAACTGGAGTTATGTAATGGGCTTGGGCCGTACCTGGACCCCAAATGACCTACCTTGTTAGAGACTTATATACACTAATATACACCCAAATAAGGAAGGTCTCATAGGGTCCAGGTATCCCAGAAATCCCAAACCCCCTTAAGTAAGGAATATACCTTAAACCCTAAAATTAAGGCCCCCTATAGGTTTATAAGGTATGTTTCTTAATTAAGAAATACTGGGATCTCTGGTAAGCCCTACTTGAAGGCACATGGGAATTACTAAGTAAGTTTATACGTAGGTTATAATTAGTATAACGCCACTTAGGGGACTTATAACCCCAGTTATAACCTACTTACTGAGTCCCATGATCCTATAAGTAGACCCTAAACCCTAAACCCCATAGATCCATTTAAGGAACCCTATAGATCCCTTTAAGGAGCCCTTTAGGAACCCTAGTATCGGTTGTCGGCCAAGCTCCCAGTCCGGACCGTGCCAGAGGCAACTAAGTCAAAACCTGGGACCTCGCACCCCAGCACTTGGAGACCCTGAAAGGTTTAGGGTTTGGGGGTTTAGGGGTTTAGGGTTTAGGGGTTTAGGGTTTAGGGGTTTAGGGCTTCAGGTTTACCCTAGGGCTCCCAAAGGGGTCCTTTAAAGGGATCTTTAAGGGTTTAGGGTTTAATTAGGGCTTATGTAGGGTTTAGGGTATATGTAGGCTTTAGGGGTTTAGGGACTACCCTAAGGCTCCCAAAGGGGTCATGGGCTTTCTGGGGTTCGGCTTGGGGCTTTGGGGGCTAAGGTTTAGGATCTCACTACGAGGGTCCAGGAGCCGTACGGTGAAAGGTTCAGGGCTTGAGGTTTAGGGTTTCGGGCCAAGTGTAGGGTTAGGGCTTAGGGCTTAGGGTTCTGAAAAGGTGGGATCAAAGTATGGGTATAAT
The DNA here is from genome assembly GCA_905221615.1 of Symbiodinium sp. CCMP2592. Taxonomy (NCBI): domain Eukaryota; class Dinophyceae; order Suessiales; family Symbiodiniaceae; genus Symbiodinium; species Symbiodinium sp. CCMP2592. The sequence goes on from CAJNDT010006135.1 coordinate 2,070,953, forward strand.
GGGTTCTATGGGGATAATATGGGTTTTCAGGGTTTAAAGCCTTGGGGACCTGAAAAGCTGAGATGAAGGTAGAAGAGTAGAGCTTCAGGGTAGCCAAACGACCCTGAAAAGTAGGTGGCCTATACCCTTACACTATGAATCGTTATCAGGTGTGTGTGTATATATATATATATATGGGTGGTTCTCAAAATTAAGGTCCCTTTTCAAGTCCCCAAAATGGTACGGCACCCTCACAAAAGGCACCCTCGCAGGGATCCTAATTTAGAGAACTACCCACATAAACCTTAAACCCTCAACCATTTTGGGGTGCGCTTCGTGCCTCAAAGTGTCATTGGAAGGCTCCATTGGTTACGGTCCCCAAGCCGTACAACCTTAAGCGTAAAAGATTTTGGGTTAACGATTCCCTAAACTCTCTGCAAGGCTTACCTGTCCCAAACCGGACAAAATGGCAGGGTATGACCCCTTTGTTACAGCGCACAACCCTTTAATCAGTAGGTCATGGTAGCTTTAGCACCGAACATTGCTTGGCTTCAGGGTTAGAGTATCACGAGCCTCGTTTGCAGGGTAAGGGTTCTAGTGCTGTACGCACGGCATGGGTACTATACGTATACTTACACTAATCCAGTGCGGTCAAAGGTTGAAATACATGGGAAAGCTCATGGGCATTAGAAAGTAGGGTCTTAATTGGGGTTTATGTTGGATGTGTGCCGGGATGCTGTTCCTGAAACTGTCTGGACCTTTCCAAGCATTATTTCAGAAATTATCGGGCCAATACTGTCTGTACAAGACTTGTCATGCACACGGCTCAGCATTGCAAGGTGGCGGTTTGTTTTACAAAGTTTATGTTTATCAAGCTTAATTAATCCCTTATAGTCCCTAGTAAGGCTATACCATAATGTAATGAATCCGAAACCTTATGTATGGACCTATATACTCAGATTCCACACCTCTCTAAGATCCACCTGCAATTGTACCAAGTCGTGTCGAGGGCAACTAGCCGGGCAGGTATGCGAGCATCTAGCCGTGAGACGAGATCTGCAGATCGGCGGGAACAGATGATTTCGCTGTAGTGGTGCAAGCCCGTGTCGGCTGCAAGTGACCTGCGCGGTGCTTTCGAGAACCCCGCGGGGCTTCTTAATTATCTTTTCTGAATAGCCCCTTTATAATAGAGTACCCTTTTCCTTCTATTCGATTTTTTTTAGTAAGGGGACCCTAACACATGAAAAGGCCAAAGGGCTACTACTCAGGAACCTAGGCTCCATGGCTCGTTCATGGGCCTTAGGCTGTAAAGGAATTAGGGTCTGGGTTTAGGTCGGGGATCTAGGGTTTGTTCTGAATCCTTGGCAACTATTCCGGCATCAGCAATACTAGGTTTCTGAGTAGCCCCTTGATAATAAGGGCACCCTTGTTCCTACTGTTCGGTTTTAATACAGGGACGCTAAAATAAACAGAGAAAACGCGCACAACTCAGGAACCTAGTAGACCCTGAACCCCTATAGATCCCTCATAGAACCCTTTACGGATCCCTTTAAAGGAGCCCTTCAAGGATCCCTTTAAATGAACCCTTTATCGGATCCCTTTCCAGGAACCCCCTAAGGATCCCGTTTCAAAGAACCCTTTAAGGATCCCTAAGCCTGCAGCCTGACGTACCCCGAATGGCCGGGTGTCAAACAGTCATATACGAAGCGAAATGCTGCGGTTGATGATATAAATCCTGCATTACCTTAAGGACCCCAAACTATGGGAGTTACGGTATATTCATTATTATGGGTAATGCAGGATTTCCATCATCAACCGTATTGCTGTTGTCCCAAACCCGAATGCCTATCAAGTAGGAACCTTGGACCCTTCTTCCTCTTCCCCGAAGTCTACGTGCTTTGAGGGTAAAGATGCGATGAGTTTAGCAGGGCTGCGGTTCGTCTCGAAATGCAAAACCATGAAACCATAAACCCTGAACGCTAAACTCTAACCCTGAAGAGCCCCAATTCTTGGCTCGATCGCCCCCCTCTGCCCCAAACATGCTGGCTCCCAAAACCTGAACCCTGACCCAAAGCCCTTCCGGTTTAGGGCTCTAGGGTTTAACTTAGTTGCGCAATGTTGTGCACGAAACTTGCCCAAATCCGAAACAGCCAGGAAAACAAACAAAAGCTTGAAACAAGAAGGACTAAACGCTTGCCCAGGCCGTAAGCACCCTAAAACAGCACAAACTTACACAAAAAAACGCAAACCCCCCAAACCCAAAGGCTCTGGGAGGCCTCTTTGAAAATGAACACTAAGAAGGACTAAACACCTTAGTCTCTAAACCCAAAGGCTCCGAAAGGCCTGTTTAGATCGATTTCGACCGGCGGTGCTGGCAGGGCGGGCGCGTGTCAAAGTGGAGGAATGTCCGAACCACTGGAAGCCTCGTCCGGTTTAGGGTTTAGGGTACTAGGGTTTAGGTTTTAGGGTACTAGGGTTTAGGGTACTAGGGTTTAGTACTATAAGGGTACCATACTATAAGGGTTCCTTTAAAGGGATCTTCTTGCGCTTTCTTAGGGGGTTTATAAGGGTTTTAGGGTTGTTACCTTGACGTGTTGGGCTTTGAATTAACCAGAGGACAAAAGGTATACCCAAAGGGTCCAAACTACCTATACAGTAGAATGTAGGGTTTCTGAATTACGAATCTTATTACGGTTCGGGAACGTATCCACCATAAGAGTAACTAGGACCCTGTGGGATAGACTCTTATTTCATAACTGGTTCCCTTCAAGTAACAAGTCCCGAAACAGTGTTCAAGTATGGTGCTCCAAAGGCCAACATGTGTCGTTCTTATGGTTACTAGATTTTAGGGTTTAGGGTCTACGACGTCTACGACTACAACTACCTACTACCTACTACCTACTACCTACTACCTACTACCTACTACCTACTACCTACTACCTACGATCTACGACCTACCACCTACTACCTACTACCTACTACCTACTACCTACTACTACTACTACTACTACTACTACTACTACTACTACTACTACTATTACTACTACTACTACTACTACTACTACTACTACTACTACTACTACTATTACACTACTACTACTACTACGACGACTACTACTACTACTACGTACTACTACTTACTACTACTACTACTACTACTACTACTACTACTACTACTACTACTACTACTACTACTACCACGACTACCACTACCACTACCACTACCACTACCACTACCACTGCCACTACTACTACCACTACCACTACCACTACCACTACTACTACTACTACTACTACTACTACTACTACTACTACTACTACTACTACTACTACTACTACTACTACTACTACTACTAAGAACTTTTCTAATAAATAACAGGCACACGAACAATGTTTTAATTGTTGATGTTCTTATTCTTCTCAATAGTCTAGTAAGGCTCTGGTGTTGTTCGTGTTATTGGGAGGAAGGAAGGTGTTGAGGGTTGAAGATATGGCACACCTCTGCGCAATAACATTCCGGCACAGCATTCACATGCGGGTGGCGGCATCCCCCACATGCAGCTCCCCAGAGACTCCAATCTCCCTTAATTAAGGAATATAATACTTTAAATTTTAGCAGAATCCCTAACATGATTTAAGGTATATTCCTTAATTAAGGGATATTGGAGTCTCTGGGTCCCTAGAGCTTTGGAGCGATCCCGGAAGAGGACGGGCGGACATCCTGGTCGCTGCAACGGCATACACCCGTGCTCTTGCAGGATTTTCGAGATCCATTCAGAAACACCTGCTTCGGCCTGGGCCACTCGATCCTAAACCCTAAACCCCAAAACGCCTTAAACCCTAAACCCTGAAACCCTAAAACCCCAAAGCCACGACTCCTCGTGCTGCAAGGCAAAGCCCATCTCCACGAAGAACCCGACATGATCTCGTCCGCGTAATATAGGGGCCTTAAAAATTAGAATAGGGTTTTGGGGTCCGATATACTATATAAAATATTTGACGATCAATGTCCATGCATTGCTGAGGCTCGGAAGATTTGTGCGGATGCACGCCCAAAAATATCGGGCGAAGCTGCTCTGCGCTTTCAGGGATAAGCGTTCAGGGTTGTTTTACCCAGACCTTCCAAGATCCCTTAATTAAGGAATATACCTTAAATTATAGTAGGACCCTTAATGAGATTTAAGGTATATTCCATAATTGAGGGATTTTGGAAGGTCTGGGTTTTACAAAGGTTCAGGGCTTATTGCTGGGTTTTAGGGTTAAAGTTTTTATGGCTATTTACAGAGCCCTAGACCCGCTGTGAATTCCCAGCCCTGAAAGACTTTTCGCAATCACCCTTGTAGTGACCAAAGTCTCATCGTTGAGGGTTTAGGGTTTAGGGTTTTGGGTTTAGGGGTTTAGGGTTTAGGGTTGAGGCCTCTACATACACGCAACTAAGAAAAGACCCGAAACTCTAAACCGCCCCACACCCCGAACCCCAGACCCGAAAGCTTGAAACCCATCTCAGCCCCAAGCCCTGACACACTAAGGCCCAAAACTGAAACCGCAAACTCACAAAACCCTAAACTCTACACCCCTTCTAGAAACCCCTGAAGGGATCCTTATCGAAATCCCTTATAGAAGCCCCTTCAAGGGACATGAACAGCCTCCTCCCAAAAGCAGACCCAGACCTACCAAACCCCCCTAATAATTAAGGAATATCCATTAAAACATAATAGGATCCCGAATCTAGGATGCCCACTAACCTAGGCATAAAAAGGGCTCCGTTTTTGGTATTGGGTAACTTTAGAAGGAACCTAGGACTACACAAATTAGGGTACTACTGGGCATTCTGGTAATCTGATTCAAAGTCTATTCCTTAATTATGGCATTTTGGAAGGCCTGGGGGCTAAACCCTATACCCTACAGTACCATTGAAGGAACCCTCAAAGAAACCCCCCAAAAGTAGACGTGTTGGAAGGTTTCCCTCAGGGTCTAAAGCTGCCAATAATCAGGTACTCGGGTTTGGGACAATAGTTATGTAGGTTACTATTTTGGAGACTACATGACAATTAGGTACTTGGACCCTTAGGGAAGGTTTGGGAGGGGCCTCTCTTGGTCGAAGCAAGGCAGTTCATCGCACTCGTCCTCCAACTCCAAGTTCGAGGTTGAAACGGCCTGCTATGAGGGATCCCAAAAGCACATATAGGGATATCCCTACCTTATTCAGCTTCATTATAATGGGGCTTATATGGGATGTCCCGTTCCTTATTTTTGCTTATGTGCCGTGTTGGATAGGTGTCAAAATTGTGGGCCCCTTTTGGGTACCCTAATTATTAGGTGCCGTATTATACTAAGGACCCCAAAGAGGTACCATAATTTTGACAACTAGCCTGTCAAGGTTTGGGGTTTAGGGGATCAGGGCTTGTGGGTTTAAGGGTTTAGCTTTAGGTCTGTTTGGGGTTCAGAAGCAAACCTAGGGATCATATCATTCTGCTTTGTAGGGTTGAGGGCTACAGGTAAGTCCCAAAGTCTTGACCGAAGGTATTTGGGAGTTTCCGGAAATGGGGGACCCTAATCTTATAGCACCCCAAATAGTCCTAATTACAAGGACCCCAGAATAAGGAACCCCCCCCCCATTTTCGGTAACTCCCATTTAGGGTTCAGAAGCATTCTCCGTCTAGGTTTTTGGTTCTTCGACTGAGGGCCTGCTCAGAGGCGTTTCTTTTTTTTTTGCCCGGGTTGCTTGCTTTTTGTTGTCGCTTTAGTGTTTAGGGTTTTAGCTTATGGGTGTCGGGTGTTCGGTCGAGGGTTTAGGGCCCGGGTGTAGGGTATGTACCAGGTGAGAGACTCTATCGGCTCCGCCATCGATATTCGGTTTCCCATCTCATCCTCGACCCGCTGAAACATTGGTTGCTGCTCTCCCCCGCCCCTCTTCTTCAGAATGCCGGCTACATTCTCCAACACAAACGTCCGTGGAAGTGTCTTCGCGATGACACGGATGACGCAGTCCATAATGCCAGCCTCCTTTGTAGCTGCGCAATCCCGCACAATCTAGGCTTCAGGGGTTTGGGGTTGAGGCGTCTAGGGTTTCGGGTCTACTTGGAGAGTCGGGGGACTTAGTAACTGGTTATTTTAAGGACGTATAAGTATATACCATAACCCCAATTAGGGTCCCTTTTGGGGTGCTTATAAGTCTACTTTCTACCTACTTACTAAGTCCCCCGATCCTCCAAGTAGGGGTTTCGGGCTTCGGGCTTTCCTAACGCAGACCCTTCAGCCTCAGATCAGGGATTGCTACCAGAATTCCCCTCCCAACCCTAAACCCCAAGCCCTTGGGGCCTAGCTAGGATTTAGGGTTTAGTTTTTAGTGTTTAGGGTTTAGGGTTTAGGGGTTTAGGGTTTAGCCCTTAGGGTCTAGCTAGGGTTTCTTTAAAGCGGTCGATAAGGATTACTATAAGGAGTCGTATAGGGGTTTAGTATAGGGGCCTTAACCCCAAGCCCTATTAATCTCTTAGTTGCTGAGTTCATAAGCCCCCCAATAGTGTACACTCTTGGTAGTATTACCCAAAAACTGTAGTGTATCCACTCAGCTACTAAGATCTTGTTCACGACTCACAGCCCTAACAGCCGCAAAAGCAAGTCCAACAACTCACCCTACACCCTCAACCCTAAAAAAACCCAAAGACAGGCTTGGAAGAAAATGTCGGCGAGTCCTGGAACCTTGAGGACCACATGAACGGTGCATAAGGGGCCCTGTAACCTTGCACTATGATGACCGTTTATTCTGGCATTTGAACCTTAAACACTCTTGGGATTGATTTCGTTCTCAGGGGGGGTCTTAGAAAAGACACTCGAACGAACAACATCCCTGGCGACCTCGGCCGACGAGGGTGGGCTGTCCTGGCGCTGTTGAACTTAGGATCTAACCCTAAACCCCTAAACCCTAAACCCCTAAACCCTGATCCCCGAAGCAGCTAAGGGCTTCTGAGCTTGAGGAATTTTGGGCTTCGGGGGTTAGGACCTCAAAACTACGGCTTGGAGGCTTGAGGGTTTTGGTGTGATGGCTTTAAAGCCGAGGGTTTATTGGTGAGGGTATTCAGGTATTGGGGGGGGGGGGGTGCTTTTTGCTTGCTTTCTGGATGGTCTTGGTCCGAAAAAGGCTCCCTGTTCCCATATAGTAGGTACTTAGGCCTTAAAGTACCTATATAGGGACGTCTTTAAGGCCAAAGTACCTACTATATGGGCACGTGGAGCCTTTCGGGGGTCTGCTTAAGTTAGACGTGTGGGAAAGATGCACCTCAGGTGCTTGTGGCCGGTGCAGCGGCTCTGAGACACGCAAATGCAAAGGGTCCAAAGCCCTAAGGCTCCATGTACCCATATAGTAGGTACTTAGGCCTTAAAGGGATCCCTATATGGGTAGTTTAAGGCCTAAGTACCTACTATATGGGTACATGGAGCCTTTGGGAAGTATCTGTATACTGAGTAGAATGTAGGGTTCCTTTAAGCCCTTTGAAATCTATTTACTATTATGGTTCTCTACAAAATAGTGCGGAAATTACCAAAGATCCCAAAGGACAACCCAGGGTTTCTAGATTAGGAATTACTTCTATGATTTGGGGAAGTATCCCTCATAACAGTACCTAGGGCCCTCTGGGAAATGGAAAAAGGCTCAACCTAAGTTAAGAGTTGTAGAAACAGACCACAAGAACACTAAACCGTGAACCTTTACAGTAGAATGAAGCCCAACAGTTGGACACCAATGGCCTCAATGCTCGAGAGTCATGTATGGGGAATCCCAGCACGATTTGCCCTTAATCCGCTTTCCAACATTATGGGGTCTGCTGTAACTCTAAACCTCAAGTCACCCTAAACCCTAAACCGATATTTTCGTCGAACCAGAGGTTTCCAGATATCTTTCGTCAAGCCCCCTTCTACAGCATCCGATTCTACTTACTCCGTGATTTGGGTTTAGGGTTCAGGGCCTTATGAAGCATCGCGATGCTACTTAGGCCCTCAGCAGGATCCTACTGACAAAAGAGGCTATGCAAGAAGGCACTACAGGGACTAGGGAATTGAACGACTTCATGAACGGAGGACCCTCATCAAGAGCTCCTCTGCTGAAGCGGATGCGCTGCTGTCCTCGCACTTGCGACGCTTGCGATCTGAATTGATTCACTGTTTCGGGCTTAGGCCCCTCTCAACTTGCGTGTGAAGGCACGTGGGATCTGGCAAACAAACCTGGTCATATACTGCAAGAAGCCATGATGCGACTCCTTCTGTTATCATTACCGTAATATACACCAGACCAGCACGGTTTTTCAACAATCCAGGCCAGGCTACTAACCTATACAGTCGTAAGTCGTGTAACCCGACTGAACGTACTTGTGACCCTATTTACAAAATGCTTCCTCAGCCCGACAAAGCTGCAAGAAAGTTTTTTGTCGGATTTGGAGGTTCGGGTACCCCATTGCTCAACCCCTCAACCCAGAAACCTGGGAGGATCTAGAAAGTAGATCACTAATTTGGCCCTATACTGCCAAGGTTACTTTATAGGAGCCCCGATTAAGGGATCATGTTTTTGGATCCTCCCGGGGGTCTGGGAAAGCCATAACATGAGTCCTTGCTACTTATCGGGACAGCCGGTTTGGATACTTGCATGTTCTCACGCCGGGATAGCCAATGCTCCTAAAACAAAGAATATATAAAATACCGAAAACCATGCAGAGCTTCTTACTCTGCTTTGAAGTGTGGCGCTGCAACATAGAGTTCGGAGGAATGAGAGGCTTGGGTCAACACGGCTATCTGCCAGCTTCCGCAGGAAGCGGTGCTGTTACAAACCCGCAAGCCCCCAAAACAGCTTGCAGTGGCGCCTTCCTCCTGAGTCGGGCCCTAAACCCTAAACCTACTTCCCAAAAAACACCAAACCCTAAACCCTACACCCTAAACCCTTGTAGAGGGCCGTAAACTCGGCGCTACAAACACTTTCGAACCCTAAGCTCCGAATCCTTCACTGCGCCCTCCGAGGCTGGACCTTGGACATACTATCAAACCCTCATACTCTATAAATGGATCTAGCAGGGGTCCTTTAAAGGGATCTATAAGGGCTCTTTCAAAGGGATCCATAGGTTGAGGGATCTAAGGACTCATACATTAAGGCTTTTTGGGCCCAAAGACCATACAATATAAGGCTTTCGGGCTATTTTGATCCCTGGGGATAGTACTATCAAACCCTCTGAGTGAAACTCGAACCCTAAGGGTCCACGTACCCAAAGAGTATATACATATAGATCCATCAGGGCAAAGTTTATGCTATATGGGTAGATCGACCCTTAGGGGAACAACTGCAATGTTTCTGAGGAGCTTAGTATAGAACCCTGATATCTAACCTACTTGTCGGGTATCATGGGGCACTAAAGGTTAACCTTTTCGGTTATATAGGGATTATACAGGGACTATACTAGCCAAAAACGGTGAAAGGTTACCTACTCTACGACAAGGTCACCAAAACCGCTGATATCAAGCAATCCCTTGAACCCTAAACCTGATATTTAAAGCGCTCCAAACCTTCAAGGAGGGATATTGGACTGTGACGTCCTCGGCCGCTTCTCTCGTGGAGGTGCTACCACCTGTGGCTCAGTCACCCGGTTGCCAAGCCGTATACGGACGAATGAACCCTGAAAGGATTTCAAGCTCATATACCATATATAGGGTTTCATAAAATAAGGCTAGGTGTTTAGGGCCTAGGCCTAGGGGTTTACGGTACTTTTCAGGGTGATTTGGTCCCGAACCTAAGCCGTAAGGACGAATGAACCACCCTCATAGGCTCTCTATTATACCCTAAATACCCACTATTAAAGACCATAAGCGCTCCATTACAGGGCACTTCGGAGGGTCTTGGTAGGGTCCTCAGGGACGCAATGAACCCTGAAGTTGTTTCAAGTTCATATACCATATAAAGGGCTTCATAGCACAATGGTTAAGTTCAAGGCTCAAATGCCATACAGTAGGGGTCCACAGTATAAGGGTATAGGACCCTTACTTTTAGGGGTGATATGGTCCTGAAGGAGGAGGAGCCATTTCTGCTACGCTGTTCCGAGAGGTCCGGATAAGGTCGACCACGGTCCAAGGCCGAGTTTGATCAGAAAAAGTCCGATGCACTGAAAGTTGATCGTGTCACCTGAACTAGCGATGTTGGAAATTCGGAATTGGTAAGTATGCTTATTATACGACTATGCTTACAAAAAGCAATTAACAAATAACTTTATCTTAATGGTTCGGTGCTGCTGTGTCACGTCCGTCGCTGTCCCTTCGTGATGCAGAAACACAAGTCCGTCGCGTTGTGCGACGAGACAGCAACGAACATCTCGCCGTGGTAGGGAACGGCGGCGGCCACCGGGTAGGCCTGCCAGTCGTGGTTGAGCATGTCGACCATCCACGATCAAGGGTGTCGTCCACCAGTCGATGCTCTCATAAAGAATGTACTCCGCTTGAAAGCTGCCAGGCTGCAACGGCAAAATGCCACGCAGCTCCATCCGCTCCTGCCCTCTGTCCAAATACAGCAACTTCAGCTCCTGCAGCTGGCTGGTATCAGGGAGTCCGGCGTTGAGAGCACTGGCCGTCCTTCGGGATGCTGCTCCGATAATCTGCTTGAAGCAGAGCCTGGACCGGCAGTGGGTGCTGCGTGTGCAACTACTCACACTGAATTATGTAGGGATTCCACAGGTAACTTACGCTTGTTGAAGGATTGTTTGTTGTATTTCGACAATTTGCTTCAGGGAATGCGCAGGAATGTACTTCACTCCCAATTCCTTAACTGCATAAACCCTGAACCCTAAACCCTAACCCCATAAACCCTAAATTTCAACCCTGAACACACCGCAATTACCCGCAGCCTCCAACCCCCATCAGGGCAGGATCCCAGTAAGGCAAACCTACGCAACCCTTCCTAAAGGATACAAAGTATCTGTATAGTAGAGTGTAGGAGTTCTTGGTTTTTTGGGGGGTTTAGGGTTATATAAGGGGTTCAGGGTTTATAAGGGTTTAGGGGTTCAGGGTTTAGGGTTCTTTCATGGGAACTACCATTATGACAGGGACTTATCCGCCGTAGCAGTACCTAGGACCCTCTGGGTTTGTAAGCAAGGGTACAAAACCCGAAATCAATCGAAACATGCTTCCTGCCCCCAAGGCAAACATTTTACTGTGTAATTATACAGGTTTCAAGGGGAGATATAAGTACCCTAAATGGAGTTACCCCAAGTATAACAATCCTTATAACCGACGTACTAAGTCCCCTGGAGATCCAAGTTTAGTTGTTCTTAGCATTGTAAGTCCTTTAGGGTCCAGGTAATCCCTAAGTCCCTTTATAGAACCCTTATAGATTTCTTGAAAGGAAGCCTGATGGACCCTGGACCTCCAAGTGAGCCTTAGCCCCAGATCCTCACAACCCGGAATCCTTACAGTACCCTCCAAGGAGCCCTATACTACACTGAACTTAGACCCCTAGGAAAAACTACAATGTTGGCTGTCTCGTCGGAACTACGGTTGATGATATAAATCCTGCATGACCCATAATAAGGAATATACCATAATTACCATATATTCCTTATTATGGGTAATGCAGGATTTATATCATCAACCGTATGGCAAGCAAACATTGAAAAGAGTTGCAAGTACCACTGAGTATAAGGGAACCCTTGAAGGCTTAGGGTTCCAGAGGTTCTAGGGTTCTAAGGGAACCCATAAAGGAATTCTATACCCAACTTCAAAGCATTCTCGACTGCTCTGAGTTCTGCGGAATCGCTGAGCACGCGGCTCTCCACTTCCTCCTGCAAGGGCATAGGATTCATGTTTGACAAGGTTTCCGTTAACGGTACATAACAGACTTAAAAACCGAACTGTCAGAACAAGACCAAGCTCGAGAAACCCAGCAGTAAAACAGATGAGTCTGGGACTTCCGACAAGCCTTAAAACTTGTAATCTGAAAACTCTCCTGCCAGAAAGCACAAACCCCTATCCCCGGAGGGCAGTACATGTGTGCGCCAATCTCCGCGCGAGTAATACTCCTGAACCCTGAAAATAAAAACCAAGGTTACCCAAAACACAAACTACAGTTTAGGGTCCAGGTAGGTTCTCCCGTACGGCATCCGGTTTCAAGGTTTATATACAGGGTTTAGGCAACGATCGAGGCCAGAAAGTTGGAACATCATGATCCTGATGCCAGTCAGGTGCTTGGAGGGGCAGGGGACTTAGTAAGTAGGTTATAAGTAGGGTCATAATTGGGGTAACTCCATTTAAGGTACTTATAAGTCCACTTACTACCTACTTACTAAGTCCCCTGCCCTTCCAAGTGAAGTATAGGGAATCCCGGCATTCATCATCTTTAACTCATGCTGCGACTTTCGGCGGTTCAAAGTAGAAGATATAGAAAACACCTTTCTTTGCCGACAGTCCTACAAGGTTACAAGGTATAACTAGGATAACCCTACTTAAGGACACCTATAACCCCAGTCACAACCCTACTTACTAAGTCCCATGAGCCTTTAAGTAGGGTTTTGGGTTAGGGCTTAGGCAACTAGAAGACCTTTCTTTGCCGACGGTCCTTTGGACACTTCTTCCGACGGGGCATGCCTGAAAATTTCGCATTGTAGGATCACTGGAGGTGGTAGGCACTCGGAGAGTCGGGGGATTTACTAACTCAGTAGTAATTTTCTAGAATTACAAGTACCATATCCACAATTAGGATGCCACTATAAGGGCACTTGCTACTATTACCAACTTATTATCTCCTCCGTGCTCCAAGCAGGGCGCTCTAACGCGTGACTAGAAAGGCTACTGTACTGGGTTTTGTACCGGAGCTTGGACAACTAGATTCCCAAAGGCTCCCTGTGCCTTTGTAGTAGCTACTTAGGCCTAAAGGTGGTCCCTAAATAGGTACTTGAATGCCTAAGTATAAAGGTCCCAGTACCCAAATTAGCAGGGTCTTAGGTCCTAATTGTCATACTCAAAGTGGCTCTTGGTAATTACGTTAAAACAGACTATCTGGGTACTTGGACCCATACCCTTGTAGTCGATTCCCAATATGGTGTGTTAGCCTTAAACCTTGTTAGGGTTCATGTCGTCAGCTGGTGTGACAACGCATCTCGCCCGGATTCTTAGGGAGTTGATGCAAGGGTTCCTTTTAGGGATCTGCAAGGCCTGAGGGCATTAAGGGTTCCTTTTCGGGCTCCCGTCAGGAGTTTTATACGGGTCTTAAGGGTTCAGGGAGGATCTTTCAGGGTTCCTTCAACCTGTAAGCGCTAAGCCGCTAAGAGTTCCCATCAAGGGATCTGTAAGGGTTTGTTTAGGATTTTCTACGGCTACTTTATGGGCTCCATAAAATGCTATGCGGGATGTAGGGTGCAAGGCTTCGGACTTTAAAGCCTAAGCCCCAAACCCAGAATCCGACATCAACGAGTTCGGGCCTGTGGGCTTTACCTTAACCCGCCAGAGCCCAGATTTCTTGTAGTGTTTCTATAAATTCCATATTAGCGCTTATAAGGTAAGATGTACTTGAGGATCAGGGGACTTAGTAAGGTTATAGGTATCCTAATGGTATTTGTAAGTACTTATAGTTACCTTATTTATTACCCTAGTTACTAAGTCCCACGATCCTTTAAATAGGTAGGGGGGGGCTTTGGCTTCTGCTGCCAAAAGGCTGTTAGTGAGTTGCGGTTGCCAGATCTCGTAATCGTACTCGGCGGTGTCCCAGACGTTCCACACGGGTCCTCCCAGATCTCTAGCTCTTAAACCATGCAAACAATAACTGAAGGTGCTCAGGAGTTAGGGTATACGGCTTAGGGTTCAATCCTTGCCCCTGCCTGGACCCTAAAGAACCTGCCTCTTGAGGGTTCCCTATTCTGATTTCTTCACACAAGTTATGTCCTTAAAAGGTAGGGTATTGGGGGCTAAGATAAAGCATGCTAACAGCAGCTAACATTGGAAGGTTTTGGTTAGGGCGTGCAGGTCTCTATTAGGGTTCATATGAGCCCTAATACTGTGGATATATATATATATATAGATATAGAGATATGTATATATAGGGCTTAGGTTTCTTAACCAGGTTCTTACATTTTCCTTCTGGGTCTAGGGTGTAGGCGTTATGCATCCTGTCAGGGACCTTAGGTGGCCTGCGATGCGAAGGTTAGGGTGTAAAGCTTTGACCCTGAAGCCCTCAAGCCGAAACTGTACAAGGCTGAACCCCAAAACCAAATGTCGGTGCCTGCACCCAGGGCTTCTACCCCTCCTTACCTCTAATCTCTCTGCCCAGGGATGACACATGTGGAGGATCCTTGCGACTTAGTATACGTAAGGTTACAAGTACCATAAGTGGGGTTACAAGTAATTACAGGTAGACTTACCTGAATTATAACCCCGGGTTACTAAGCCGAAGGATCCTTCAAGCACATTTAGGGTTTAGGGTTTAGGGTTTCTTTGAAACAACCAACCAACCAACCCACCAAGCTATGTACCCATGTAGTATTTACTTTGACCTTGAAGTACCTATTCTTTTTTGGAACCCCTCTAAGGCCCAAGTATGTACTAGATGGGGGCATAATAAAGACCAAATATGGAACTTATATAGTGTATGGTTTATATTACTGGTATCCCCATAATAAACCCCAATACATACACTCACCAAGATTCGAAAGGAGCCCTATCTACACTCTCCAAAATTGTAACATAAGCCCTACTTCATATAGTCCTATAGTAGAACCTAAACCCTAAATGCGATTGGGGCTCAAAGCTTCCGGCCTCCCAACCCAAACACCACGAAGCCCTATACCCTAAACCCTAAAGCCCTAAACCCTAAACCAGAACTCCACACCATCTAGACCCAAGAGTAGCCTAGGAATAAAAAGGGTGCCCTTTTTGGTTTAAAGGGGCTTATAAGGGAACCTGAACCCCCAAAAAGGGCATAAGGGCCTACTCTGGGTCCTAGCCATTCTCTTAGGTTCCCTTCAAGGCTTAGGCTTTGCGGCTTAGGCTTTGGAGTTTAGGGTTTGGTTTGGTATTCAAACGGAGTTGGTAGCTGAGTACACCCCAAACCCAAAGCCCTACAGCTGCCGGAAGGGTGCGAGCACCTTTATGGTATACACTTTTTCCGCCTGATGCCAAAACCCCATCCCCAAACCCCAAAACACCAAAACCCATGTTAACCCCGTCGAGCCCATGATCCCCATGGAACCCTCGAAGGAGCCTTCATCACGCGTTTGGACTCCGAAACCTCTAAGCCACTAACCCTCGTACCAACCCCTAAGACCTAAACCCGTAACTATACTAAAAGTTAGGGTTTAGGGTTTAGGGTTTAGGGTTTAGGGTTTAGGGTTTAGGGTTATTATACTGAACTTAGAACCCTAGCAAAAACTATAGTTTTAGCTGTTTCTTAGGGATTATAATGACCAAAAACTAAAAACAATTTCTAAGTACCCCTAAGGTAAGTCCAAACCCCAAACCCTCAGAGCCTTTCAGAACCCGTTTTGACCCTTTACCCCATCAGGCAACCCTAAACCCGGGTTTAGGGTTTAGGGTTTAGGGTTTAGGGTTTAGCTTCTGTAATCTAGTCTTCAACCCTATAATACCCCTTTGCAGGAACCCCAATTTTTGTCACCTACAGTACTCTTTAAGGGAACCCGTCAAATCCTATGGCAACCTTTCAGGGAACCCGTTCCTTGAGGCTCCATATATACCATGATGTTATGGAGTTATAAGCCCGAAAAACCACGGTTTAGGGTTTAGGGTTTCGGGTTTAAGGTTTAGTAAGGTTTTAGGGCCTACGACTATATGTGGTCCCTCTTATAATACGGCAACAACTACCCATGCGGAGCTCTGGGTTTAAACTTACCCTAAGGGTCCAAGTACTCCCTATGATAGGTGGGTACCAAAAAAACCATAAATAAGGACTACTTCAGTTGTAACTCCTGCATGACCCATAATAAGGAATATACCATAATTCCCATATATATATATATATATATATATATATTCCTTATTATGGGTAATGCAGGATTCATATCATCAACCGTTGGACCCTCTGGGCTTAAAATAGAAACCCGTCGGTTATAAGTCCCCTAAGTGTGGGTTATCCTAATTACAACCTACTTATGATCTTACTTACTTACTTACTAAGTCCCATGATCCTCTAAGTAGACCCTAAACCCTAAACCCCATAGATCCCTTTAAGGAACCCTATAGATCCCTTTAAGGAGCCCTTTAGGAACCCTTACTAAGTCCCATGATCCTCTAAGTAGGGCACCTCCATAGGATCCTGGAATCGACTGTATCCAGGGAGCAATCACATAGTTGGTGTCCATCGCCTTTGAGGTTGCGGGGCTTAGGGTTCCTTTAAAGGGATCCTGAAGGGTTCCTTCAAGGGATCTATAGGGGATCTATAGGGTTTAGGGTACCAGAGCTTCCGAAACCCCTTAACTAAGGAATATACCTTAAATTATAATAGGATCCCTAATATAGGGTTAGGGTTTAGGGTTTAGGGTTTAGGATTTAAGGCTTAAAGGGAACTCCAGAAAGTTGGAATATGGATTAATGGTAGGATCCCCTATAATTTACCTCAAAGGGCTTACGATAATGATATTCCAACTTTCTGGCTTCTATTGTAGGGTTTAGGATTTTGGGTTTAGCTTAATGCTCCTGGACACTCGTAGTGAGATCCCAAACCTCAGCCCTCAAAGCCCAAACCCTCCCCCCGAGATCCCATGACCCTCTTAGGAGCCTTAGGTTTTCTTTAAGTGCACTGACTCTTTTCCACTGCGTGATGGTTAAGGGCCTTTAGGGTTAAGGGCTTTGGGGTTTTGGGTTTTTGGGGTTTTGGGTTTAGGATTTAGGGTTTCGGGGCTATTTACAATGGCTTTAGGCTTTTGGGTTTAGGATTTAAGGCTTCGGGGCTATTTACAATGGCAAAGGGCCTAGGGTTGGGGGGTTTAGTGGCTGGTTTTGGAGTTTAGGCTTTACCCCAAGGGTCCAAGTACCTAATAAGCATATACTCACCAAAACCCTAACCTACACAACTACTATCCTAAAACCGAATACCTAATTATTCGGCCCCTATAATATGGAACCCTTATAGTAGCCATCATAGTAGCCCCTTATAGACCCCTTTCAAGGAACCCTAAACCCTACGTGGTCCTTTGGACCCTTTGTTGGAGTTTAGGGGTGAAGCCCGTCGGGTTTACAGTAAGCGCTAACCCTACAGCTCTACTTGGAGGGTCGTCGGACTTAGTAACTTGGTTATTTTAAGGACTTATAAGTACCATAACCCCAATTAGGGTCCCTTTTAGGGTACTTACAAGTCTACTTACTACCTACTTACTAAGTCCCCCGACCCTACAGCTCAAAGGACTCCTCTTACAAAGATTTCTGGCTCAAAGACCATACTATAGGGGCCTTAATCCATTAGAATAAGATTCCTTTAAAGGGTTCCGTAAAGGGCTCTTCATAATTGGAATAGGGTCTAAGGACCATTATGCTACAAGTAGAATAGGGAGCGCCCAACATGGTATTGGTAACTATTTCGGCCTATAGTACCACTTAAGGCTCTGGGGCGATGGTACTCAGAGATCCCAACATCCCTTTAGGTCTCTTTTTCTCGGGGTTGTGATTCTACAGTAGAAGCCCAAAAGTTGGAAACCCAATAGCCTCAATCCTTAAGAGTAATGTATAGGAAATCCCAACACTATGTGGCCTTAATCCGGTTTCCAACTCTATGGGGTTCACTGTATAACATTACCTAAACCCCACCTAAACCCTATCGAACCCTTCTAGAAGATCCCTATAATTAAGGAACCCTAAAAGGGACCCGAAACCTGTAGCTGTATATGGGCTTGCAGTTTGGGGTTTGGGGGTTGACTCTCAAGTGCACGCCGACCCATGGGCCCACTGGATCGGTTTAGGGTTTAGGGTTTAGGGTTTAGGGGCCAGGAAGCCTAGAAGGTTTGAGGATGTTTGAAGGTTAGGGCTTAGGGCTTAGGGTAAGGGTTTAAGCTTCAGATACCATCTAGGTACTCATGGTATTACCCTAGGGATCAAGATAACCCCAAAGCCTAATAGAGTATGGTCTTTGGGCCCAAGAGCCCTGATATAGTATGGTCTTTGGGCCCAAATGCCTAATATATGAGTCCTTAGATCTCTAGCAGGGTTGAATAAGGGTACAGGGCTGGGTGAGTTTATTTGAAAAAGGAGTCGGGCACCTCCGGAACCTTGGTTGCTTGCTTCCTTCATCATAAAGCCCCGCCTAAAACGCTAAAATTTGCAGAGGCTCCATATATAGTGCCATTATGGAATCAGGCCCCAAAAGACCATTCTTATTACGGTTTTTAGGACATAATTCCATAATGGTAATGTATATGGAGCCTCCAAAATTTGCAACCCTGAACTGCATGGTTTCCTAGGTAAAACCAGAACCATGCATCCCAAAATTAAAGATAATTTTTAGGGTAGAGCCTTGTCCTTCTGTCCCCAACTCCGCAACACAAGGGCGCCCCAAACCGAACAAACATAGACATGCCTTCACGTGAACACTTCACGTACCTCCTGAACCCATATGAATCTCCTTCAAAAACCTACATCCTAAGCTCCAAACCCAAGCAGGAACTCCCCAAGTACCCTTGAATAGAGCGCTACTGGTCTTTAACCGTGGGTAGTTGGGGTATGATGGAGGGTAGCTGGGTGGTCTAGGTAAATCCCGCACAAGCCTAAAGCTAACCCTTTCTCAGTCCAGTGACCCACGGGTTCATGTAGCCAGCCATCGGAACGGGGTTGAACTGGATGTTCTCCGGACAAATCTCCTGGGAAGCAGCAGCACATTTTCCAGACCTTCCAAGAAAATCCCTCAATCAAGCAATCAACATTAGGCAATCCCTCTCCTGGGGCGCATTGCTCTGGGCCGCCTCAGGGGAGCCTCGCAGCGCTAGTTCTGGGCTCCTAGGGCCCCCAAAAAAGCACATAAGCAAAAATTAGGATAGGGATATCCCATATACATGCCCTTATAATCAAGCCCAATAAGGTAGGGATATCCGCATAAAATGCTTATGCTTATGTGCTTTTGGGGTCCCGAAGTTTCGGGGGTTACGGTTGATGATATAAACTCTAGGGTTCCCTTAGAGGGATCTATAAGGGCAACTACCTTTAAGGGGTCCCTTTAAGGGATCTTTAGGGTTTTAGGGTTTATCGGGTGGGTGATATAAATCCTGCATTACCTTAAGGACCCTAAACTATGGGAATTATGGTGTATTCCTTACTATGTGTACCACTATGGGCTATTAGACCTTATTAGGGTACCTTAATCTACCCTTAATAGGGTCCTAATAGGGATCTTTAGGGTCTAATAGCCCATAGTGGTAATGATCTATATCATCCCTGGGCCCTACGATACCTACCTTGTTTAGAGCTCCTCAATATCCCTAAGGCTCCATGTACCCTTATAGTAGATACTTAAGCCCCAAAGTAGTCCCTATATAGGCACTTTAAAGCCTAACTATCTACTATAGGGGTACATGGCGCCTTAGGGTATGATTCCTTCGAAGTCCTTAAAGAGGGTGCGTTTCTGGGCTCCTTTCGGGGTTCCTCCGTGTTGGGCTCCTTTAAGGTTTAGAGTTAGCGGTGTATATAGAGTTTAGGGTTGAGGGGTTTAGTATAGGGTGAGGGTTTAGTGTTGAGGGGTTGGTATAGGGGTTTAGCAGTTCAGGGGTTCAGGGTTCAGGGGTTACGAGTTTCTAGGTTGCGTATGTGGGAAATACTTGCCCAGACCACCTTACAGGAACCCTGAGACAGGAATCCTTGAAGGCACCCCTAAAGCCTAAACCCCTAAAACCTTATAGACGCCTAACACCTCTAAACCCTCACAAGAACCCTGAAAGCAACCCTGACTCCATGCGGTTTAGTTTGGGCCTGTAGTTGGCAAAAGCCCCAAAAGCAACACCAAAATCCCTAAACCCCCTACACCCCGAAACCCCTAGACGCCCCTAAACCCTAAACCCTTCCGAGGGTCCCCCTAATCCTAAACCCGAAACCCTAAACCCTAATCCTAAACCCTAAACCCTAAACCCCCTAAACCCCGAAACCCCTAAAAGGCCCTAAATCCTTACAGAAGCCTTCACGGAACACTGAAAGGATCCTTTAGAGGAGCCCTGGCCCTCTGTTGAAGTGCTCGACCCGAAACGTCTCTGAACACAAAAACCCTAAGACTACAAATAGCCCAAAGTAGGTAGTATTTATAGACTTTAAACCCCAAAGTAGGTAGTATTCGTATACTTGGAGTCTTAGGGAAAATACTACCTATAGTCTCCATTGTAGTTCCTTTTTTTTGGGTTAAGCAACTATAGATTAAGCATCCTCTAAGGAAACCCCAAAAAAGAACTACAATGGAGACTACAGGTAAACCCTACTACTCCCCAAATCCTCAAAACCCTAAAACCTTAAAATCCACCCTACCTGAAAAAGCCTTAATCAAAACCCGACGAACCCTAAATTGGCCTTTGTTGGACCGCTCGACATCCCCTAAACCCAAAACCCCAAACCCGTAAACACCTAAACCCTAAACCCTAACCCTTAACCCCTTAACCCCGGTTTAGGGTGTAGGGGTTTAGGGTTTAGGGGTTTAGGGGTTTAGGGTTTAGGGGTTTACGGGTTAGGGCTTTAGGGTTTAGGGGTTTAGGGTTTAGGGCTGGGCCTTTGTTGGAACCCTAGCAAAAATTGTAATTTTAGCTGCTCTTAGGGATTCTAGTAACCAGACATTAAAAAATATTTCTATGTACCCCTAAGCTACTAAACTGGGCCTTTGTTGGAGTGCTCGACCTCCAGCAGCTTGAAACGAAGAACGGCCTCCTCGAACTCCTCCCGGCCGGGACACGCGAGGGAAGGTTTTTGAGTTCGGATTCGGGATTCCTTTCTAAGGTTTCCTTTAAAGGAGTCTATACGGGTTCCGTTAAAGGGATCTAGAAGGGTTTAGGCTTAGGGGTTAAGGGTTTAGGGTTAAGCGGTTTTGGGTTCAGGGGTTCCGGGGTTTAGGGATTTGGGTGTTGCTTTGGGGGCTTCTGTCAACATATATATGCCCAAACTAAACCGCATGGAAACCCAAATCCTGTAGTCCGAACCACAATTAGCAATAAAAGGAACCCTAAACCATCCCAAGAATTAGCAGGACAACACAGTTCAACAAGCAACTAAGCAAAACATACACACACACATGCACAAACAGAGAGAGAGAGAGAGAGAGAGAGAGAGAGATACGCACACACACACACAGACACACACAGACACACACCCACACCAACACCCACACCCACACACGCACGCACACACCATTGATCCAACAACAAAAACGATCCCCAGCACCGAACAAAAAGAGCCGATAGAACAACGTGAACCCAAGCCCCTAAATCCGAAACTCTGGTCCCGAAACCCAAAATAAAGACCTCCTGTACAAGCCCGCAAAGGAACCCTTACAGAAAAAATAACTTAAAAGGACACCCCGTCCAAGAATCAACAACCAGATCCTCGGCAGGCAGCATGGCTCCAAGTCGCTTGTGCAGCCGTTGTCGCACCTCGCTTCAAACTCTTGCGGCCACGGCAGGAGGGGGGGAGGTTGACGGTTTAGGGTCTACGGCTCCGTTTAAGGGATCTACCAGGTTCTATATACAGGGGTTTAGGGTCTACGGTTCCTTTAAAGGGATCTATCACCCAAAGGCCCCCAAAGGGGTCATGGGCTTTCTGGGGGAAGGGTTTGGGCTTTGGGGGCTAAGGTTTGGGCTCTCACTACGAGGGTCCAGGAGCCTTAGGGTGGGTTTTTTTTAAAGGGATCTATCAGGTTCTATGTACAGGGGTTGAGGGCTCAGGGCTTGGAGTTTAGGGATTGGAGTTTCGGGTTTGGGGAGGTCAAACTACTGCCAAGCCCAGATATTCGATTTTGGGTTTTGGAGTAGTGCAGATCCCAGACGATACCCAGACCACCGGGAGAATCCAAAAAGTAGATCCCTTCATGGGGGTTCCTTTTTCAGTACCCTTAGTAGTATAGGGCCCCAAATTAGAGGATCTACTTTCCAGATCCTCCCGGGGGTCTGGGTATGGGTTCTTATGCGCCCATAGCAATCAATGTGGATAGCTCAGTACTGGTCTCTCCTTCAACAACCAATCTCCACGATTCCACGATACCATGCAAGCTGATTCGGACAATGCTAGAAAGCCTACTGTGTCGCAAGCAGGCATGCGGCTGATGATAAAAAATCCGGCACTACCCATAAACAGTGATAAAGAATATACCATACATCCCATAGTCTATCGTCAACCGTAGCTCCAAGTAAACCCGGAGCCCGGAGCCCGAAGAATCGGCCACTTCCGGGCAATGCTATACTCAAACCTCAAGACCACGCACCCTCAACGATAAACCCCATGATGTACTGTTACAATAGGTTTCCTCTAAAGGGGTCCTTAACGGGCTGTACGAGGGATCTACAGTAGGTTTCCATATTAGGGGCCTTGATAGTTAGATTAGGGTTTTGGGGATCAAGATATATATATATATATATATATATATATATATATATTTATAATAAGGAAACCACCCAAAATAGTATTGCAAACTATTTAGGCGCCTATACTAGACCCCCTTCCCCTGGCAATCCCTTAGCGGTAACCTAAAACGTAAACCCCTCCCCGAACCCCTTAGGCCTAAACCCTGAATACCTACAACCCTTAGGGAACTATAACATGACCCCAAAATCTTACTCTAGTTGAAGAGGCCTTAACCCTAATGCTCCTGGACCCTCGTAGTGAGATCCCAAACCTTAGCCCCCGAAGCCCGAACCCTTCCCCAAAGATCCCATGACCCTCTTAGGAGCCTTAGGGAAACATCCCTAAACCCAACAAACCTTGCCGCAAAGCCGCCCTTCGTTTCAGAGCGCGGTTCTCGGCAGTCATGGAAGCCTGCTTGAAGGCTCCAGGGACTTAGTAAGTAAGGTTATAAGTAGGTTATTATAAGTAGGATAACCCCACTTAGGGGACTTATAACCCCAATTAGAACCTACTTACTAAGTCCCATGATCCTCTAAGCGGTGCATGGCGCCCGATGTATTCTCTAGGGGCCCAGGTATCTAGTCAGGCTTCTCGACTCGTAGCAGCAGCAGAAGCAGAAACAGTAGCGGAAGCAGTAGCAGTAGGAGTCGGAGTAAGAGTAGGAGTATGGGTAGTAGTACTGGTAGTGGTGATCGTAGTAGCAGTCGTGGTTCTGGTAGTGGTAGTAGTGGGAGTTCGGGCCCCCCAGCATGCGTCCTGTTCGAGGTGGAAACGAACGTTCCAAGGGTGCTCCATCTGGCTGTCCTGACAAAATCGGCTCGTGGTTGGTGGTGCCCACTCGATTGGACGGCATCGGAGCTGTAAGTAACCCGCAAAGGCTCGTTGTGCCTCTGAACAATTGATGAAATTGTAATCATTGAAGTGATGTTTTAAGGTGAAGGAAATATTTGCCAAAGTGCTCTTTGCACAGGATGAAGGAAGATGCTCTGGCTGCGGCTTTCTGGCTTCTACCGACGGGCCCTTGATGGAGGGTCGGGGGAATTAGTAAGTAGGTATTCGACAGAATTCTAAGTACTCTGATCCCAGTGAGGATCCCACTTATAACTCCACCTAAGTATTACCTACATACCCAGTCCTCCGACATCCAAGTATTCCTAAACCCCTAAACCCTTATAGATCCCTTAAAGGAACCCTCAGAGGAACCTTAAAGGTACCCTACATACTACGACCTCCGACCTTCCCGTATAAATAAAATATATTCCCCGCATACATCCCTTTAAGGATCCCGTTAAGGAGTCCTACTAAACTAGGTCGTCCCACACTCCCTGACTACACAATCAAATCTAGTCCCCACTCCCAAAACCCGATATGGGATCCTGTAACTAGTTCATTGTTGGGATAGGACTAAAAATTTACATTCTTATTCCTGATTGGGTTTAAGTACCCATAAAATGCAAAATGTTACCCAATTATGACAAAGTTAAGGGTTCCCACTACTTACAAAGTCCTCCGACCCCCCAAGTGCTCCCCCTGTCGCTGCCCTCCGGTCCGCCTGGACGGATTCTGCGATGAGGCGCCTCGGCTTCCGAAAAGCCGGCAAAGCTAATGTAGACCCAAGAGTAACCTAGGAATTAAAAGGGTGCCCTTTTTGGTTTAAAGGGGAATCTGAACCCTTAAAAAGGGATTAAGGGCCTACTCTACGTCCTAGTAATGTAGGGGGCCTTAATAATTAGAACAGGGGTTTGGGGTGATGCGGACTTGCGTCTGGTCGAGCAAAGACGGATGACCTGGCATGCGCAGGTTCTGACACTATACAGGCGACCTGTTTTTCACAGGTCCATCACATGTTAAATTGTGCCTTGGAAGCACAATCACAAAAAGACTGCAACCAGAGCCAGGAGGTAGTTGAGCAGTTGATGAATTAGTACGGACCCGTAGGCTGCTTCCTGGGTCGGTCCGGTTTGGGCACCAGTCGTTCCTTCTCCACAGAGGCGGCTTCTGGTTGAGAAGGTGTTTTCAAGTGTTGGTCTTTGCGGTGCGAACCATGCACAGCAGTCTTCAGAGCCTGGAAACCCTCCGTCGGTCGCCGCGAGTCCCGTCGAGGCCGGTTCAGCTCAGAAGCTGCGCCAAAAGCAAAGTCGTCAGAGGTCTTGCGTTTCCCCACCGCAACATCAGACATGCTTTCAGATTCACTGAATGTCTCCAGTCTTTGCTGGCATTCCAGTCGCATTGTAGGCCTCCTCCCAAGTTGAAAAACCTCGTTGGCCCACACGCTTTGAATGATCCGCAGTAAGAGTGACTGCTTTGGCATCAGAGCACGTAGAAGGAGCAACCGCAGCCTGGGCCCGCTCCCTTCGTCTCTGGCGCTTGCGCTGCCGCTTAGCTCTGCGAGCCTCGCGAAGCTGGTCAACAAGCACCTGCGTCTCACAGGCACCAACCACAGTACCTGGAACTCCGACTGTCACCCTTGGCTCCGTCCCCGGCCTCGCCACTGCTGTGTCCTGCTCCTGCTTCACAAGCACGGCAGTCACAGCTGCGGCAACAGCCTGGACGGTTCTCCTCGGGGCCTTAGCCAGACATGCAGCTCGCACAGCTGCACCAAGCAGTGAAGCTGGGTCTGCCATTGCTCCTATTGGTCAAGGCGCCGCAGCACAGCTGCGGAGGGAAAACTACCTCAACCTGCGTTCGCTAGAGCCGTAGAACAGGGGTTTGGGGTGCATTTTACTATAGACTATAGTCATAATGAGGAGCCCCAAGGAAAAATATGGGGCCCTTAGTAGTTAGAACAAGGTACATTCTACCACAGACTATGGCTATAATAAGGAACCCCCAGGAATAATATTGATAAGTATTCATGCCCCTATGTTATGGCCTCGGGATTTAGGGTCTAGGCTTTGAGATTTAGGGTAGAAGGTCTGAGATTAAAGTCTAGGGCTTGTGATTGCCAACATCCCTAAAGCATTCCGATTCTTAATTAAGGACCCCAACTATACCTTCACGAACGGGCGAGGGTCAAGGAGTCGTTGCCCCTAAACCCTGAATCGTAGGGGGAGCAAAAGCCCTTCGCGCAGTGCTCGGTAGTCGGAGCGACGGTGACTGGGTCCCTGGTACCTATATGGGGGATAGCTTGGGGTGATAGTAGTTCCTACTGTGGAAAACCCAAAAACCCAAAGCCGTAAACCCCCTAAGCCCTGAAAGTTCCTGAACTAGGTTGGCGCTTTCAGGCCTTGAAAAACGTTCATAAATAACTATGATCCTCTTAAGCCCAATAAGGGACGATGCAAAATTTCCAAAGACCTACCCAGTACAGTAAACCCTAGACTTTCCTAAACACCCTAAACCCTTGAAGGAACCCGGAAAGGTACCCTCACAGGAACCCCTAAGGGGAACCCTGATAAAAAAAAAACCTTGAAGGAACCCTTCAGGGAAGTCTTAACGGTGCCCTTAAAGGAACTATACTGGAACTTAGAACCCTAGCAAAAACTATAATTTTAGCTGTTTCTTAGGGATTAATAATAACCACAAATTTTCAAA
Organism: Symbiodinium sp. CCMP2592; assembly: GCA_905221615.1. Taxonomy (NCBI): domain Eukaryota; class Dinophyceae; order Suessiales; family Symbiodiniaceae; genus Symbiodinium; species Symbiodinium sp. CCMP2592. Next base: position 2,097,008 of record CAJNDT010006135.1, read on the forward strand.
AAAAAACTAAGTACCACTAAGGGTGCCCTAAACCCTAAACCCTAAACCCTAAAAAGTCTTAACCCTGGGACAGATCTTGGCGAGTCGCTCCACGCTTCGCTGTCGCGCCTCGGGGCACCTGCCAGCAAAGATCGGGATTTGGGGTTTAGGGATTCAGGTTTTGGGCTTTAGGTTTAGGGTTTAGGGCCTAAAACCCTAAACCCTAAACCTAAAGCCCTAAAGTTTTGGGCTTTAGGTTTAGGGTTTAGGGCTTTAGGTTTAGGGTTTAGGTTTAGGGTTTGGGGTTTAGGTTTAGGGTTTGGGGCTTTAGGTTTTAGTGTTTTAGGTTTAGGGTTTGGGGTTTTAGGTTTTAGGATTTTGGGTTTTAGGTTTAGGGTTTGGGTTGAGGGCTTAGGTTTAGGGTTTAGGATTTTCAGTTACCTTAAGGGTACCTGCAAGGGTTCCTGAAAGTCGCAGTGTGGGAAACGGGACTGAAAGGTCCCTACAGAAGGTCGTCGTCCCAGACCCCCGGGAGGATCCAACAAGTAGATCCCTTAATGGGGGTTCCTATAAAGTACCCTTAGTAGTGTAAGGCCCCAAAATGGGGGATCTACTTTCCAGATCCTCCCAGGGGTCTGGGATACGGCGCTAGAAAGGCAGTGAGCTGTGCGGGGTCGAGCCGTTTCATCTAGAGCCGGATGTTGCACGGACGGAACCATCGGCATGTCTAGAGCAGGCAAGGGGAGGCTGTTTTACGGCGGAATTAGATTTAAGCGCTGTGGAGACTTTCTCTACAACAAACCGTCAACCAAAAGTTAACACACACACACACACCAAAATAAAAAACCTGAGAGCCCCTGAAGATTCCGACTGCCTACCTGAATCCTAACCCTAAGGGTCCAAAGGACTCAATCATGGGGTACTTGAGTTGAGGCTACTAGAAATGAAAGTTAATATTTGGGGGAGCATATGATTACTAAGTACTTGGACCCTTAAGGCACCCTAAGATGTAAACCCTGAAAAGCTTAAGGTGAACCTTCAACCCGACTACCCAGTATAGGTGCCTTAATATATATATATATATATATATATGTATTCAAGGTATACTCCTTAATTCTTAATTAAAGGATATTGGAGTCCCCTTAAACCCTAAACCCTATAGATCCCTTAAGGGAACCCTTAAGGATCCCTATACTAGGTTCCTGAGTCGCCTCTAAATTCCAATAGATCCCCTGTAAGTAACACCTACCCAAAACCCAAGGAAATAAAGTTGAAACTTTCAGAATCGACTACCTTATAAGAACCCCAAAGTTGAAACGTTGAGTTTACAGCCAATAAGCTTCTAGAGCCCTTTAACTATTAAGGAACCCCAGGTAAACCTCCGACCCGACGGCCTATTATATGTCTCATCGCACGCGCCGAAGTCTGCCGTGGCCATGTTTGGGCGTCTCGAGGAACGTGGGAGAGGCGCCCAGAAATACAAACTGGGCGCGGGCGCCTAAACCCGGCAGGGACCGGCGAGATCAAAATCGGGAGTAGGGCTTGTTGCAGGCCTAGAAACAGGGTCTGACAAGCAGAATAGGGTCTAGGGATATGGAGACAGGAATATGGGTGCCAATATTGCAGACCTCTGTATTGCATGCGCTGTTGGCTTTGACAAGCCTTCTGCTGACTGCACTGGTCCTCATCACATGTGCCCTGAACCTCCATTCTGCTCGAAGCCATGCCCGTTGAACCCATGGAGGCGGAGGGTAGCGACATCTATATGTTGCCGAGCCCAAAACGCTGCAGGCGTGAGAAGTGTCGGGTGTTGGAGGTCCTCCTGTATGTAAACCCTATGGAAGCCTATGCGAGTTTCCGAGAATAGGGGTACCTTATTTTTCGGTCCCTGTAAAAGGATCCTACTATTTAGGGTACTGTATTAAGGTCCCCTGTTTTCGGGAACTCCCCCATAAGGCCTTCAAACTTTCCCGAAACACTAAACTGGCAACCCTACCCAGCTACTAAAGTCCTAGAGCCCTCACTTACAACAAAGGTTCAAGGAGCATTGCTTTAGAACCCAAGGTTCAGGGTTTGGGGTTTAGAGCATTTAAAAACAAAGAACTTTATTATGCCCCTTGAATCCACATTAACTCCATGGCTGATTGGACCATGACACGAACCCACCCTTACAGGAACCTGTATGGAGCCGCTGATTTAAAGGACCTCTGTATAGAAGCGGGAAGACCTACGTGAAGTCCATTCTTTCCAATCCTGACCCGAATCCTGACCCGAATTCCTAAACCCTACACCCTACACTCAATCCTAAACTCCTAAACCCTGACCCTAAACCCTGAACCCTAAACCCTAACCCTAACCCTAAACCCTAAACCCTAAACCCTAACCCAACCCTAACACTAACCCTAAACCCTAACCCTAAACCCTAAACCCTAGACCCTGAACCCTAAACCCTAGACCCTGAACCCTAACCCCCCCCCAAGAAGACCCCATACCGACCAGGCTCTTGGGGTGCAGCTTTTTGCCGCAAGTCTCTGCCAGATGCGGAAACTCAGGAGGTTCATTCAGCACCCCCAAACCCTGAATAGCCCTTAATTAAAGCATGTACCTTAAGAATCATATATTGGGGACCTACCATCCATAATTTGATGTATGTTCCTTACTGAACAGGGGATTTTGGAAGGTCTGGACCCTGAATAGCCCTTAATTAATTAAGGAGTATACCTTATAAAACATATTCGGGGTCCTACCATAATTTGATGCATATTCCTTACCTAACAGGGGATATTAATAGGAAGGTCTGGACCTATGCCCAGTCGAAAATCATGGAATTCGGTGCTTAAACCCATCAAAAGGCTCAGAACAGCCCAAAAGCCTTATCGAGTAATAGAGGGCCCTTAATAATTCGAATAGGGCCTTGGGCTATAATATGCTATAATCAGAAGAAGGAGCCCCCACAATGGTATTGGCAATTATTTAAGCCCCTGCAGTGGGGGCTTTGATCTCAAAAGCCTTGAAATATGCATCCCTAGAGCCTTCGGTAAGCCTCGGGGATAGGTAGGGGTCTACTGAAAGGATCATGGGACTTGGTAGCTAGGGTTATAAATAAGGTAACTATACTAATATTTTCTTGTAACCCCAATAAGGGTACTTATAACCTACTTATAACTAAGCGCCCTGATCCTCCAAGTAGGGTGCCGGCTTAATGAACTTCCTGCAAGCAGTGCTGCACAAGTGCAAAGGGCCTCCCCACGATCTTTTATCGCAAGACCCCCATGGGCCATTATGAAACTAGGATACCCAGTAACCTAGGAATAAAAAGGCGTCTCTTTTTGGTATTGGGTAACTTTATAAGGAACCTAGGACTAGAAAAAGGGAATAAGGGTACTACTGGGCATCCTAGGAAACCTTAAACCTCAAGACAGGAACCCTCACAACCGTACAGGAAGACTTGTACTTGTAGAAACACCTAGCCAGCAATGCAGAGATCAACCAGGAGCGAGCCTCGCACCTGCGCTTCGAAGCCGCGGAATGCGGGCAATCGATGAGCGACTCGGCTAATCTTAAGGACCAAATGACCCTTAACAGTAGGGGACGCAGGATTTTGGGCTCGGGATAACACTCCCGATATACAAACCTCGTAAAGACGTATCTGAAAACCTTACTTTTCCAGTATCCCAGGGGAACCAAAGGTAAACGTTTCGGATTATTGTGGGTGGTTGTCAAAATTATGGTCCCTTTTTGGGTACCCTGAATATTAGGTGCCGCAGTACATCAAGGACCCAAAAAGGGACCCAACCCTAAACCTGTCGGACTAATATCGGAAATTATCAAACCCCAGAAGGTCTGAGGCGACCTCCCCTACTCTACGTAGTACTGAGATAAAGTAGCGTTTAAACTATACCATCCTTAGAACCATAATAAAAATAATACCTTAAATATTTTCTTCGGTTTCTATGAACAAAAAATAAAAAATAGTTCCTAAGGAGACTATAGTAAACTTTACAGGGATTTTTGGGTTTCTACAGGCCTGCAGCCCGAAACTCGGTAACCACACAGCAGTTCACTCTTGCTCCACTCCAGCCACAGTTGGGGGTTTCCCAAAACAGGGGTACTTTATTTTGGGGGTCCTTATGATAAGGATCCTATTATTTAGGGTATTAAATTAGGGCCCCCTATTTTCGGAAACTTCCGGTCATAAACCAAAATTTTGAACTAGCTTGCTGGAGGTTCCTCTGAAAAGTGCAGAACCTATAAAGCAAACTCAGCACCTACTTTAACCGCCAAATATCCTACCCTGTTGAGGACTTACGTATATAAGGACATCATTCTACGAAGCGCACATATGTAGGGTTTTGGGGCTCAGGTACATACTACCCGAAGTGCGGGTGGCTCAGATCGCCGCGCCCGGATCCAAACAGCGTAGGTGCCTGGATCCTGGAACTGAAACGTCACATCACTGCGGCCTAGGCTGGCCCTGGAATCCGAAAGGACCAAATGAGCTGTGACTGTACAACACTAGAACCATGACAAAAAAACTTAGAACACAATAACAAAAATATGTGTGTGTGTGTGTGTGTGTGTGTGCTTTGCAATATTCTCTGCGGTTTTAAACGAATGAGAATGGAAAAGAGTTTCCTTAGGGCGAAGATCTAAACTGTCTGGGTACACGTACCTTGAGAGCCTTGGCATGCTGCTACAGTTTCAACCGGTTCAGGAGAAAAGCAGTTATCCTAAACTGAAGACCCTCAACCCCAAACCCTAAATCCTGAACCCTATAAACCCTAAATCCTAAACCCTAAAACCCTCAGCCGTCCTGCACTACTTCCTCGGAACCCTCCAAGGGATCTCTGACAGCAGCTCTAAAGGCTTTGCGATTATCTGCAGGTTTATCGAATAAAAGAGGGACCTGTAACAGAGCCCTCAGGGCCTTTATATAATCGTGGGCATTTGAAGTATATTGAAGAGTAATTGAGGGCCTAGCCGAGTAAATCGAACAGAGGGACCTTTAGAAGTAGAAGAGTGCCAGGGGTATATGATAGCATACCCAAACTAAGGAGTCCTAAGGAACTCGTGAGGAAGCACACTACACCTCTAACTTCCTGAGTAGCCTCTTTGTAAACAGGATGCCCTTTCTCCTCATATGTTTCAACAAGGAGACCCCAAAATAAAAGCCCAAAAGGGTGCTACTCAGCAACCTAGTAGGCCTTGTAGAACCCATTCATTAAGGATCCCTTGTAGAACCCTTTAAGAAACCCTATAGAATCCGTAAAGAAGCCCTTATAGATCCTATTAACTATACCCCCTCAGAACCATAATAAGAATACCATGTTTAATATTCCCTTGGGTTTTATATGAACAAAAATTAAAAATCATACCTAAGGAGACTAAAAATAGTTCAAGGACACCCTAAACTCTAAACCCCTAAACCCCAAACCCCTATAGATCCCCTTTAAAGGACAGGGTCCCTTTGCATGCCAGGAGGTGCCATAGGCCAACGGAAGCAATGCTATACCAACGACCCTCCTCGGTGGAGACACATAGGTCTCCCGTGCAGGCAGCAACGTTTTAGGCTTAAGGGCCTATAGGGCGTATAGTGTTTAGGGCTTATAGGGTTTATAGGGTTTATAGGGTTTATAGGGTTTATAGGGTTTATAGGGTGTATAGGGTTTAGGGCTGATAGGGCTTACGAGCTGGACACCCAAGGTTAAAGGATTTTTTTTTTTTGGGGGGGGGGTGGGGTTCGGGTTGAGGGGGTTTTGAGGTATGTCATGGTCGGACTATTTTGAGCCTATAGCATTGATGGTTTAGACCCCTATACTCAAAGAGACTAAAATTGTGAACCTTTAAGAAAGATCCGAAGAGAGGGTTATTGTATTTAGCACTGTCTAGCCCATAAAGCATACTCCGGCAAACCCTACTCCCTGTTTTGTGGAGCCCCTGTTTTATATTCTGAACAAGAGCGCGCAGAGCTTCAAGGTTGGTCGCTGCAGAAGTACAGTAGAAGCCGGAAAGTTGGAATATCATTATCATAATCCCTTTAAAGTAAATTATAGGGGATCCTGCCATTATTCCATATTCCAACTTTCTGGAGTTCCCTTTACTGCAATGTAGCAAGTTCTTTATCGATAGCATCGCTGAGGATTGAGCACGAAAGTAACAGAAAGCACACAACACCCAGAGGGTCCATATATACTACCATTGTGGAACTAGGCCCCCGGAACCACCATAATAGGGATGGTCTTTTGGGATCTAAGTCCACAATGGTAGTATATACGGAGCCTTCTACCCTAAAGCCCAAGAGCCCTTAAAAAAGCCCCTAGAATGGTAGCATAGGAGGAGCCTCTGGGGCAACAAACATGAGTTGGGTCCAGGCCAGTGAACGCGTTAGGGGGGTAAGGGGGAGGCAGGCAGGGTTTAGGGTTTAGGGAGGGGGAGGCAGGTAGGACTATACTTCCTCAAAAAGGCCTTACTAGGTCTATGGGCATTAAGGCCCCCTACTGCGACTCCCCCCTCCCCCTACTCCCTATGATGAACCCTCAAGACGTCGCACCAGCTATTCCCTGATTGACAGATTACTCCCGCTACATCCTTAGCCTTACTTCCTACATCCTTAGTCGTCCAGTATCCTCAAGGTAACGAGACTTAACCCTTTTGGGATTATGTGAGGCTATCGCACCCCCAAAAGGTTTAAGGTTGCCTACTTTACTACTTACCTGGACCCGAAGGAACCTCCCTTTTAGGGTTCCGTAATATGAATGCTTTATACAAGTCCTTAAAAAGGTAGCTTATAACTTGGGGTTAAGGTACTTACTACTAGGTCGTTCTGCTGCCTGACCTCTTGGAGAAGGTCGTCATCATGCGCAGTAACCGATTGCCCTGGGCGTTCGACGTCCGGTACTTTCGCAACAGCTGCATTTCGTTTTGCGGCCTGCATGGGGGGTCTAGTGTCTAGGGTTTACGAACTGCTTCAGTGTTTAAGTTTACAAACGGCACGGAGATTGGTTTGTGCCAGGAAAGGCGTCATGCTTACAAGAACTGCCTAGCCAATCAGACTAAAGTTTCTGTGGGTTTCTAACCGAAGGGTACAACAGTTGACAATATTTACATCCTGCATTACCTTAAGGACCCTAAACTTTGGGAACAAAGGTGGACTCCTTATTTTGGGTAATGCAGGATTTGTATCATCAACCGAAGTATATACTCAGGCCTGCATTACTGTTGCAACTTGTGGTGGATAAGAGCTATTTGTACGAGCTTAGGGTAGTAAGATCGGGCCAGCACAGGTGGCCAGCTACGTCCAGAGCATGCGGTAGGGCAAAGAATCGCTTTGGAATGCATGGGCCAAGGCGGCAATGCAAAACCCCTAAACAAATCCCGAACCCTGAGCCAAAGCTGTACCTTTGTAGCAGGTCAGACTCCGAATCAGAAGGCTATGAGTTTTCGTAGAAAAGCGGTGACAGCGACGTAACACAACAAGTACGTATCTGCCATGAACCAAGGTCATGGACAGAAGAGCTTGTCAGGCCACGACGGAGCCCTGTCCCTCTAAAGAACAAGACAGGTCGTCGCCACCAATCAAGATGATCCCACATCAGCCGCATCAGCATCATAAAACAACTTGTGTTCGCCTCAGGTGTGTAGGGCTTGTATGGCTAAGAAGCATACTACGCACATGCCGCGGTTTGCGGAAGTTGGGGTCTAGGCAGCATAGCAGGTCTAGCACCCCTTATCCCAAAGCCCTAAGCAGTAAATCGCTACAGCCCTAGACCCGAATCCCAAGATCTTCAAGCCCCACCCCCGAACCTGCATAATATTATGGGGGCCTCAATCATTACAATAGGGTTTAGGGGTGTAGAACGACAGATTTATACAAATTAAGGAACATCAGAACTCCCAACATGGCATCGGTATTTAGTTAGGCCGCTATGTTAGAACACCTGTAAAGTCTATGATCACCGTAGACAGCCCTGCGAACATGTTTACTCAACCTGCGTAAATGAACCTGGCAGCCCATGCAGACCATCAAGTCAGCCAAAGATGGCTGTAGCTTGCAGCTTTCGCTGTGAAATGCAGCGCCCCAACCCGACCCAGCTTTATCCACCTACCGACATCCACTGAACCGTTCAAAGAAATACGCCGATGATTGCACATGTATATGTATAAATAAGATTGTAAGGCAAGAACAGCGTAGACACCCACAGTGTCAAGCTCTCCCATACATATGAACATACATGAACCGTGTACCGTCGCTGCCATGCAGAACAGTAAGGCGATTAACATGTAATATACGGGCCGTAGCAACTCGAATAGAGTTTGGGGGGCATTATACTATATTTGTAACAACGAACCCTAATAGGGGCTTTAGTAATTAGAATAGGACTTATAAAAAGGACCCCCCAAAATAGTATAGGTAATGATTGAGGCTTTTATAGTACTTGCCTCTGTACAGGTAGCTCGACTCCAAGGGCATCTTAGGGTATGAAAACCACGAAAACCATCCCAAAACCCTTCACCTCAGCTAAAAACCAACGGTTTAAGGTGTAGGGTTTAAGGTTTCGGGTTTGGGGGATTAGTGCCCTCAACTCCAAAACATCGCACCTTCAACCTCGAAGCAGCCTTCAGCCACATGCATACCTAATAAGTATCCTCAAATCCAGCATATTGTGATGCCTGTATATGTTCTCATATTCTATCCCACCTTACCCTATTGCCCCCCACCGAGGCTAAAGTAGCACAGAAGAATGCTATCACAAGGATGTAGAAGAACTTTACAAGACGAGCGGACTGCTATCATTTTACATCGCAAGTAGGAGGGGGACATCAACCCGAAATCCTACCTTAGTATGGGGCTTTTGCAATTAGAACAGGGCCACAGGCATTTTTCGTATTACAGCTACTCGCAATGAAGAATCCTAACGAACAGTATTGGTAACTATTTAGGCTCAGGTTCCCTGATATGTCTGAGGTTTTAGGGTTGAAGATCTTTAGCCTGGAGAACCCAATCAAACGGCTTTGTGTAGGATTCCACATTTATGATTTTTGTACTGGTGTGATATCGTGTTCATAATCATGCATGCACACGGACACTAGGGTCATACGGTTGATGATACAAATCCTGCATTACCCATAATAAGGAATAAACCATAACTCCCATAGTTTAGGGTCCCTAAGGTAATGCAGGATTTATATCATCAACCGTAGGACCACAACCCTAAACCCTAAAAGACTGTACTCTGAGATTTGATTGGCCACGGCAAGCCTACTTTTCCGATACTTGGACCCTCAGGGTTGTAACAACCTTTTTCTCAGTTAATGGATCCTATTCCAAAAAATAGCAGCTCCATGAATAGACCCTCATAGAAGCTTTTTAGTCCCTCTTGCAACTATGGTTGCAAATGTTTGCATTGAAGGCAAGATCCGTAATTCTGGCGAAGGGCGCGAGGCTCTATTTTCACGGCAAGAAAGGCCACCAAAGACAAGCAAGCAGCGGTCATTCAAGTCAGAACGCATGAAATCGGAGTTCTACGCCATCGTCCAGCTTGTGTTCCACTTCAGGAAGACTCTGTTCGAAAGAACGCTCGAATTCACGCAGCGAGCATTGCATGAAAAGCCGATGGCCCAGCCGATCAAGAGTGTTTCGTAGCTTTTCGGTAACTATACTGTGGGTTTCGCAGCTTTGGCTGCAGGCTAACCGCCGTCAGTGCCTCACCATTTGTTCATGGTGTGCCTGGCCAAATCGTTGACGTAAGGAGTGAAACCCTTACTTCTGCATAGCTCGGTTTTGTTGCGAGTGTACCTTCAGACTTCGGGCTCAGTGCAGTCGAAAAAACAAAACTATACTGTGCAATTGGCACACTAATTACTTCAAATTGTGTGTTCGGAACCTCCTAAGGGAAGCCGTTGGATCTCTTTGGGGGTCTCAGAACGCTTGTTCATGCTTGTCCAAAAATGTCAGGACGCTTGGGTATGGGTGTAAGGTGAGGTTGAGGTTAGAGAGCTGGACTCGGGAACTCCGACAGCACAGGACCGTGCATGGGACGGTCATGGCATCGCTAAGGTTGCACAACCTTGCAGAAGAGAGGTAACAAATGCCTCGTGCCCCACTCGGACCAAAACCCCTAAACCCTAAACCCTAAAACCCTAAAACCCTAAACCCTAAACCCTAAACCCTAAACCCTAACCAACAAAACATCTGGAAGGGTTCGGGCTGTAGGTCTTAAGGCAAACTGCCGCGCACGAAAGTGGGGCTCTGTCAGCGAACCACGACAGTGCGTAGGACTATCGTGAGTCCGCTAAGGTCTGCACAACCTTGAAGAAGAAGCAGCAAATGCTTCGTGCGCTTGCCACAGATAGTCTCCGGATTGCCATGTTCCACCACATCTCCTGTCTCACCGTCTCACCTTCTAAGACTCTGAGTAGTTCGTGTTTAGATGATTTAGATGTGTTTGCTCTCACACATTCTCATCATGCATCCCTAACCCCCCCTGAACCTCAAATCTTGCATCCCCCCAGAATTCGAAGTTCCAGACTCAACCCTGCAAGCACTGAAGACCCAGACAACCCACAGGCTTCTCTGAGCCTTAACTAGGATGCCCAGTAAAATAGGAATAAAAAGGGCTCCCTTTTTGGTATTGGGTAACTTTATAAGGAACCTAGGACTACAAAAGTGAAAAAGGGCCCACTGAAAGGCCTAGTTAAGTCCTGGAATTCCTAAACCCTAAACCCTAAACGACCCAGCCAAAGATCCTAAAACCGAACTTCGCTCTTAGAATTCAGGGGCCATGACCTACTTCTCTGCAGAGTTTGGGGCTACAGGTAATTCCTAACTCCTATACCCTACCCTAACGCTCCTGGACCCTCGTAGTGAGATCCCAAACCTTAGCCCCCAAAGCCCAAACCCTCCCCCAGAAAGCCCATGACCCCTCTTAGGAGCCTTAGGGTAGCCCCTATACCCCTAAACCCACATAAGTAAACCCCAAACCCTTATAGATCCCTTTGAAGGAACCTTTTACCCTGAACCCTCACTAATCTTGGAGCCTTAGGGTAATCCCTCACAAACTCCAAGACCCCGGAAGACCTCCGAGTCCCAACTGCCCTGATGGCTGTTGGATGTTTGAGGGCTTTACTTGGAGGCTCAGGGGACTTAGTAACTGGATATTTTCGGCTACTCTTTGGGCACTTGACTTGGACCCTCACCTCAAGGACCAGATGACAAAAGTAGGGGACCTATACCCTTTCTGCGATGAATCCCTTGTAGATAAGGTGTATGGACCATAAATAGGGTGCGTTTCGACACTAAAATGTTTCCGAAATCCCAAACCCAAACCCTAAAACTGATATTATCCCTAAACAACCCATACAGAACCCTGAACCCCATTTAAACCGGACCTTAAAGGAACCATTTAAGCCAGCCCTTAAGGAGACCCTCAAAGGTAGGACCAGACATCCGCAGACTTCCCGGCAAAAGCGAAGGCCAAGCCATGTAGCGAAATCAGCCAAAAGCAATGGCCCAGGCGCAGAAGCTGTTAGGTTTTAGGAATGAGGGTATAGGGTTTAGGATTCAAGACCTTAGGATTAGGTTGTGGTATGGGGTTTAGGGTTTTAGCAGAGGCTGTCAAGAACACTCTGATTGAAATGGTTCTAACTACCTATGGAATAGGATTCAGGGTTTAGAGTCTTCAATATATAGTACCTAGGGTATAGGAGTTAGGTATCAGGGTTTAGAGTTTCTAAGGGTCTAGGGCAAGAACACTGCCTTGAAAGGGTCCTAAGTGCCTCTGGAGTAGAATGTCGGGTTAAAGGTTGAGGAACTAGGGTATTGGAACTAGGAATCAGGGTTTACTTGGAGGGTCGGGGGACTTAGTAAGTAGTTATTTTAGAGAGTTATAAGTATCATAACCCCAATTAGGATCCCACTTAGGGCACTTATAACTCTTCTTATGACCCCTTTCCTAAGTCCCCCGACCCTCCAAGTAGGGCCTAGAGGGAATTGAAGGGCCCAGGGTTTATTCCCAAAGGGTCCTAAGTACGTAGATACTCGAACGAAGAGCTTCTACTTGGAGGGTCGGGGGACTTAGTAAGTAGGGAGTAAGTAGTCTTATAAGTACCCTAAAAGGGACCCTAATTGGGGTTATAGTACTTATAAGTCCTTAAAATAACCAGTTACTAAGTCCCCCGACCCTCCAAGTATGGTATCAGTTACAATTAGCGGCTTGGGCATATTGGCACTTAGGACTCTCCGGGTTCCGTTCGCTATCAACTACGGTTGAGGTTGGTGTGATGTAGGATTTTGAGCTTGGGTTCCAAAACCCGAACATATAAATGGGCGGTTGTCAAAATTAAGGTCCCTTTTTGGGTACCCTAAACAATAGGTGCCGTATTATAATAGGGACCCCAAAAGGGACCGTAATTTTTACAACCACCCAAATAGATACATTGTTAAGCCCTATCTGAAGACGTATTTTCGCATACTACCTGTAGGCTCATACCCTACTACTTTTTTCGGGCGCCTACTTATTAAGATAACAGATCCTAACCATCAAACTAGGTTTCCTACAAAAGGGGTAGGGTATGAGCCTCTAGGTAGGCGACGGTCTGGAGTCATGGCTAGGATTGCGGCTTGGGGTTTAGACCCCGGTCCGCCCAGCCAGAATGTGCAGGACCTGTATTTTGTAGCCCATGACTTGAGTATAGAAGCCCACGATACTTGGAGGGTCGGGGGACTTAGTAAGTAGGTAGTAAGTATAGAGATATAAGTACCCTAAAAGGGACCCTAATTGGGGTTATGGTACTTATACGTCCCAAAAAAAACCAGTTACTAAGTCCCCCGACATTATAGTACCCTTATAGATCCCTTATAGTAGCCCCTATAGACCCCTTTAAAAGGAGCCTTTTAAAAGGGAACCCTAGGGCCCCTGACCAGTTACTAAATCCCCCGACTCTCCAAGTAGGGCAAGAGCATCTGAACATAGGGGACTCGAAAGGTGCCAATGCCCTAAACCCTAAACCTTAGACTACTTTAGGGTTTAGGGTTTAGGGTTTAGGAGTTTAGGGTTTAGGGTTTAGGGTTTAGGAGTTTAAGGTTTAGGGGTTTAGGGTTTAGGGTTTAGGGGTTTAGGGTTTGGGACTCAGTGCTTTCAGGCTTCAGGTCAAGGCAAGCTTTTATTTGCACACTTCCGTTCAAACAGCTTCCATCCACGTTTCAAACTGAACGAGAACGACGACGGTGGATGAAAGCTCGGGTGCTGAACCTTGGCAGTTGCAGGTGAAGTGTTGAGGGTTTGGCGTTGGGCTCTAGGGTTTCCGGTTGGGCGGGTGCGTCAATGGGTTTCCGTCAAAAGGGCTTTCGGTTGAGTGGCTCAGGGACAAAGCGGCTCTGTTACTAGGGAGACTGCCATGATTTTCTGCTTTGCTAGTCCTTAACCAATATATGAACCCGAAGCTTGTTTGTGCACATCGCAAAGATGCTTTATCATGAGATGTAGAGCACCATACTTTTTCAGGATCATATTGTACATCCCAGATGCCTGGCTTGAATGCACATGATGAGCGACGGCACCCGCAACCGACGAGCCTCACCATCTACCTAAAGACCTAAGATCCTATTAGACTTGGGCTTCGGGGGCATCGTATGGAAGAAGCTATATAGGAACGACATGGGGTAACGTCTTATCCTCAGTGGTACTTCCTTAAGACCACCTAAACCCTGTACAGTAAAAGCCAGAAAGTTGGAATATGATTATCCTAAACCCTTTATGGTAAATTATAGGGTATCCTGCCCTGAAACCATATTCCAACTTTCTGGAGTTCCCTGTAAAGTCAAAGCCCTAAGCCAAAGGGTCCAAGTACCCAAATAGTAGGGTTTCAGGTCCTAAAATCCATACTCTGAGTGATTTTTGGACCCTGAAACCCTACTGTTTGGGTACTTGGACCCTCTGGGTAAGCCACTTTGGTAACCTGAGTTCAGCCTCTTGGTTTCAGGGTCTCAGGCTCAGAGGCAAGGCTATGGGGTTTAGGGTTTAGGGTTTAAGTTCTTTTTTTGAGGGCTCTTTTCCACCTGCAGGTACAGCTAGAATTCCTATACTAGGAGGAGCCTGTTGGTTGGGACCTTCGTATCTGGAGGACAAGGACAATGCAAAGTTACACTTTCCACTTCGACATATGCTGGGGGCCCCAACCACAATACACAAATAGCTCAGCAATAGTGCTTTGTGTTGAAAAAGAAAACCGCAACCCTCGGGCAGCCAGGGAAGTTCTGGCATCTCTGTCAGCAGCACAGACATAAGAAGGTTCCGTACTAATGCCATGTGGCCTTGGTTCCTCAGTCAGAGGGGGCAGCATTGAAGAGAAAGGTAGCATGACTGCAGCAATCAAGTCCTGATAAAACACTGGAATCGTTCACTCCTGCACCCCTGATGCGCATGGTCTGTACAAACAGCGTCCGTGCTTTCGTCAGTCGCTGTTATCATGCGACATGTTGGACCTGGTCACGCACAGAACAGAACTCGCCCCGTGGTCGTCCCATTGCAGCAACAAAAGTTGACGCAGTCTTTCGCTCTGCCGCTGACCAGTTTGTCTGTGTTGGGCAGGCACCCATGCTTCGGGTATACTGCGACATGCCTTGCTTGCAAGGTCTCGTGAAAAGTCCGTGCCGCGCGACGCCACGTCGGGGTCTTGCTCGACTCCAGAAACGCGGAGTTCTTTATACTCACTGAAGGGTTTAGGGTGTAGGGTTTAGGGTTTGGGGTTTAGGGTTTAGGGTTTGGGGTTTAGGGTTTAGGGTTTGGGGTTTAGGGTTTAGGGTTTGGGGCTACAGAGCAACGAGTTCGGGTATAGGATTTAGGGCTTCTAGGGGGTGGGATGCTTCAGGGTTTCAGGGTTTTGGGGGTTCTAGGGGTTTAGGGTTTACAGGGTTAGGGTATCCACGCGGCCTAGGGCCGAGAATTTACAAAAGACTTTGGGATCTTCAATGCTGGAGGCGCTTCTGAGCAAGCTTTACCAAAACCTGCGGGGATGATGGTAGAGCGATTCTGGACCCTAGGGGATCCTACCCAGTCCTAAACCCTAGACCCCAAACCCAAACCCTCATAATGATTATAAACCCTACACCGTAGATTCTGCACTGTAAGACCCTACACCTTAAAGAGTAGTGAGGATACATGTTGAAACTTCGGGGCTTTGGGGTTGAGGGTTTAGGGTCCGGTGTTGAGGTTTAGGGCTGTACCCCTAGGGATCAGAATAGCCCAAAAGCCTTACATAGTATGGTCTTTGGGTCGAAAAACCTTAATATATGATTCCTTAGATCCCTAGGGTACGGCTTAGGGTTGTGGGGTTTAGGGTTTAGGGCACCAGAAGTTGACAACATCCTCTTGATTCGTGAAGGGGTACTTAGGCTACAATGTAATTTCCACCCAGCGGCTCCATATATAGTACTCTTATGGAACTAGGTCCCCAAAGCCATATTATGGATGGTCTTTGGGACCTTATTCCATAATGGTAGCATATGTATGTGGAGCCTCTAGGCCAGACTACAATTACACTCAACCCTTTACCCTTAACTTAAACACTAAACCCTAAACATCCCTAAACCCTAAACCGAGGGTAGTTGTGTCGGTGAGTGCGGATTTGGGCTGCGACACATTGTAGAACTGCAGATCTCAGAGACTCGAAGCCCCCAGCACCTAAACCCTAGCTTAACCTACCAACACCTGGGTGTCTTGTAGGTTCTTATGAGTTACGAACCCCAGTATGAAACTTACCAAGAAGTAGGTCCTACGTGGGTACTGGTGGATTCAGGTAAACCCTAAACTCAGACATCCTCAACCGTTGGACACACTCACTCCATGAAGGCCAAGCATCTGAATGAAGGTGCGCTCCACAGGAAGTGGTTCAGCAAGCTCCGGAAGAGCGCTCAAAGCACGGCGAAAAGACTCCTGTGAGTCTGGGAAGCTGGGAGAGGGGGCTTTCCACTTGCATCGGGGTTGGGTGGTGATGATATGTGGTTTGGGCTAGGGTGTACACTTACAACCATTAGAAGCCCTAAAACAGCCCTGAGCACGAACCCTCTCGGAAACACCGCTCGTCAGGCAAAACCACTAAAACCCACCAGATAGAAGCGTTCATGGTACTGTTACGGAACCCTGTTGAAGCACCCGCACACCGAAAAGGTTAGAAAACCCGAAACGCCGCAACCCGAAGCCCCAAAACCCGTAAACGCCTACATAAGAGCCCTAAACCCAAAAAAACAATCCTCTGAGCTCAAGCTCGAGAGCTCGTCGTTGTCATCGGATTCGGTTGCCTCTTGCAGAGATCCCCCGGAAGGCTTAATCATAAGGCTTGAATAACACGGGTACAAAGGGTTCCTTGAAGGTTGAGGGCAGATCGGTTTTGGGTTCCAAGTCGTTTGGGCTGCAGGGACGACAGGAACATGAAGCTGTTATGATGCCTCAGAGGGAGGTCTCGAGCTAGGGACTTGGCAAGCGCACTCGGATATTACCAGCCTCAGGCCTCACAAAGCAAACTGCGAATCCTCAAGCCGTCATGTTCTTCATGGCAATATAAGGGTCTTGCAAATTACTCAAACTATTTTGGTGGTTTCCTTATTATAGTTATAGTATACTGCGCACCCAAACCCTGTTCGAATTATTTTCTAATGGTCAGATGCTGGCTAACGGCCGATGTGTCCCATGCAAGATGGGAGTTTCCGAAAATAGGGGACCCTAATATAATCTAGTACCCTTAAATAGCAGGATCCTTGGTATAAGGACCCCCAAATAAGGTACCCCTAATTTTCGGAAACTCTCAGCTCTCAAACTCTGCATACCGCCAATCATGAGCCTGGGGACATGAATGCGGGCCTCTGCCGTTCAACTACCATCCTTAAAGGGGTTTCTAAGGGATCCTTCAAGGGCTCTATAAGGGTTCCTTAAAGAGTTCTAAAAGGGATCTATAAGGCTTTCGGATCGAAGTTTTGGGCTCCTTCAACAGATAGTCTACCAGGCAAACCCTACACCCTAAACCCTAAACCCTAAACCCTAAACCTACACCCTAAAGTTGGGACGTTACAAGGGAGGCAAGGGTGCTCAGAAGGGCCTCATGGGCTGATAACGGGCTGAATTGGGCCTAGACTTCAGGGTTTAGGGTTTAGGGGTTTAGGGGTTAGGGTTTAAGGGTTTAGGGTCTAAGGTTTAGGGCAGTTTTTGGGGTTTCGGGTTCAGGGTTTAGGGCTCTTCAAGCACGGTAAACTATGCGTTGTATGGCCCTGGGCTTATCCGGGACTACGCGGGGTCGTCCATCAGCAGTGCTATGAACTCCACAACAGCGTAAACCCTCCCTGGACCCTAAGGAACCTACCTTCTCATGGACTTATAACTGGAACTTGAGGTAACTAGGAAGACAACAAACGAGCTGTTATCTTATAATGCCCCCTTTAAGCAACAGGTCTAACAAAAGTATTCAAGTATGGTATTCCAGAAACCAGATGTAAGGAAATGATAGGACGGGCCCCGAAAAGGGTAGTTTATCTATTTCAGGCGAACCCGAAAACCCGCACGCCTTCTGTTCGGTGGAGGCAGCACTCGACACGTTCACAGACTCCTCTTCGATTTGCACCTTCTTGCTAGGGTTTGGGAGGATCATGGGACTTAGTAAGTAAGGTTAGAAGTACCCTAAGTGGGGTTATAAGTATAGTTACCCTGGTTATAACCCCAGTTACTAAGTCCCATGATCCTTTAAGTAGGGTTTGGGATGATTTATGGGATAATCCAAGGTAGCAAAAGGGATCCCGAAGCATTACACAGAACCCTAAACCTCAAACCCTAAACCTGAATCATGATCCTGGAACACTGCACTCTAAACTTTGCCTTCTGAAAACTGACCATTGCCAAGAACCCTGTACACTTTTAGGTATATTCCTCAACTAAGGGGGGTTGGGGTCTCTGGGACGGCGATCCTAAACCTCAGCTGTTGCAGGGATGCATGGTACGGCTTCAAGCATGTTATTCCATGACTGCTTATCTCCATCCCCTAATTAAGGGTCCATGTATCCAAATTGTATATTCAGGCACTTCGGGGCCAAAGTACATACTATTTGGGCAAATGTACCTAAAACCCTAAACCCTATAGAATCCTTATAGCACCTTTATAGTAGACCCTTAAAGGAACCCTAAAAAAAAACTATTTGGGTACATGGACCCTTCGGGATCGGGGGGCTTTGGAGTCGCAGGTGTCTTCGATCTCTTAGCTTTAGGGCAAGTCTGGGGAGAAGACTCTCAATGCCGATGTCGCTGCAAGAGGAGTGGATTGCAAAAAACCGCAGTACCGATAACTCAGAATTAAAGTTTAAGCTCTGGCGCTAAACCCTAGACCCTTATAAAACCCCTTGAAAGGAACCCTTAACACAAAAGCCTTAGCTTAAGCTCCGACACTGGAATCCTTAAGCCCTTGCGTCGCGAAGGCCTGCTCGTGCAGCTTGCGCACATCTTGAACCGCCTGACAAGCTGGCCGCTCTACCCAAAGGGTCCTATGTACTGCTATGGAGGATACTTCCCTAAGTCATCCCGGCCCAAAGACCATACTATATAAGGCTTTTGCGATACGTATGTTGATCCCTATAGGGCATAATAGTAGTTCCCAATATGGAAACCCTCCATTCTACTATATCGGTACTTTGGGCCCTTCGGGCTAGTGCTAGAACATCCCTTGCATAAGGAATATACCTTAAAGAAAAATAGGATCCCTGATAAGATTTAAGGTATAGTCCTTAGTTAAGGGATTTTGGAAGTTCTGGGTATCTAAACCCCCAAAAGTAGGTCAAAAAATGACCCAATGCTTAGAAAAGGCAATATTTCTGCATATTTGTGGGGTCCACGTAGGGCTTAGGGCTTGGTCCGGGTTTGAGGGTTCAGGGGTTTTTAGGGGTTTTGGTGTTTCGGGTTTAGGGGTTTTGGGGTTTAGGCGGTAAGGAGTCTACCTTTCCATGCAAGAAGCAAGAACCAAGTTACAAGTAAGTTATAGGTTTGGCGTCTTTCGGGTTTAGGGTGCTGAGGGAAAACCTAACCCCGGGGAATGCGACTACTAATAAATCCATGTACACGATACTATAACTCCCTTAACCTGTTATAAGACCCTAAACCCTCAACCTTAAACCGTGTAACCTATAACCGGGAACCCAAGAGCATGTTATTGCGAATGGTTCAAGCTTCCAGATAAAATATTCTGCACCGGCAGCACGGTTCCAGACACTCCAGAGCTGCCAATTTACCTACATACCTACTGTTGGACCAAAACGCTAAACCCAGAATCTTGAACCCGAAATTCTTGCCCAAAGGGTCCTATGTACTGTTATGGGGGATACTTCCCTAAGTCATCATAGTAATTCCTAACATGGAAACCCTACAGTCTACTATATCGGTTGCAGGCCCAGTGGACACACACGTGAGAAGTGACAGCAGGCTGCGCGAAGGCCACTGCAACCTCAGCTGCGCAGAAATAGTTCCAAGGGCAAAAGGAGGGACCCTTAATAAGGACCCCAGGTATATACCCTAAATATGGCTATTATATACCCATTATATAGCCCCATTATGGGGTAGGGGTCCCCATTAAGGGTCCCTCGTTTTCCCCTTTGAGTAGTCCGACGCGCTACCGCACACTAGGTTACGGTAGTATTAAGGTAGGGCATCGGACCAACGACAATTTTCGTTGGTTCAGATTATAAACCCGAACGCAGGCTTCATAGCGACCCCAAACAAAAATAAGCAGGCTTTGGCAGGTGAAAGCAAATATCAAGAGCTTGAGAACCTAGGAGCCTCGCCGAGAGGCTGTTGGCCTTTGGGTAATGCAAGGGCCTTTCCCCAGGGATCTCGGGTCTCACTCAATGATAACCTTACTTGCCCAGAGGGTCTAAGTACCCAAATAGTAGGGTTTCAGGGTCCAAAAATCATTCAGAGTATGGATTTTAGGACCTGAAACCCTAATACTTGGGTACTTGGACCCTTTGGGTTACTAAGACCCGTGCGTTGCCCCGCAGCTTCAGAGCGCACAGTAAGAGGCTCCACAGCTACTCAGACCTTCCAATATCCATTAACAGAACAATTCCCCTGTAACGGTTCCTTTAAGGGTCTACTATAAGGGTACTATAAGGGTTCTATAGGGTTTAAGGCTCCATGTACCCATATAACATACACTTTGGGCCCAAGCACTTTAAGGCCAACGTATATTACATTGCCTACAGTCTCCTTTGTAGTTCCCTTTTTTGGTTAACCAAAATCTCTACTATGGAATCCTAACCATAAAACTTGTTAACCAACAAAAGAACTACAATGGAGACTACAGGTATCCCTTAAATGACAGTAGGATCCTGTAATATGATTTATAAAGGTACATTCCTCAGGTTTAAATAAGGGATACTGGAAGATCTGGGCACTGCTGGGGACCGTAGCGGATCATGAAACAATAACTCTAAACTCCCTACATGAGCCATATAGAACTCTTGAAGACCTGGAAGGAACTCTGAAGAAACACGAACTGGGGTTCAAAGGAGCAAATAATGCAGTACTTGGGTTAAAGGCAGTAACAATAGTCTTCTGCGCAGAATTTCGGAGAGTCTCTGATGGTTACCTGTAGCTGCAAACCAATACCAAATAGTAGGCTATGACCCCTTGATTTCATGTGAAACACTGGGTCCTGGATCCCCACGTACCCTAAGCCCTACACCCTGAACCAAAAAGCGAAGTCACCTACTTGGAGAGTCGAGAGACTTAGTACGTAGTAGTTTTCTAGAGTTAATCAGAATCCCGAATTAGGGAACCTATAATTCTTACTACCTAATCACTTGCTAAGTCTTCCGACCCTCCAAGTACTCCTAATAAACCCCCTGATCCTTGAACCCTTATAGATCCATTACATGGAACCATTCAACGAACGCTTATGGGTGCCTTTGGAAGCAATAAGCCCTGACCCTCCATGTAAACTAAACCCTAGGCCCTAAACTCTAAACTCCATAAACCTGAACCCTAAACCTACACCCTAAACAACAAAACACTAAAATACTACACCCGCAAAAGAACTAAACCCTAGTTACCCAATTTCCCTAAATACCCAATACCCCTAAAGGTCCTTATGATAACCCTTAAGCTGTGCAAATCAAGCCGGCGACGGGCATCAAGGACGCCGGCCGGGCCTTCACGCTTTAGGGCATTACCACCGGGTGAAACCATGAGCCCCTAGTAACTGGCCCTTAACCCTGGGATCCTTATATACCTGCGGTATACCCTGTACAGACTCTTCAGGATCCTAGAACTCCCTCAAAAAGGCCTAAGGGTTCATATTAGGGGCCCGTACTTCCAACCTTGGATTTATAGGGCAAAAAAGGGAAGGCCTAAGGACCTTGAGGTTCTACGATTTGAGAGCTTTCGAAAATTAGGGGTACCGTATTTTGGGGTCCTGCTAATAAGGATCCTACTGCTAATAAGGATCCTACTATTTAGGGTACCCTGCTTGGATCCCCCATTTTTTAGGGCATTATAGGAGGTCCTAAGGACCTTGGGGCTCTATCCTAAACTCGAGTACCTAATTACTAGGCCCCTATATTATAGAACCCTTATAGTAGCCACTTTTGTAGCCTGTTATAAACCCCTTTAGAGGAACCCTACCATTAGTCTCCATTGTAGTTCCTTTTTTTGGTCAACCAGTTTTATGGTTAGGATTCAACAGTAGAGAGTTTGGTTCACCAAAAAGGGAACTACAATGGAGACGACTGTAGGTAGGGCTCTGCGGGATCTTTAGGGTTTGGGGTGTCCCGGGGTTTCCATGGTTTAGGGTGTTTGGGGATTGACGGTACCTTGAAACTCTACAGGAAATCTTTCTCTAGGGATTCCAGTAAGGGTGCCTTCAAGGATTCCTTCAGGGGCTCCTTTATAAGCGTTTGGAGTAGACCCCAAAGATTCCAAGTACCCAAATATTAGGGTTTCAGGTCCAAAAATCCATACTCTGAATGGTTTTTGGACCCTGAAACCCTACTATTTGTGTACTTGGACCCTCTGGGACCGATGGCACTCATCTAAACACCCAAGGTACCGATCCCAAGGGCTCTAAGGACTCATGTCTTCAGGCTTTCGGGGCCTGAAAAACCATACTACGGTTGATGATATAAATCCTGCATTACCTTAAGGACCCTAGACTATGGGAAATATGGTATATTCCTTATTATGGGTAATGCAGGATTTATATCATCAACCGTATGGGCGGTTTCCTCTAAGGCTATTGAATTTTCTTTCAGGGTTCCTTTAAGGGCGTCTAGAAGGGTTGAGGGTCCCAAAAGGTCCTAAGTACCTCTACGGGGGATACTTATCCAAACCATAATCGAGTTCCTAAATACTATAGAAACCAGACGTACTTTCGAAATAAAGAGTTCAAGGTAACCCTAAGGGTCCAGGTACCGCATAATCATATACTCTCCAAAATGCTACGTAATCTACAAAAGTACAATCCTAAACCCAAATACCCAACTATTGCATCCTTTTGAACCCCTAAATCCCCTACACAACCTTTATTGAAGCCCTTCTTAGAACTCTACAAAGCCCCTGAGCCCCAATTATTTAATTTCATCCTCTCGGACCCTTGCGGTGCAGGCGGCTCACCAAGAGCCCAAAGACCCGGTAAGCCCGAACCCGAGACCTCCTATTCCTGATCCCTCTACCAGGGGGTCCGTTAAAGGGATCTATAAGGGGTCCTTTAAAGGGATCTATAGGGTTTAGGGATCTATAAGGACTCATATATTAAGGCTTTTGGTCCCAAAGACCATACTACATAAGGCTTTTGGGCTGTTTTGATCCCTAGGGTAATCCCGAAATTCCACAAACCCTCTCAACAACCCTATAAGTCCTACAAGCAAGAGCCCATAAAGCCCGAAAAATACACCTGCAAACCCTTGCTAAATCCCTAAGCTTTTCAGCCACTAAAGCCCTAAATTCCTAAATCCCCTAAACCCTTAACGCCCAAATTTATTGAAACTCTTCAAAGCGCGTGCCTGCGGCGTGCATTGCGGAGTCGGGGCAGGCTTTTGCATCATGGGCTGCACTTGGTAGAAGACAGGGACCTTGGATTCTGGGCTTTCTGTCCGGTGCCCTTTCTCTCGGGATCTAAGGACTCGAACATTAGGGCGTTTGGGCCCAAAGACCATACTACATAAGGCTTTCGGGCTATTTCGATCCAACCCTAAACCCTAAACCCTAAATCCTAAAACCCTAAACCCTACACCCTAAACCCATAAGGCTTTCGGGCTATTTCGATCCCTGTATGGTTTTATTCTTTCTGTCCGGGGGTCCTTCAGAGGCTCCTACCGCAGTTTGTGCCGATTTTATGGAGTTTGGGGCTTAGGGCTCCTTTAAAGGCATCTACATGCGGTTCCTTTAAAGTAGGGATCTATAAGCGTTTAGGGGTTTAGGGTGTATATAGGGGCTCCTTTAAAGGCATCTTCATGGGGTTCCTTTAAAGTAGGGATCTATAAGCGTCTGGGGGTTTAGGGGCTCAGGGTGTATATAGGGGCGCCTTTAAAGGGATCCAAGCGTAGAAGACGGGAGCCTTGACTGCCGGGAGACTCCAAAACCCCTACCCAGAGCCCGGGGAGGATCTAGAAAGTAGATCCCCTAATTTAGGGCCCTGTACTACTAAGGGTACTTTATAGGAACCCCCATTAAGGGATTTACTTTCTGGATCCTCCCGGAGTCTGGGTATAGGGCCCTGAGGAATGTTCCTCACACGATAATATTAGGGATCCTACGATAGTTTATATGTAAGGAATATTCCTTAAGTGGTATGAGGGATCCTACTTCATTTATTAGTTATATCTTCCTTACCTGATATTGGGGATTATAAGTTAAGGTATATCTCTTAAGTGATATTGGGGATCCTACTAGAATTTAAGGTATAGTCCTTGCATGATGTTGGGGATCCTACTATAAGTTGAGGTATATTGCTTATACATGTTTTTGGAACCCACCATAATTTGCGGAATATTCGCTAAATACAATTCCGGGCCCTACCATAATTTACAAGATACAAAGGTAGACTCCAAAACTACGGGGGTTTTGGAGCTTCTGGGATTTTAAAGCTTCTGCACAGCCTACAAGGGGCCTTTTGGGTTTCTATTGGAGTTTACCCTAAGTCTCCAAACAGGGTCTTGGGCCTTCTGGAGGAGGGTTTCGGCTTTGGGGGCTAGGGTTTGGGACCTCACTCCAAGGGTCCAGGAGCCTTAGGGTAGGGTCTATAGGGCATATGGAGTTGACGGCGTTTAGGCTTAGGGTTCAGGGTTTAGGGTTTTTTGGGGTGGGGATAATCCTTCTTTACTTGGCTTGCTTTGACGACACTGGGGATTACGGGAGATCCAAACCTACGGTTCTTGCTTAAACCCTAAACCCTAAACCCAAAACCCTAAACCCAAAACCCTAAATCCTAAACCCTAAACCCTAAACCCTAAACCCTCAACCCTAAACCCAAAACCCTAAATCCTAAACCCTAAACCCTAAACCCTAAACCCTCAACCCTCAACCCAAAACCCTAAATCCTAAACCCTCAACCCAAAACCCTCAACCCAAAACCCTAAACCTAAGGTTCTGGTTCAGCGTGTCCATGGACCTCCAATCCCACACCTCTCAGACGATCTAGGAGCCTCCATGCTTAGAAGGCCGTTCTTGCGTGAGTTTCCTTTGGGGATTTCCGACAATTAGGGGTACCTATTTTGATAAGGATCCTACTATATAAGGTAGTATATGAGGGTCCCCTATTGTCGGAAACTCCCATATTTTCTGATTATGATAAAGGACCCTTAAGTGCTAGTACTGCTAAGTTCAAGCTTCCATAGTGGCGTAAACGAAGGAGACATCAGGACTTATTTGGGGTTTAGGGTTTAGGGTTACCCCAGGGCCAAGTACCTAATAACCATATACCCTCCAAAATCCTAACCTACATAACGACTATCCTAAAACCGAGCACCTAATTATTGGGTCCGTTGGGCCCTTAGGCTTACTTTTCCGTGGCTTGGGGCTCAGGTTTTAGGGCTTAAGTCTTCTGGATGAGAGGCTTTCGGGGTGTATCGTGCACGATATCCGGGATGTGATGATTCTGGAACGCGGTATTGGAAAGTATTAGTCTAAAGTATGATTGTATGGTTGTGCACTATAAGGGAATCATGGCGAGACGAGGTTCTTGCTTGCAAGCTTCTGCAAGGATGGGCTCATCTTGATGTAACCGTTTTTTCGCCGATTGTTGATGGCGCGCATCTTTGAAGTCATTTTGCAAGTAGTGCTCTGCGCGATCATGGCGGGTGCAATCGTCGGTCCAACAGAATAGAAACGTGGTTCCGGAGAATTGGCGGAACTGGCGTCGGAAGCCTCCACGTGACGCCCATGCACTGCCGCGACTGAAGGTCCATGGACTTCGCAAAATTTCTCACGTTTGGCAGCCGGTCACCCTACTGCGGGAATCCTTGTTACAAAGGCAACCCATGGGGTTTACATGCTGGTGTATCATCTTGAAAAGGCCTACTATTTGCTTAAGAACCCCCAAAAAATAAAAAATGTATTCCTTATGGGGGTAATATAGGGATTATAATTTTCTATTTTTTTGGGGGTTCTTAAGCAAATAGTAGAGGCTGTGTTCAGAATTGACAGGTTTCACAGCATTGAACGAGGCTTCATTAAGTACGGATCCCTGGATTCAGGCTCGGGGTTGGTTAGGAAGTGGTTTCAGAAGTCTCCTTAACTCGATTCAAGGCTTTTGCATCTCTGGAGACTCAGGTCGGGATTTGTGGGTATACTATACTCAGATTACAGTAACCCTACTTGGAGGATCATGGGACTTAGTAAGTAGGTCATCATTGGGGTTATAAGTCCCCTAAGTGGGGTTATCCTAATTATAACCTACTTATAACCTTACTTACTAAGTCCCATGAGCCTTCAAGTATTCAGATTACAGTAACCCTAGGGAGTAGTATTTGTATTCATTCAAGTACCTACACTAGACTTTAAAGACCAGAGCGTTGTAATTCTAAGCACCGAACCCTACCTGTAGCCCCAAACCCTGCAAAATTCAATAATACTAGTAAACCCTAAACCCCTAAACCCATACAGATCCCGGGAATACAAGGTAAAAGCCTTCAGAAGGGAGGCTATCGGACCCCTTAGGTGAACCGTAATCCAGGCTCGACCTAATAGTAACCTCTGATAGCCGAGTACGTAATTATTCGGTCCTTTGGACCCTTGGGGTTAGAGTTTACCTTTTGGGGCTTCTGTCAACTAGGCTAGCAGAGCCTGGAACTGACGTGGCAAGATGTGGGAGTTTCCGAAAATAGAGGACCCTAATGAAGTATCCTAAATAGTATAGGACCCTTATTATAGGACCCCAAAAATAAACCCTAAACCCTAAACCCCAACATAAAGTAACCCGAATTTTCGGAAACTCCCATTTCAATGGAACCCAGAGCCCCAACAACCCCTGCTCCGACTCGTCCCAGACCTTCCAAAATCCTTTAATTGAGGAATATACCTTAAACTATAGTAGGATCCCTGATATGACTTAAGGTAAAGTTATTCCTTAGAGTTTGGAAGGTCTGGGGTCTTCTAGGTATAGTTATTCCTTAACTAAGGGAGTTTGGAAGGTCTGGGGTCTTCTCCCGCGTGTGGATGGCTTGAGGATGGTGTGAAAAGATTTAGGGATACTGTTGATGATATAAATCCTGCAATACCCATAATAAGGAATATATGGCAATTTTGGTATATTCCTTATTATGGGTAATTCAGGATGCATATCATCAACCGTGGGATTTGGGCTTTAGGGTTCAGGGTTCCAGGGCCCGCATATTCAGGACAGGCCCCAGAAAGATTTAGGGTTCAAAGATTGAGGGTTTTGATTTGGGGTTTGGGGTTTAGGCTCTGAGCTTTTTTAAAAGGGTTCCGGGGTTAGGGTTGAGGGAATGGAGGCCGTTATATGTATATTACCACCCACGAGCCAACACGATTGTTGTTTGTTGATCTGGTAATCAAGCTCCAAGCCCACTAATTCCTCAACCTTGAGTAAGCTACCCCGGCACCAGAAAGGCACATAAGCAAAACTTAGGATAGCGATTTCCCATATACATCCCCTTGATTCTAATTGTAATTAACGACGCCCGATGAGGTAGTAAAATGCTTAACCTATGCTTAGTTCTGCCATTTGGGGTCCCACAGTAAACCCCATAAAGTTGGAAACCGGATTAAGGCCACATAGTGCTGGGATTCCCTCTACATTACTCTTAGAGATCGAGGCTGTTGGGTTTCCAACTGTTGGGCTTCTACTGTAAACGGCCGAGGCACCATGATCGCTTGAGTGGGAGTCGGATTCACAGGGGCCCGCGGCGCGGCAGTCACTGCCGGGGTATTGCTCGCGGTGGCCGCGGGGGTGTTCAGTGCGGCACCTTTTGGATTTAGGGTGTAGGTTTTACAGGGTTGAGAAGGTTTTGGCATGTGCAGGGGTTATGGTTTACTGCAGAGGCCGTGATACTTGGAGCAGGATTGCTGGGTACGGGGCTAGAAAGAAACACTATGCTTTTGTTTGTTTTCCAGATTGTAGGATTTAAACTACCCAGACCTTCCAAAATTCCTCAATTAAGGAATAACTTGAAATTATAATAGGATCCCTAATACTAACTAACCCGCTAACTTTAGCCCCACCTTCTAGCCCTAAACCGCCTAAACACTAAACCCCAACCCTGACACCCCTAGGCACTAAATCCCAACCAAATGCCCCTAAACCCCACTTCAGATTTTGAACACGGCGAGTTGCTGGTTATTGACTTTTTCGTGGCTTTAGGGTTCAGGGCTTCTGGTAGTTTAGGGTTGGGGTCTAGGGTTTCGGGTGGTTCTGCTGCTACGATGGAGACTATAGGCACTGAGTATGCTGAACTGTTACCGGAGCATGAGTTAGACGAAACTTCACAAGGAAACCCCTGGATCTGGATGCCTTCATGGCATCTTAATGCGTAGTTTGTCCCGAAACCCTTCTGCTTTCCGTCAATGCGTGTTTAGCAAATCAGTCGCCCCTCGATCTGCAGATCTCATGGATCACAAACACCGGTAGCAGCAGGGCTGCAGTTGCTACGGACCCAAAGGGTCCTAGGTACTGTTATGGGGGATACTTCCCCAGATCATAATAGTAACTCCTCATATGGAAACCCCACATTCTACTATACAGGCACTTTGGACCCTTTGGGGGATGATAAACAACATCCCGAAGCCTGATGGTCCAAGTATTCAGATGGTCGTGTTGTAGATCCCCAAACTCCATGCTCTGACCGGCTGTTGGTACCTGAAACCTTACTATCGAAGTATCTGGACCCTTTGGGCTAGTATATCATACCATGATTATCAGCAAGTTTTGCTAATTATTCAAGCTTCTATATATTCAGGTAATGCCGGATGACCCTAAACTCTGAAACTCTAGATTCAGACTCTACCCCTAAGGGTCCACGTAGTCCCCGTTTATGGTTACCAAAAATGGACCCAATGTCCCAGAATAGGGAGTACTTGGACGCTTCAGGTACCCCCTAACGTCTGAACCCTAACCTTAGCCCCCAAAGCCCAAACCCATCCCATGACCCTCCTAGGAGCCTTAGGGTACACTCTAACCTCTGCCCCCTAACGTCTGAACCCTACATCCTGCTGTCCCTCCACATGGGTGGTTGTCAAAATTATGGTCCCTTTTAGGTCCCTATTATAAACCGGCACCTATTATTTAGGGCACCCCAGAAAGGGGACCCTAATTTTGACAACCACCCAAATGGTGCCGTCCATCCGTATGACTCGCAGGCAAGGCTCGAGAAGAGTTCGAGGCACCTGGGCTGTGGAGTGCCGGGTGAAATAGGGTCCTTTACAGGGTACCATAAGGGCTCCTTTAAAGGATCTACAGGGTTCTATAAAGGGTTTTTGTTGCTGCCCTGCGCGCTTTTCCGCAGCGCGCTTCGGCGCTCGCTCGAAGGAACTTTTCAGGTCTCGATTTATGGAGGATTCCTTTACCAGGGTTTTGGCTCCAATGGTTCTGGAAATGCCTTTGCGTTGTGATCTCGATCCAGTAAGGCATTTTCATTCCTCCACGTCTTCCTGTAGCTACTATTCTGTCCTTGTACGCTGCGCTAAAGACTCCATTATGAAAAGGGCCAGAAATATCGCTTGAGTAAACGGCTTGTAGGAGCTTATAAGCTGGGCGTTGTGGAGGAAGCTGGAGGGTTTTCTTGGGTTGTTGGCTGTTCTCCAAACTGTATGGTTAGAGATTCTCGAATAGTAGGAGGACTTACTGCTGACTACTCTGCGCAGGAATCTGAAATAGTAAGCATCTACTCTGTCTACCTGTTTGTCGGTGAGAGTGATTGTGTGGAGGCCGTAAATTAGGGTCGGGATGAAGACGGATTGGAATATGCGGAGTTTGGTCTTGCGAGGGAGGGTGCTGTTCCATACTAAGCGCAGTCTTTTGTAGCTAGTTTCCGATACTGCTGCTCTGTGGCGAAAGGCAGCCTCAAAGGGTTTTTCCCAGGCTATCATGGATCCTAAGTATTTGATTTGCGTTGTGGTCGGAACTACCTCACCGTTTTCGAAAAGTAGTTTGGGATGTGGTCTACGGGGATCTACCATAAGTTCTGTTTTTTCTTGGTTAAGGTGCATCCCGTGTAATCTAGAACATCTTTCCAGCGATTGTAAAATTTCGGTGAGCTGCGTTGTGGCCCTGGCGATAAAGCGTGTCGTCTGCACACTCTAGATCCGATGTGGGCCTAGATGCCGATCAAGTATTCCTTGCAACCCCTCTACTGGCTAAGTCCCGATCTACATCTTCCATATATTACAGTCAAGACCATTATGAATAAGTACGGGCTAAGTGGGCATCCCTGTCTAATTCCCGCGATGATACGACTGCGAGGGACTTATTGGACAGACCGAAGCGCCGTAGCGCGATCAGCATGGGGTTGTGGTCTAGTGAATCGAACGCTTGTTTCCAATCAAGAAATTTTTAAATAGTTTTGAGGGTTGTTGGTCATTTCAGCCCATTCCATAGATCTTCTTAGCACAAATAGCGGCTGTTGTGTTCCGCGGTGTGATCGAAATCCGTACTGCGTATCTCTCAGATGGCTCTCGTGGATGCTTGCCAGTCTGGCTTGTAACATGGCTGCAAATATTTTATAGATAGTATTAAGAAGCGATATAGGCCGATAGTTGGCGGGATCAGTGTCTTTACCTTTGCCCTTGTAAATCGATACCACTATCGCGCCTGGAGTTTCAGGGGGTTGCCTCCGCTGCAAGAGCCATCTGCACATCAAGGTCAAGCTCTGCATCAAGCAGCTCTTCACTCCGTCGCCGTGCCTGAAGCCCAGCACCTGCACCCTTGAGAAGCCACAAAGGGTAAGGGAAACCCTCGAAGCCCAGAATCCTGACCCAGCACACTGTACCCCACCTCCTGGCTCGCTTCTGGGCTTTGCGAGCCACGTCTTGCTCCAGAGCAATCAACGGCTCATCGGACGTCGCCGGGATCTGCTGTGGTGGACCCAGCCACATGGTCTCAATGGTTGGAGCTTGATCGTCCGACCTTGCTCGCTGGCACGTCCATGTTGGGCGATCTCTCGGCGCAACTTGTCAACCTCTGATGTCACCTATAAAGGGCTTAGGATTCAGGGAGTGGGAGTTTCCGAAAACAGGGGACCTTAATGAAGTATCCTAAATAGTAGGATCCTTATTATAAGGACCCCAAACTAAGGTACCCCTAATTTTCGGAAACTCCCATTTCAATGGAACCCGGATCCCAAAAACCCTGCTGCGATTCGTCCCAGACCTTCCAAAATCCTTTAACTAAGGAAAATACCCTAAATCATAGTAGGATCCCTGAGTACCCGAGTTCAGTAAAGGTTAACCTTTCCAGTCATAGTAGAGAGATTTAGACCAAACCTTTAAACCCTAAACCCCTAAACCCTACCTTCACTTCAATCCTACAGTATCAAGAGCCTGAGTGGGAAAACCGTGTCTCTAAAGGCACGCTGAGCCTCTAAACCCTAAACAATGAACCCTAAACCCTACTCCCTAAACCGCGAAAGGCAGAAGGTTACCCACTCAGCCCTACAGCTCCTGCGGGGCTTCTTGCGGGCGTTGAAGAGCTTTCTGCATGGGGTGAACTTGGGGCTGTGGGGTTAAAAAGCTGTAGATATTTTAGACACAGGCTTGAGGGAACTGCTATTAAGTGTAGTGGTTTCGATGATCTACTTTACCCTAAGGGTCCAAGTACCCAAATAGTAGGTTTTCAAGGTCCAAACACCATTCAGAGTATGGATTTTAGGACCTGAAACCCTACTGTTTGGGTACTTGGACCCTCTGGGTTATGATGTACTTGGGAGTTTCCGAAAGTTAGGGGTACCTTATTTCGGGTCCTTATACTAATGATCCTATCATATAGAATACTATGCTAGGGTCCCCTGTTTTTAGGAAACTCCCACTTTATGATGTACTTTCGGATTTAGGCACCTTAAACCCTAAACCCTAAACTGTGTAGTTTGAGGCTCGCGCCATTGCCGCGCTCTCCTCGACGACGCCCTCCGGGAGCGGCGGTAGCTCGCTGTTCAAGGACCTCGTCTCTTCCGCCATGCTCTAGCCACATTCCAAACAAATGCCCGGCCCTATACTCTATACATAAACCCTAGCCGGAGCCCTGAACACTATAAACCCTAAGACCCAAACCCTACACCCTACATGCCCTAAGCCCCAATCCTAAACCGTAGTCGTGAAAAGGATCTTGAACATGAGGGACCTTGGGTTAAGGGATGCTGAACCTCAGAAATGCAAGAATGCCTATAGTCTGCATTGTAGTTTCATTTTGGACTACCTTATAGGATAAACAAACCCTAAGCCTCCATGTACCCTTTTAGTAGATACTTAGGCTTTAAGGTACCTATATAGGGACTACTTTGGGGCTTAAGTATCTACTATAAGGGTACATGGAGCCTTTGGGAAACTATTGGGTAGACCGCAACAAAACTACAATGGAAGCTTCAAGTGTCCCTTCTTTAGGGTTTGGCGGTGTAAGATTCCGGGTTTAGACTCCACAGAAGGACCCGATTAAATACACAGAAGCCTCAAGGTGTCCCTGAACCCAAACCCCACTAGGCCCTGCAGCCCTGATCCAACATACGGGCTTTCATACTTAGAATAGTTAGTCCTGGAATATGCTAATGTATGCTTATATGAAGGAACCTACTTAACGAATATTCATCCTGCCATATCAGTTAGGGTTTGGGGTTTAGGGTGTATGAGCTCTGCGTAAAAATCAAAGGCATCCAGTGTTCCATGCCGTCGTGCAGGTAGCTGGTCTTGCAGGGTCTTCCTATGCCCGCCCAGGGTGCACAAGTTGAAACCTGAAGAAACGACAACTCCGACGATTCCAGCAAGGCAACCGCTTGGGTACGGGCAAACCAAAACTCCAACCTTAAGCATCCTTGGGGAAAGCGCCAGAATTACCTGGTTTAGGGTTTAGGGTTCCCGATTGGTGCCGCTGGCCTTGAAACGCTCCACAGCCTCATCAAATTCCTCGGCAGCACTTCATTATGGGGGTCGTAACGCTACTAGCCCATTTGGTAAAAATCAAGGGGTCCTGTAGCGGCGGTAAACCCCTAAGACCCTGTCTAATTCTTAAAGCCCTTATATCATTGAGGCGCAAAAAAACAAAAGCCTTATACAGAAAGGTGCTTGGGCCCATCAGCCTGCGTATATGAGTCCTTAGAGCCTCAGAGAAACTGGTTGCTGTGAACCCTAAACCCCAAACCCCAACACCCTAATTATACCCTACAATAAGGTCTATAGTTTGTCGGTCGTTAGAGCCTTAGGCTATTAAGCTTTGGGGCTTCGGGGTGTTGTAGGGGTCTCGGAAGAGAAAGGAAACCCAGTGGTTTAAGGGCTCGCCGCGTTCAAGGTCGTGCTACCTTTAGCCTGGCCCTTGGGGTGAGGCTTAAGTAGAAAGACGAGCAAACGAATCGAGAGGTTTGGCGGCAAAGGGTTGGGCTAGGACATGCCCACAAACAGTTACTATTAATACTAATACTAATATTACTACTACTATTATTACTACTACTACTACTACTACTACTACTACTACTACTACTACTACTACTACTACTACTAGGTTCGAGTCAGGCCTGCAGAGGTTACTGCAAGGGGCGGTTCCTTCGTTTCACGACCTTAAAGGTCCCCATATCCGGCGGCCCCTTATATGAAACCCTGCCCTAAGGGTCTAAGTAACTAGTCCAACGGTTGATGATATAAATCCTGCATTACCTTAAGGACCCTAAACTATGGGAAATATGGTATATTCCTTATTATGGGTAATGCAGGATTTATATCATCAACCGAAGTAACTAGTCCAAGTACCCACATAAGTAAGTTTTAGGCACCAAAAACCCCATTCAAGGTATTCGGGGTCTAAATCTCTACTATTTCGCTACCTGGGCCCTCAGGGTCAGCACAAGTTCAAGACTAATTATACCTTGGAGTACGGTATCTCAGGTCTCTGCAAGACTGTGCCACGATATTGTGAAACGTTCTGGGAGCTCTGTACATACGAACCACATGTCATCAGGCAGTACCCTGCAACCACGCCCCTAAATCTGAAATCTTGCAGCATGCTCAATCTTCAAACCCCAAAAAAATCAAATCCTAACCTTGGATCCTATGTAAGCTAAACCCTAAACCCTCAACCGTAAACCCGTACACCCTAAACCCTCCCTACTAATCCTCCCTCAACATAACCCGGCCTCCTTGGTGCAGATGGCTCCGAGCCTGAATCGGAGGAGCAGGGGGTTTGTTTACCAAAGCTAGGGGTCTGGGGCCTTTAAAGGGGTCCTTAAAGGGACTACTATCTATAATGTACGGGGCCTTAAATTGATTACTAGTTATAAGGGATCTATAAGGGTACTATGATGTAGAAGGCCTTAATAGTTGGAGTAGGGTTTTGGGGCCCATTGTACTCTGATTAAAATAAGGAACCCCCAGAATAGTCTAGGTACGTAATTATTAAGGTGCCTAAATTACACACTTTAGGGTCCAAGAGGGATTAGGGTTTAGGGTTTAGGACTTGGGTATAACGGCGATATGAGGATCTTGAAAACTTGTTCACAGTAATATGGCTTGTAGCTGTGGTTTCCCAGCTTGCTGGGATTCACTATATAAACTGAATATTCATATTAGTACCCCGGATAGCACCCTCAAGATGCCTGAAGCGAGCCCTTTTCAAAGGGTAACGGATCTCCTCTGCCAAGAAACTTCTTGTGAAAGCGCTGGCGGACGCGGCGCTTCACGGCTCGGTTCGGTGCGGCGATGGAAGCAGTCACCTGAGATCTCACGGCTTAAGGGCACTCTAGGGCTCTCAGGGTTTAGGGTTTAGGCTTTCAGGTCTGTTTCTTTTAAGGGTACTCTAACGGTTCTACAAGGGGTCCATAGGTGTTCCATCAGGGTTCTGCAAAAGTTGAACGTTCTCGGAAAATTGAAGCTCTAGAGTTTCCGGTCGTACAAGGTTCTTATAGCGTTGTTGCATGTGTTGATTTGAGGGTTTCTAACAAGTTCTAACAGCCGCATATGGATCGGAGGTCTCTACAAAACCCAACACGCCGAATGAGAATACTTATGATATCATGTTGCCCTTCTTATAATGGTTTGAGGCATATTCCGTTTATAAAGGGGTATTGATCTCTCCAGGTGGGGCTTGGAAAGATAGGCTTAGAACCTGGTACTCTGGAACTTCAGCAACTCCAGAACAGATGATAGAATATATAAACATAAACGTAGTTATACACGTGCCCAGACACACATGCACTTGCACATGCACATCCACACGCACATACAAATACGATTACATATATACGTGTATGTATGTAGATAGCCACACACATGATGTTGTGTGCAAATTACAATAGACGTATTCCCAACAAAGTATTCTTAAACAAGCGATGGTGCAAAGTCGCACACTGAAGGGTGAAACACCTGAATCCTCTCAAAAGAAGCCCATAGGGTACCCTTAATTGAATTCTCTTCAAGGAACCCTTGAAATGAGCTTACTTCAGGTCTTTGTGTAACCCTTCAAAACAGGATACACCTTACACCACATTCGCGATGCATCTTCATATGGCAGGCATATTTCTTACGAAACCCCAAACACCAAACTCCAAACCTCAAAACAACCTTAAACCCCAGACCTCCTAAACAAACCACGGAACCTTAAGCCCCCCAAACCCCAAAACTCGAAAACCCGAAAAACCATATGACTCCAAACCCCAAAACCGCTTCAAAAAACCCAAACCCTGAACCCGCAAGCCCTAAAGACCTCAAAACCCCTAAATTTCAAAACCCTCCTGAATCCGCAAAACGCCACACCCCAGACCCTCAAACCCACTCCCACCTAAGCCCTAAACCCTAACCCCCCAAACCCTAACCCCCATCCCTAAACCCCAAACCCTAAACCTCCAACCCCAAACCTCGGAGAACTCGGGATTCTTGGCATCCAGGGCGCGGCTTGCACGAGGAGCTCGTTCAATGCAGCCTTCCAAGATTCGGTGAAACTCAAACTTGGAGGGACTTAGTAAGGGCTCCTTAAAGGGATCTATAGGGTTCCTTAAAAGGGATCTATGGGGTTCAGGGTTTAGGGCCTACTTGGGGGGTCGGGGGACTTAGTAAGTAGGTAGTAAGTAGACATATAAGTACCCTAAAAGGGACCCTAATTAGGGTTATGGTACTCATAAGTCCTTAATATAACCAGTTACTAAGTCCCCCGACCCTCCAAGTAGGTGGCCGTAAAGGCATCTTGCAAGGGTTCCTTCAAAGGTTTCCATAGCGGGTTACTTTATGGGTTAGTTTGTCGTAGACTATTGTCGAATGTTGGGCTTCAATATGTGTACTTGTATGTACACCGAGGGGATGGGCACTGATATTAATATCACCGACGCATTATCAGTAGGCCTACAACAACTCGGGCAAGTCTTTCAGTGGTATACCCCAGGCCTTGTCTTTGTGGAGGATTAAGGAAGACGTCATAAGGAGATTCGAGCCTTAATTACGCTCTTTACATGCCTGTTCCACACTTTTTGCGAAGTTCCCATGAGGGTGCGGCTTACCAATCTCTACAGCTCGACCTAGGCGGGACGCAAGCAAGCTGTCATCTAACTCATCACAACCTGTGAGAGAGTCAGAGAGTGTCACGTCTGCCAGCATCTTGAATGCTATGTTGCCAGTTGCCGGTACAGACAGAGGGATTGAGTCCGTGGCACCAACCAACACTCCAAAACCTCCGCCAGCTGTCTCAACTTGCCAGAGTCGGCTCCTGAGACCACAGTGGTCGTCAAGGTTGTGTTGGCCTTCTCCAGGCCTTTGCAAAAAAAGCTGGCAGACCGTCGTCTGACTTCATTCCAAAGTCTTCCAAGCATCCCTTCAGCTTGTTGAACCATGCGCTTGATCCAATCCTGTGGCCTGGGAGTGTAAGTCCCAACTCGTAGTACTCGCCGTCAACATCTACCACTGTTGGTTCGTCTTGTTCAACCATCAGGAAAGCATCTCCCACTTCTATGCTTCCTTACTAAGCTGTAACGTCTGATCGGCACTCTACTGAGTCTAGGACATTTATCACCTTACCCAAGGCTGGCCACCTTCAATCAGCTCAAAAATGTCTTGAGCTAGGCCGTCACAATCCGGACAGTGTCTGACCCTGCCAAAATAAAGCCGTTACCGGTTCCCTGTAAGGGTCTACTATGAGGGATCCAGTACGGCTTCAGGGTTTTGGGCTTGAGGTCCAAGTTCCTGTATCCATAAAGGGTTTCTATTGAGGTACGTCAAGGCCCAAGTATATACTACTGGTGGGTACATGGAGCCTTAGGGCTCAAAAAGGGGCCTGAATAACTATATATATGAGGTTCAGGGGCTGAGGATATAGGGTTTGCGTGTTTAGGGTTTGGGGGTTGAGGGATTTATATAGGGGTTTGCAGTTTCCAGGTCGAAAGTATGGGGTTCAGGGGTTTTGGAGTTTAGTGATCGTAAAATACCAAGAGGGTCCATATATACTGCCACCATGGAACTGCATCCCGCCTTGAACTGTTAAACTACAATCAGCAAAGTCCTATGGGACCTAATTGCATCATGGTCGTATATATGGAACCTGTGAAATCGGGCTTTGTAGCATACCATAGTGGCATGATTGTTATAGCACCCTCAGGAACAGCATCATGAACCTTTAAATTTGCAGGCTTCTAGATTAACAGGGTTTCGAAAAGGGTCATCGGGTTTTATATTGAAGGGAACTCTATTTTTAGGATTTCGGGTTTAGAAAGGGTTTCCGGGAATTGGCGTTTAGGGTTTAGGTCACGGGGTCGGGTTTGCGGATTGGGGGTTTGGGGTTGTGGGCTCCTGGGAGATTTGTCTGGAAGTTCCGGCTGCTGAAGGTACCCAGAACTTCAAAAATCCCTTCATCAAGGAATACACCTTGAATCATATTTGGGATCCTACGATAATTTAGGGTCCTCTCCTTAATTAAGGGATTTTGGAAGGTCTGGGTGCTCTCCGTTGTACTGTATCCTAAACTGAAGGCAACCCTTGCTATCTAAGGATTGCGCTGCCCCGAAAAGGTCTAAGGACCGCTCCAATCGTGGCTTGGGATACGTAATTCCATGAAAGTGGCATATATAGGTGGGCCTCTTTGCAAGGAGTTTGTGCTGCGGGGCAGTTTGGGGTTTTTCTTGTTGTCAAATTCACACAATAGGGATCTAGAGAAATTAAGACCTGTATCTTGAACTCGCTTAAACATCAGAACGTGTTGCTTACCCAAAACCCTGTGGACCCATGCCCTCACGGCATGTAGCAAGCACCGGCAGCCCAGAACTGCAACCAAAACCCAAAATTAACTCAAACTCAACCTTAGCCCCAAATAACCTACCGTTTTACAGACTATTGCTGTAAGGAAATCATAATAGGGAACCAACAACAAAGTAGGTTCTTTTAAGGTTCAGGAAAACCATGAGACTTTCAGGCGGTTATAGACCCTAAACCCTGAACCCCATAGATCCCTTTAAGGAACCCCATAGATCCCTTTAAGGAACCCTATAGGTCCCTTTAAGGAGCCCTTACTAAGTCCCCCGACCCTCCAAGTAGGGGTTCGGCTTTAGGGCTGAAAGTTCGCAAACCCCACGACAAAACCTAAAGGCGCTAACTCAGAGATCCCAATATGGGAGTTTCCAAAAATAGGGGACCCTGCGCGTTTTGGTGGCTTTTGGGGTTTAGGGTTTAGGGTTTAAGGTTTTAGGGCTTTGGGGTTGAAGAGATCTATATGGGAGTTTCCAAAAATAGGGGACCCTAATATGGTACGCTAAATAGTAGGATCCTTATTATGAAGGCCCCAAAATCAGGTACCCCTAATTTTCGGAAACTCCCATATCCCTTAATTAAGGAATATACCGAGGTTTCCTGTAAAGGATCCTTAAGGGTTCCTTTAAGGGACCTATAAGGGATGCATAAAGTTTAGGGTTTAAGGGAACTCCAATATCCCTTAATTAAGGAATATACCTATGGTCCTTAATATTATGGTTTAAGGTATATTCCTGAATTAAGGGTTATTGGGAACTCTGGGAAGCCTTAAACCCACTCAAGCAAGAACCTAAACTCGGAACCCTGAACAAACCGATATGTAACTTATTAAAAATGGTTTGCGGTTTAGGGGTTGAGGGATAACTGTAGGGCTCCGCAAACCTGTTACGGACACTCTCCTCACAGCGCATAAATGCAAAGCTCACCCTTCTAAACCTGTTGGAGCCTCAGCGTCCTGTGGTGGCTGGATCACCTCCTCCACGGCACTGGGGGATCTTTGTGCAGGAACTACATTCCTTTAAAGACCCCCTAGAAGCAAGGGCCCGATACCATCCCTAAGGCTCCATGTACCCTTATAGTAGATACTTAGGCCTTAAGTACCTATATAGGGACTACTTTGGGGCTTAAGTATCTACTATAAGGGTACATGGAGCCTTTGGGCATTTCATGACTTTCTGAAAATATGATACTTGAACCTTGTAATCCCTTCTCCCCTTCAGGGTGCATGTCGTCCTCCAGGTTTGAGGTCCAGCTATCTGTTGAACCCAAAGGCTCTAAGGACCAACGACCATACTATATGAGGCTTTTGTGCTATTTTGAGCCTGAAGCCCTAAAACCTAAACCTCTGAAACCGCTTAACCCCACCCGGACCCCGAAAGCATGCAGAATAATAGCCTGTGTATAGTGGTTGGGCATCGACTGCCTGATTCTTAGTCGGGCATTGGGGAATGGATCCCTACAGTAGTCCCTATATAATCCCCAATAGTAGTCTCCATAATCCATTCCCCCGCTCCCTACTAAGAACCAGACAGACCTTGGTGGCTAGGGGGTGCTACTCAAGGCTTTCCTAGGCTTTCCAACTACACTCGATTGTAGCTGAACCGCCCACTGCTTGGGCTAGGGTTTAGGGCTTTGGGGCTTGGGTTTAGGGTCTGTGTTGTGGCTTAGGTTGCGGCTTTGGTGGTTAGGGTGTTCAAGGTTTGGGGGGTCATGGCTTCGGGCTTCAGATCCTCAACTCAAGGGCTCGGAGTTGAAAGTTGGCCTTTAGATGGTTTAGGGTTTAAGGCTTAGGGTTTAGGGACTTTTCGTCTCCATTGTAGTTCCGTTTTGAGGGATTAGGATGCTTGAGGCTTTAGGGTTTAGGGTTAGTTCCGTTTTGGGGGGTACCTTCCAAGATCCTAAGTATGAAACTTGCTAAACCAGGAAGAGGGAACTGCAATGGAGACTATAGTACCGTTGTAGGCGATACTTTCCCAAATCATATTACTGATTCCGAATACAGAAACCCTACATTC
Organism: Symbiodinium sp. CCMP2592; assembly: GCA_905221615.1. Lineage (NCBI taxonomy): Eukaryota > Dinophyceae > Suessiales > Symbiodiniaceae > Symbiodinium > Symbiodinium sp. CCMP2592. The sequence continues at coordinate 2,136,897 of CAJNDT010006135.1, forward strand.
TACTAAAAAGGCATTTACGACACGTTGGGCTGTAGGTAAGGGCTTCCCTAAACCCTAAACCCTTGAACCCTGAACTCCCCCCCCCGAAACCCCAACTATAGTCATAGCTTCAGGTTTTTATTTCGACCAGTCTAAACCCTAAACCACGGCAGGCTTCTCTGCCTTCGTCGGCTGTGGCGGCAGGGGCGGCAGGTGCTTGCTGATGTCCAGCACGCCTCGGTGTCTGAGGGTTTGAGGCTCTTGCTCAGGAGTGATTCGGTTGATGGTATAAATCCTGCATTACCCGTAACAAGGAATATACCTGAATTCCAATAGCTTAGGGACAGTAATTATTTATATCATCAACCGTTACACAGTGGGTACCTGCGACGGTAACTACGGTTTTGGGGACCCGCAAGCTCGGAGTGCATCCGAAGGTTACGGAGTCTTCCTTAAGCCACAGGATCTACCTTTTCAGGGCTCCGAGTTACGAATCCCTTGTCAGTGTCCTTGAACAGACAGGTCTTCAAGGGTTAAAGTAATTAAGGTTGGTTCAAGACTGTATCTAGTCATCGTGCACTCTCGCTTGATCTAGTCTGGAGGCCAAAGGCAGCGGGCCTTGCATTTGCATCCCCGCTGCCTTCTGGAAACCCCAACCCCAAAGCCTACATGCAGCAGCCAAAGATGTAGTAGCTGTCCTTGTTTGTTGTGCCGGGAAGGTGCACGGAGGGGGGCGGTATACTGATGCCCAACCCTGAGGCTCCATGTACCCATATCGTATATACTTAGGCCTGAAAGTACCTATATAGGGACCCCTCTAAAGCCTAAGCAGCTACTATAAAGCTACATGGAGCCTTAAACCCTAAACCACCCTAAACCCTAAACCCTAAAACCCCTAAAACCTAAAACCCTAAACCCATTAAAGCCTTAAAGGAACCCTAGGGCTGATGCCCAAGAAATCGCCCCACTCTGCGTAAGCTCCCAACCGCGGTTGGGAACTTCGACGGCACCGAGGCACATGACCTCATCAAAGCTCTGCTCGGAGCTCTAGCCATGTTATTCTTAAAGCTTAGGGTTTAGGGTTACTAAGAGGCTCTAGCCATGTTATCCTTAATGTTTAGGGTTTAGGGTCTAGGGTCTGGGGTTTAGGGTTTAGGGGTTTAGGGTTTAGGGCTGGCTCTAGCCATGTTATCCTGAGTTACCGTGCTTGGAAGGGCAGGGGACTTAGTAAGTAGGTTATAACTAGAGTTATAAGTACCCTAAATGGAGTTACACAATTATAACCCTACTTATAACCTACTTACTAAGTCCCCTGCCCCTCCAAGTGGTCCATCGATGTACTGTGCATGAGGAGGTTTGCTATGCAAAAAACTAAATGATGGCCTGGGGAATCAAAGATTGCAAAGTATGTTGTATAGGGACTATACGGGAAAACTGTTGCCAAGTATCCTATATCCAGAGCCCAATAGAATTAGATGGGACCGCTTATTTAAGACTTGAAACTTCCCAAATGATACAGCTGGTCCCATCAGCACTGGTAGTAGTGTGACCTCGAAACTCTGCCGGAAGGCCAAGGAAAGCAAAGCTCTCGCTTCTAGTGCTGAAATAAAAAAACGCTGTACGGTTTCTTTAAGGGTTCCGTACAAGTGTCTATTATGAGGAATCTAAAAGGGTTGTATAAGGGCTTTAAAACTTTGTTTGTTCCTTGGAAGTCATCGAAAGCTTTAAGGGCGAAACGAACACTACAAGGCTTTGGGTGGCCTCAAATAATACATACAGGGAATCATAGTGCAAGGGTATAGGACAACTACTTTTAAGGTTCGTTTGGTTCTTGAGGAAATCGTTAGGTCTAGTTTCCTCTTACTTGCGGAAAAACCATGCAGGGCTCATGAGTATGGGGTCGAGGGTTTAAGGAGGGTTTGGCAGTTGAGATTTCTACACAGAAGACAAGCCTCATGTCCACATATATAAAGGAATCCGAAGCAAAGATATTGGAAATTAATTGTTTGCATTTCCCCCTTGAAGGGGAACTCTAAACCCTAAACCCTTCCTCATTCAGACTTTTGTCCTACCTTTCTTCCCCATTCCGACTTCCCGCCAAGCGACGTCCGTGCAGCGAGGTCGAAACCTGAACCTCAGTTTCAGTAAACCCACAAGCTTAGGGTATAGAGTCTACGTTCTTGGGGTTCCTTTACGGTTGATTGGTGTACCGTAGGCTGAGGGCTTAGGGTTAAACCTATTAACCTATCCCTATAAAGCCGACCTTGTTGGGGATAGTTGCTGTTGTTCCCTTACACAAGTTCATACAAAGAGAAGAGATTTGGGGTTAAGGCATGGCTAAGAGATTACGGCCGTTCAGGGCTACTTGGGTGCTGAAAATCTGAGCTTCGACACCGCATTTATAAACCAGATCAGGATTACAAACCTGCTTAAAGCAAGGGAGTTGATGAATCAGGGGTCTGTTGTAACACTAAGATGCTGAAATCTAACCCCAAGGGTCCAAGTACCTGATTATCATATACTCTCCAAAATAGTAACCTACATAACTATTATCCCAAACCCGAGTACCTGATTATTGGGTGCTTTGGACCCTTAGGGTAAACACTTGCCCCTCAAGAACATGTTTAAGGATCCTATGTCTTACAAGCAGCCCACCTTCTGAACTCCCTCAAACCCTAAGACGACCCTAACAACTTGAGCGGTCCATATTACTCTAATCATTTCATAAATCCCTGAACACTTTGAAACCCCTAATTAAACCTTAAACCCCATCTACAAAATCCCTAAACCTTACACTCTATGGCAAAACCCAGAAAGGTCCATACATACACACACACACACAGCCTCTATAGGGAAACTCAGCCCCCTAAGCCATAAACACGTGAATGAACTTCCAGCTGGCCACCGGCTGATGGCTGTCGCCAAGATTGCTTCGCGCTGTGGGCCAAAGGAGGCTTCGGCACGTGAGATGGAGTCTAAAAGGGATCTATAAGGGTTTAGGGTTCAGGATTTAGGGTTTAGGGTGTCTATAAGGGTTCCTGAGAGGGGTTTAGGGGTCCACGGTTTAGGGCCTTATAAGGGTTCGTTTAAGGGGATCTATAGGTTCCGATAAAGGGTCTACAAGGGATCTAGAAGGGTTCCTTAGAGGGGTTTAGTATTTAGGGTTTAGGGGTTTGGGGTTTAGGGCCTTAGGCAGAACGGTTCCTTTACAGGGATCTATAGGTTTCTATAACGGGTTTAGGGCCATGGGGTCCAGGGTTTAGGGCCTTAGGGTTTTGGTTTACAGCCTTAAACTTACAGTTGAAAGGCCTGAAGCTACAGGGTTCAGGGCCTTAGGGTTTGGGGTTTAAGGTTTAGGGCCGTAAAGTTTAGGGTTTACGGTTTAGGGTCTCAGGGTCTAAGGCTAGACCTAAGAGCAACCTAGAAATAAAAAGGGTGCCCTTTTTGGTTTAAAGGGGTTTATAAGGGAACCTAAACCTCAAAAAAGGGAATAAGCGCCTACTCTGGGTCCTAGTAACCCTAGAAACCCCAGACTGGACTTTTATACCCTAAACCCTAAAGGGAACTCCAGAAAGTTGGAATATGGGGCTCTGTAGGGTTCCTTAAAGGGGATCTATGGGGTTTAGGGTTTAGGGTCCTAGAATTTAGTGTAGGGGCCTTAATTACCTAGACCCCCCAACTCCTCTCTAATATACCCCTAAATACCCACTATTAAGGACCATAAGGGCTCTCTTAAGTCCCGGTTAAACTAAACCATATGCCGTAGGGTTGTTATGTAAGGGTTTTGAGACCTCGCGGCTTAACAGGTCTCAATGGGCCTAAATATACTTAAATTGGTACTCCTCAGCTTCCTTAACTTTACCACAATTGTTGAGGGTTTGGAGTTTAAGGCGCTCGGGCCTCGGCCTCTTGGGCCTTGCGATTTGGGGCTCAGGGTTGCAGAAAGGAGAAGCTACTAGACCCAAGAGTAACCTAGGAGATTTAGGGTTCCTTTAAAGGGATCTATAGGGTTCCTTTGAAGGGTTCCTTAAAGGGATCTATAGGAGTACCTTAGGGTAGACCCAAGAGTAACCTAGGAATAAAAAGGGTGCCCTTTTTGGTTTAAAGGGTGTACAAGGGAACCTGAACCCTAAAAAAGGGAATAAGGGCCTATTCTGGGTCCTAGACTATGAACAACTAAAGGCACCCAAGAGCCGTGTGGTAGGGCTACGGATTTGTGCCTCGGAAAGCCCTAAACCCTAAACCATAAACCGTTGGAGTGTATCATTTTGTTGAGTCCAGATTTCATCGAAGAACTATGGTCAAACAAAAATCTCCCAAAAGCAGAGCCATTGCAAACATAGAACTACCAGTTCAAGCTTCTCCAACTCTACTCGGAGGCTCATGGTTCTTAGTAAGTAAGGTTACAAGTACCTCAATTGAGGTTATAAGTATAGTGACCCTAACTATAACCCTACTGTTGATAGTATAAACCCTGCATTACCTTAAGGTCCCTAAACTATGGGAATTATGGTATATTCCTTATTATGGGCAATGCAGGATTTATTTCAGGAACCCTAGTTACTAAGCCCCATGATCCTTTAAGTAGCCAGCTCTTGAGTTGCCCTTCCTTAGCGGGGATCCCTTCTACGGCTGATGATATGAATCCGGCATTACCCATAATAAGGAATCTACCATAACTCCCATAGATCTGGGGTGCTTAAAGGTATTGCAAGATTTAGATCATCAGCCCTACTATTTCTTGCGACTCAAGATGGGGAAGTCCTAGCTGTGAAGGCAGTAAACTCCAACACAGGTATGGCCTACAGGAAACTTTAATGTAGAGGCCTTTATGATTAGAACAAGGTTTTGGGACCCATTATACTGTAGCTATAAGAAGGAATCCCAAAACAGTATAGGTAATCAATGACTCAGGCCCCTATATTATGGCCTACACGAAGCTATGTCTGCAAGTGTAGTTCATGTCTTTGCAAGGCAGGCTTATGGTCAGGGTCCGGGTGATCAAGCGCAACTGGAGGCACGAAAAAGACGTTGGGGAGAATGGGTAAACCCTGAAACCCGTGGGTTAAGGGTTTCCTAAACCCTAGCTACTTGTCGGGTAGCATGGGGCACTAAAGGTTAACCTTTTTTGGTTATATAGGGATTGTATAGGGACTATACTACTCAAAAAAGGTTAAGGGTTACCCACTCTACTACTGGGCCTAAACCCTCCAAATCTTCAACTTCCCACTAAGCCACAAAGCCCCCAAGACCCCAAGTAGTCAAATTTCAACGCCTCAGGTCCCAACCACTGTACTCCAGATGATCGGCCTTCTATGTACTTGTGCAGTTATTTGATGCAACACCCACACAAAAACACCCAAACCCACACACACACACACCGTGGGACAAAAAACGAACTCCTAAAGAACACCCCTACAACAAAAACAATAACATGACTCACAACTCGGAACACGATTTACCACGTAGCCCTGGCCAGGGTCCGCCTCCTGCAGCAGGGACCTCGGAAGTACTCAGAAAACGTTGAGGATTTGGGCGCTTAGGGCTAAGTGCCAAACTTTCTTGTTTAGGGTTTGGGGGCTTTTGATGGTAGGGTTCAGGGAAGGATTCAGGGTTCCCATGAGGGTTGCTATGAGGGTTTGTTCCTTTACAGAAGGGCTCTCTAAAGGGTCTTATAAGGATGCTAACCAGTAGAATCGGGTTCTGACATTTTGGGAGATACAACATTGCGAACTCGCTGGGAAGACTGTGGCTAACTAATCCGGCCCCTTGATTCTATCACGGTCGCAAAAGGTTTGTTTTAGCTTTGGGGCTTATTGGCTTGTTGGGCTCTGGGCTTTATTGGATGTTCAACTGCGGTATTAAGCTTTGTTTGGGTGCTTTAAGCCTTTGGGTGTACTTGTTTAGGTATCAGAAGGGCTTGTTGTATTTAGAGTTGCATTTTGGATATGGGGTTGCATCACCATACTTCCAAACAGATGAGTCATGGGCATGTTATAGTGCTTTAGGCTCTAGGGGGTTTCAGGGCATAGCTAGGGTTTTCGGATCCCCAACTAATGCTCAACCCTTCAGCACGCTGCCAAAACACAAAGAAGCTAAAACACGTCCTGGGACACTCTCGTGACAGCCTAAATCCTGAACCAGAACCCTGTCCCCTTGCTTTGAAGCAACCAAGACAAAAAAAAAGTATAAACTGCATTCCATGATGGCCGGTGCAAGTAACAGGTCCCCCAAAAGCATTAAATCCCGAACCCGAAACCCCCTTGTCCTTTTAGAAATAATAGACAGAGCCCTATACCTATATCCCTTAGTAGGACTTATTTAAGAAGGTCTACTAGCCGGTCTGTTTATTCTTTTGGGGGAACCATGAAAAAGGACAAGGCTGACCCGAAACCCCTCAAAGTCCTAAACCCCCAGCCCAAAAATCCGGAACCCTACACACGAAAACCCGAAAAATCCTGAACCCCAAAACCCTAAACCGCCTAAACACCTAAAACCCTGAAGCCCAACACCCCAATAGATCCCTTATGGATGCTTTCTAAAGGAACCCTTATTGATCCCTTTGAAGGAACCTCTTAGCCGCCTAAACCCCTGAAATCCTGAACCACAACCCCAGGTCCAGAGAGCCCAGCGCCGCAAACGAAGATCTTACGGCTGCCGCCCTACATGCACTCCCTGGATCCTCCTACCCTAGAGTGCCTTAACCTATTTTCGTCGTTCTGGCGTACAGACTATAGTTTTGGGTTTAGGGTTTAGGGTTTAGGGGACTATATAGTGTTAAGCTTGAACAAGATTGAAGGTTAGTCTGCGGTTTGAGGATGAACAGTTCGTGGCAGTGTCGGCTTCCAAACCTGGTCTGCACCTTTTCTTCGTGCTTGCAGGAGGATCTGTCATGCTTGACGTAGCACCGAGCCCGCAAACCCAAAACTCAAAAGTTTCCTGATGATTATATGAGATGTTGATTTCCCTTCCGTCTCTTAATTAAAATATATCATACCGCGTAGCTTGGATGTAGCCTGCCTTTGTCTACTCCTCCATGATAGGGCTTCGCTCTCATGCTCTCTCGTGAGCCGGGAAACGACGAAGCGAACGAGCGAAGCTCCAGACCCCATACTCCTCCAAGCACACTTTCGTAGACTAGACCTAGGAGTAACTTGGGGAAAAAGGGTGCCCTTTTTGGTTTAATAGGGAACCTGAACCCTAAACAAACGACTAACGGCTTACTCTGGGTCCTAGTAGAGCCAGCATGCTCGAAGATGCTGAGGGTCGCGTGCTGATCTTAACTGGGGCGCTGCTCTAAGAGTCATGCACTCCCGGAGGCTCCAAACCGTACCAGAATTAAAATATCGAAAAACTGAGTCTCCCGAAGCCAATAATTGTTGGGCCATTTTCTGGGGCGTACTTCCATAACGGTGGTATACATATCGATCCTCTGCACAGGGCCGCCTACAGGACTGCACACTGCACATCTCCGGCAAAAAGTCAAGTTGGAAGTAAGTGGGGCTTCAGCGCTACTTCCCAAAAGAGCCCTGCCAGCAACCGCTCTATCGTAAGACGAAGCCCTATATAAAGGACAGTTCCTTACTTAACTGACAGGTACTACCTGTTAAATAAGGAATTAATACATTGTGTGCTGCGCAGCTTAGCACATTTTCCGCGTTCAGCTGCCATAGGCAGATGCCACGGAGCCACGCGGCCTGTGGCTGAGGGCTGGAGCTTTCAGCACTTCACTAAGGTGTTCGTGTTCATAGCTATGCTAGTATAGTCTACTTGGAGGATCATGGGACTTAGTAAGTAAGGTTATCAGTACCTTAATTGGGTTTATAAGTATAGTTACCCTAACATTAACTTAATAACCCTAGTTACTAGGTCCCATGATCTTTTAAGTAATTTCCTATTTCTTAAGATTCTTAAGCAAGAGGGGTCAAAAGTCGCTTTCTGTTGTTTCCACTCTCAAAAACGGTCCGAAGATTCCTCCGAGACCTGCCGCCGTTGCCATCCTTGCCTAACCCCCTTAAGCTACCAAACCCTACTTCTTCGTAGGCTCTTATTGAAAACCCTAACGTGGAATCAATAGGGACCCTACAGAAAAGCCTCAACTAACCCACTCGAACCCTTAAGCCTTAGGAGTTTCCCGGACACAAATAAAGAAGATGCTCAGACGCTACCCAGTACTCCACAGTTTCTTGCCTGTGTAGCGGTGTTCTTCATCGTACTTGTAGTAGGGATCCTACTAGTTTGGGTGGAAGCCTCAATCCTTTATGCCGCAACCGATGACGCATGCTAGTAATACGGGGTCTCTCATTTTCCGAGGCGCTTCACCGGCTTAACCATAAACTAGGTTCCTGAGTAGACCCTTTACGATAAGGGTACCCTTTTTCCCAATGGACAGTTTTAATAAGTGGACCCCGAAACCAAAAGGGCAAAAGGGCACTACTCAGGAACCTAGCAAACCCTAAACTCATATAGATCCCTTAAAGAGCCCTTTAAGGATCTTAAGGAACCTTTGTAGAACCCTCTAAGGAACCCTTAAACGGGATCGTACTACTCCCTAAACACCTAAACCTTAAACCCCTAAACCCACAAATCTAAAAGCCACGAGCCCGAGCATCCCTATGATAGCAACCGGAACCACGTGAAAAGCAACAAAAACACTATACAGAGCCCCAAGGGTCCAAGTACCAAAAATTAGCATATACTCTCCAAAATTGTAACCTACATAACTGTTATCCCAAACCCGAGTGCCTGATTACTGGGTGCTTTCGACTCCGCTATTTCCTGGTCCAAGTACTCCCTATTTTGGGACTCTGGGTCAGGGTCCATCTTGGGTACCAAAAACCGTAAATAGGGACTACTTGGACCCTTAGGTTTTAATTACCAGAAACAGGAACACAAACCCTAAACCCTAAACCCTAAACCCTAACAAAGGGAATTACTCAGACAACAACATCCTTCCACAGATCCAGAGGTTCCATACATCCTAATTATTAAGGGGCCCTAAACCCTAAACCCAAACCACGACCAAAGGTCCAAAGCCCCTGAAATCGTGCCTAAGCACGCTGGCCTTGGCCGCGAAGCTGAGGAATGAGGGTTGAGAGTTTTTGAATGTTTAGGATGTAAGAGTTTAGTGCTGGGTTCAGGGTTTAGGGTAGCTGAGGGTTTAGGGTTTAGAGTTTTCTAAATGTAAATGTTCAGGATTTAGGAGTTTAGTGCTTAGGGCTTTAACGTCTAGGGTTTAGGGGTTGGGGGTTCAGGGCTTTGAAAGTTTAGTGTTTAGGACTTCAGGATTTAGGATTCTTCTTGAAAAGTCGAGGGTTTCTGAGTTTCAGGCTCGTTTGGGCCCCACCCACCCCCAAGTACCCAATCATTGATCCCTTCTGAGAGGGCATCTAGTTTAGAAACTTCGGTAGCTGAGGTGCTACGGCTGATGATATAAATCCTGCCTTACCCAAATTTTCGAAATAACCATAATTCCTATAGTTTAGGGTCCTTAATATGGGAGTTTCCGAAAATGGGGGAACATAACATCGTACCCTAAATAGTAGGATCCTTATTATAAGGACCCCCAAATAAGGTACCCCTCGTTTTCGGAAACTCCCATACAAGGTAATGCAGGATTTATATCATCAACCGTAGGTTCAACTGTGGTGCTTGCAGCTCGCAGCGTCTGTGGGTTCAGGAGTTGGAGGCCTTGGGTTGAACCTCAACTCTGGTAGAATCCAAGGGCAAACAAAAGGAGGGACCCTTAATAAGGACCCTTAGGTTTTTAAGGGATCAAAAAGGGTTCTATAAAGGGTTTAGGGTGTAGGATTCCCTTAATAAGGACCCCTAGGTATATACCATTAATATAGCTAGTATGTACCCATTATAGAGCCCATTATAGGGTAGGGGTCCCCATTAAGGGTCCCTCCATTTCCCCTTTGATAGAAACCCTACCCCAATACCATAATATTAGTTTTCTTGGTGATGCATTCCCGGGAAGCTTACGTCAAGTCTAGTATAGTATACTACCCCAGTTTCATGTTCGAGTTCCCACGGCCCCATAAGGAAGGGTATGCACCTACGAAGTTTCCCGGCCCCGGTGGTAGCAAGCAACATCCCTTAGAAGGGGCCCCCACCCTGTAATAGTGGTATAATAGGAATATACTAGGGCCCTATTATAATCCTAATATACCACTATTACAGGGTGGGGGCAGCTTCTAAAATATCCCAGTCGCCAACGAGAAGCCCCATCACTGAGGCTTTTAGGGGAGCCGATGCCTAAAAAAATCAAAAACACCTACAACAAACCTACCCAGAACTTCCAAAATCCCTTAATTCGGGAAGATTACCTTAGATTAGAATAGGACACCTAATATATGATTTAAGGTACTTGCCTCAATTAAGGGATTTTGGAAGTTCTGGGTAACCCCCAGACCACGACCTGGGAATCCAAAACCCTACGGTTCTAAGGGGTTAGACCCTGTACTTACGGGGCCACAACCTACTATGTAAAGGGGCTCCTTAAAGGGATCTATAGGGTTCCTTAAAAGGATCTATAGTTTAGGGTTTAGGGGCTGCTTGGAGGGTCAGGGGACTTAGTAAGTAAGGTTATGAGTGCCCTAATTGGGGCTATAAGTAGTTATAAGTATAGTTACCTTATTTATAACCCTAGTTACTAAGTCCCATGTTCCTTTAAGTATGTCACCATGTCGTAGGGTTCAGGGCTACAGGTAGTACTATCTAATTTTGAAACCGTTGAAACCCCACTTCATATCCCCAAGGGTCCAAGTACCCAATAATCATGTACTCTCCAAAATCCTAACCTACATACCTACTATCCTAACACCGAGTACCTAATTATTGGGTCCTTTGGACCCTCAGGGTATCAAACCCCAAAAGCCTGTCCTTTCGCACTCGGAGATCAAGCGCTGAGTGCCTCTGGGAGGAAGCTGCAAGTGGCAAGGCGTGCGGCGCCCTTCTTCCGAAACGGGATCTATAGGTTCCTAGGGTTCCTTTAAAGGGTACCTTTTAAGGGTTCCTTTAAGGGATCTATAGGGTTTAGGGCTCTCATACAGGATTTACATGTGGCCACAAACCCTACAGAATGGTATTTAAGCCCAGGGCTCTTCCCGAAAACGTGCTGATATAGGAAGGGGGCAAGACTTGATGATATAAAACCTGCATTACCTTAAGGACCCTAAACTATGGGAATTATGGTATATTCCTTATTATGGGTAATGCAGGATTTATATCATCAACCGTAGTATCCAATTAAAACTTCAAGCGTAAATCGTAAGCCCTCGCACAATAGGTTGTCAGATGATACACTGTAGCAAAATATCATCGGCGCTGATGGGTATACTAGAGACACATTGATGTTTAAGGCTAAGCGCTGTCCACGAGCTGACGGCAAAAATAAAAATTTCAGATATATCTCTCCTGCCACTTAGGAGCTTATCCAACAAAGGCTTATAGTAGAAGCCCAAAAGTTGGAAACCCCATAGCCTCAATCCTTAAGAGCGATGTATACGGAATCCCAGCAGTATGTGGCCTTAATCCGGTTTCCAACCTTATTGGGGTTTAGTGTCTAGTGTTGGTTAAGGAACCACAGCCGTGGCCGGCAGCTGAAGATCTGCTTCCACGGCGAAATCTCTTCACAGAGGTCAATTGGGCAGGAAGGCTCTGGCTCCGTGCGGTTGTGAGCTACAAGGTTTGGGGCTTAGGCTTAGGATGTAAGGGTTCAGGAATCAGGTCCATTAATGTATAGTCTTAATTAGCATTGATGACTTCAGATTTTGACGTTGTCGTTGCTGCTGCTGACATGGACTTGGATTTGTATGGTACGCAACATACAGTATGGCCCATAGTCATGAGCCGTAAGAAGTGAGATTGGCGCCTCATTGCAAACCCATAGTTTGCACCCGGTTTAAGCTCACCGATTTCCCCCAAGCTAAACTCGTCCTTAAATGCCCTGTTCTTCCGCTGTAGAGATGGCTCTTACTTGGATGGCCAGGGGACTTATTAAGTCGGCTATAAGTAGAGTTATAATTGAGGTAACTCCGTTTAAGGTACTGATGACTATAACCTACTTATTAAGTCCCCTGGACCTCTAAGTAGGACTTAGGGAGCTTAAACTCACTGTTCAGGGCAGCAGTCGTCCATGTGACCTCTTGGACACAAACTTGTTGCGTTCGTGGAATAGAGTCCTCTCTTCTTCTGCTCCACTTCGATAGCAGAACCAAGCCAGGGTCAGTGTGAACTCTAAACCCCTTACACCAAACGCTAGTCACAAAACGAACAAACCACTGCTAACGAACTCCCGCACTTGGACAACTACCGAGCTTTCGGAGAATGTCTGCAGCCTGAAACGGTCGAACTCTTGCCGACGGGACTGCGCTTTTGTTCAAATCAGGTCAAAGCTTTCTTGTCGGGCTTTGGGTTTAGGGTTTAGGGTTCCGGGTTGAGGGTTGAGGGTCAGGACTCCTATATCACATTCAAACTGCCGTAACATGGCAGAACGGTGAGACTGCATGCCAGTGGCAGTTCCCAAGCGACCATGTTGCAGAGCTGGGGTTAGGGTTTGGGGTTTAGGGTTTATGGGTTTGGGGTTTAATGGTTTAGGGGTTTAGGGTTTAGGGTTTAAGGGTTTAGGGTTTAGGGTTTATGGTTTAGGGTTTAGGGCCTTAGGGTTTAGGAGAGTTTGGGGGGTTGGAGTTTACCTAGAGGGTCATACCCTACCCCTTTGTTAGGTTACCTGGTTTTTAGGGTTAGGATCTCCTATATAGAAAAGTAGGTAATCCCAGGGTCGCATTATTAAATGGGTCACATTTAAAGAAACTTTTTGGGGGCCTGTAGGGTCCGGAAGAGGAGTTTCCATTGCGTAGGCGTTTGTATGCTTTGCGGCCTCTAAAAAGGGTTCACATTTAAAGAAACTTTTCTGGAAAGCCTACGTTTGGCAGTAATGTAGTAAAAGATTGGCCTCTACTAAGGCTGTAGCTGCAGTAGAGTAGTAAAGACCGGGCTTCTACTAAGGCTGTAGCTGCCGTACAGTAGTCAAAACTGGGCCTCTACTAAGGCTGTAGCTGCAGTAAAGCAGTAAAAGCTGCGCCTCTACTAAGGCTGTAGCTGCAGTAGAGTAGTAAAGACCGGGCCTCTACTAAGGCTGTAGCTGCAGTACAGTAGTCAAAACTGGGCCTCTACTAAGGCTGTAGCTGCAGTAAAGCAATAAAAACTGGGCCTCTACAAGGCTGTAGCTGCAGTAAAGTAATAAAGACTGGGCTCAGAGGCCAGATTTATGAAAGGGTTCGCATTAATGAAAACAATTCCCGGGCCGATTCCTTGATTAGAAGCAATGCTGTCCATGAGTCCTTGCTGCTTCATGAAAAAGAGTTCCCCTTGCAGTTGGATTCCAAAGCTTTGCTTTTCCAGAAATCTTAAGCAGGCCAAAAGAGTGGATTCCTTATTGGATTGCTTATTCAAGAAGGCATATTTTCATTCCTTCCTGAGCTACCGCTTACAATGGCCCTCCCCAGGACTCCGGGCCAGATTTATGAAAGGGTTCACATTAATGAAAAAATTCCCGGGCCGATTCCTGGATTAGAAACAATGCTGTCCATGAGTCCTTGCTGCTTCATGAAAAAGAGTTCCCCTTGCACTTGGATTCCAAAGCTTTGCTTTTCCAAAAATCTTAAGCAGGCCAAAAGAGTGGATTCCTTATTGGCTTGCCTATTCAAGAAGGCATATTTTCATTCCTTCCTGAGCTACCCCTTACAATGGCCCTCCCCAGGACTCCGGGCCAGATTTATGAAAGGGTTCACATTAATGAAAAAAATTCCGGGGCCGATTCCTGGATTAGAAGCAATGCTGTCCATGAGTCCTTGCTGCTTCATGAAAAAGAGTTCCCCTTGCAGTTGGATTCCAAAGCTTTGCTTTTCCAGAAATCTTAAGCAGGCCAAAAGAGTGGATTCCTTATTGGCTATGCGGCGACAGCTAACTACTTTCTGCACCAGCTGCACTGCTCTTTGCTCCATGCTGTCACTGTCTGCATGTTGTGCCCTCGCAAGAGCCAAATCACTGCATCAGCTCTTCTCTTCACAGCCCGCCCCCCAATCCCCCAATCATTCTATTAATGCGACCCCCCACTGTCCATTATTGTGACCGCCCTAATCCCTGGACCCGCTGGGGGGCGGGGGGAGCCCCCCCCCCTATTATTGCGACCCTGGGATTACCTGAAAACAGGGGTAGGGTATGAGCCTACAGGTAGGGTTTAAGGCGAGAAGAACGCGTCAAGCTCCCCCGGTTCTTCAAAGGAGGAACTCAGATCCCTCAAAATACCCCCCCCCCCCCCGCTCAGGAGCTGAATTTCTTCCTCTGGTTTGGGCTCGGGTGCGGTGATTTGACAAGCCGCCGGGTCCACCACTGCTTAAACTGTTAATTCCTGCCTTCTTCAAGCAAAGCGGAAAATCCAACACGCTGAACGCTAAACGCCTGTATCAGAAACCCATGAGCCCTGTGTAGGGGTTCCATTGCCTTTAAATATCGCGGTTTAGGGATTGAGTTTGGGGTTAGGGCCAGGGTTTAGAGGGGTTTAGGCATTAGGATTTAGGTGCAGGTTTTGCGCAATCAGCTGCTGTAGGGAAACCATGAGAAGAACTCACAGTCTAGACTGCACAGCTGCAGCCTCCACACTGCTTGGAGGATCACGGCACTTAGTAATCAAGGTCTCAGTTACCTTGAAATTGGGGTTACAAGTAACTAAGTAAAAACAACACTAGATACTAAGTCCCATCTTTCCTACCCTAAAGGTCCAGAGCCCAATACATCATGTAGGGGCCTTAGCTAAATGTTAGAATAAGGTTGCATCGTATAAGTATAACCGCATGATACAGCACCCTAGTGCGTTTAGGAATGGTATTCCTCAGGCTTCTACACAAACAGCCTGTTCTTTCAATGTCGGACACCGGAAATCAAGAAGGATGTTGAGCTTGATGAGGGTGTTTGGGGTTATTTAGGTCTCGGGCCTAGGATTGTCCCAGTGGTTGTTGGAGTTGTCACGACGAAACCTAAACTCAAACGCCAAAGTCCTACACAGTGAAACCTAAACCCCCCAAAACACAGTGAAACCTTAACCACCAAAAGTCTAAAGCGGCAAACACCTAAACTTCCCAAACCTTGCCGTAGGACCGTAAAACCCCTATCCCTGGCCTGAAGAGGCAGGCTTGTGAAACATGAGCATGTACTTGGAGGATCATGGGACTTAGTAAGTAAGGCTATAAGTACCTTAATTGGGGTTATAAGTATAGTTACCCTAATTATAACCCCAGTTACTAAGTCCCATGATCCTTTAAGTAGACCCTAACCCCTAAACCCCATCCTAAACCCTAAACCCTAAACCCTGAAGAGGCAGGCTTGTGAAACATGAGCATGTAGCCTGCTGATTGTTCAAAAAAGGGACTGGCGGTGGCTTGTCCCCAACCCTAAGGGTCCAAAGGACCCAATAATTAGGCACTCGGTTTTAGGATAGTTCCTTTAAAGGGGTCTATAAGGGGCTACTATAATGGCTACTATAAGGGTTCCATAATATAATTGCCTAATAATTAGGCACTCGGTTTTAGGATAGTAGTTATGAAGGTTAGGATTTTGGAGAGTATATGAGGATTAGGTACTTGGACCCTTGGGGCAATGCTGGGTTCAGCTCTATCAACTTTCTGGTTTGGGGTTAGGGGTGTAGTATTTTCGGCGTTTTGTGTCTATCAGTAAATTTGAGTCATAGACAGGCTTGGGGTCAAGGGGTGTAGTATTCGGGTTTTTCATGTTTGTCAAGATGGTTTGAATCGTAGACCAATGCTACAACTGGGTCCAGAAGGTGTCATATGTGGTGTTCTAAGCGGTTTATGGACCTTTGGGGTTTAGGGTTGCAAAGGCCTTGGTGGGCTGACGTCCTCTAGGGTTAGAGTTTAGGGATAATGCTTTTAAAGTCTTAGTGGACAGATCATCTGCCGAACAGCATCTTGATCCTGCGAACCTTGTGTCAAAACAGGACACCCAACAATCGCACCCCCCACCCCACATTCGTGAGGATAAGTCGTTTCGGTCTCAAGTTCATGCTATTTCTCTCGTTCTTGTAAGATTCTTGGATTAAGAGTATAGGGCCCCTACAGTTTATGGTATCAACCCTGCATGGCCCATAATAAGGAATATACCATAATGCCCATAGCTTAGGGTCCTTAAGGAGATGCAAGATTTCCATCATCAACACTACACCCTAAACCCTAAAACCTTATAGATCCCTTGAATGAGCCTCTTAAAGGTACCCTTATAGATCCCTTTAGGAACCCCAGGATTTCTGTCATCAGCCGTATTCAACGGTATGTCTAAGTAATTTACAGCCATTTCGTCCCACTTAGCTTCGTGACATCCTAGGCTCGAAGGCCCTTATACTTCGCATCTTTGGCTAACAGTCTAACATAGTACCCTTAGGGTCTTAGGGTATCACTAGAAATTAATCACATCCTCTAACACAGTGCCCTTGATTAGGGTCTTAGGGGATCAGTACCTAGTAGAATTACATAAATCCATGAAAACTACAAAGCTAAAGGGGAACGAAGCATCTTTGGAAGCGTGCGGGTCCGTTGCTGCTTAGCAGCTCACTTCCGCACCTCCAGCGCATTTTTTCCTCAGACAGCTTCGCGACTCAAAGCATGCGACGCTAGGGTTTAGGGTTTAATTAAAATTAAAGTTTCGGGTTTAGGGCTTAGGGTTTAAATTTAAAGTTTAGTGTTTAGGGTTTAAACTTAGAGTTTAGGGTTTAGGGTCTCTGGATCAACACCGAGCTAAAGATATTGACAGGGATCCTCACACTAAGGCCCTGAGGTACAAGAGGAGCTGTTAAACTGGGGTGTACATGATATCCTAGTACCCTTACTAAAGCCTTCACAACACCCTTAAGGTAAATTAAACCTAAACCCTAGAGCCCTAAACCCAAAGTCCAACAAAACCCTAAACCCAAAGCCCTAAACCCTCAACCCTGACAAATTATGTCTAAGTCCCTCCCCGTGCTTCTGCTGTGAACCCTAAGCCCTAAAGCCTCAAACCCTAACCCCCCACACTTTGAGCCCTAGACCCTAAAGCCTCAAACTCCAAACCCTCAACCCTCAACCCTGCACTTCGAGCCCTAGACCCTAAAGACTCAAACTCCAAACCCTCCACCCTAAACCCCAAACCTAAAACCCCTAAGCCCCTGAAAACCCTCAACCCCCAAAGACTCAAACTCTAAACCCTCAACCCCAAAGCGATAACCCTAAACCCCTAACCCTAAACCCTGAACCCCTAACCCTAAACTCTAAACCCTAAACCCTTTATATAGAACCCTTATAGATCCCTTTAAGGAACCCTTATAGATCCTTTTTAAGGACGTGGTCTACCGAACCCCGAACCCTAAACTCTACTTGGAGGGTCGGGGGACTTAGTAAGTAGGTAGTAAGTAGACTTATAAGTACCCTAAAAGGGAGACCCTAATTGGGGTTATGGTACTTATAAGTCCTTAAAATAACCAGTTACTAAGTCCCCCGACCCTCCAAGTAGACCCTAAACCCTAAACCCCATAGATCCCTTTAAGGAACCCTATAGATCCCTTTAAGGAGCCCTTACATTATACCCTCCAAGTAAACTCTAAACCCTGAAGCCTCGACTCCAAACTCGCAAACTTTGAACCCTAGAGGATCATGGGACTTAGTAAGGGTTCCTAAAGGGCGCCTTAAAGGGATCTATAGGGTTCCTTAAAGGGATCTATGGGGTTTAGGGCTTAGGGTTTAGGGTCTACTTGGAGGATCATGGGACTTAGTAAGTAGGTTATAATTGGGGTTATAAGTCCCCTAAGTGGGGTTATCCTAACTATAACCTACTTACAACCTTAAGTCCCATGAGCCTTCAAGTAGCCTAAACCCTGAACCCTAGACCTGTCATACGGTTGATGATATAAATCCTGGGGATTCCTTGAAAGGGGATCTATAGGGGGTACCTTGAAAAGGCTCCTTTAAGGGATCTATAAGGGGTTTAGGGTTTAGGGTTTGGGGATATAAATCCTGGGGCTCCTTTAAAGGGATCTATAAGGGTACCTTTAAGGGGTTCCTGTAAGGGATCTATCGGGGGGTATAGGGTTTAAGGTTTAGGGATATAAACCCTGCATGACCCATTATAAGGAATGTACCCTAATCCCCATGGTTTAGGGTCCTTCAGGTAATGCAGGATTTATATCATCAACAGTAGTACCGCCCTTGTAGCCGCCTTATAGTACGTAAGCCATAGGGATGCCCCATATAAACGCCCTTGTGATGAAGCTCGATAACCCAGAGGCTCCATATATAGTACCATTATGGAATGAGGCTCCCACAGCCATAATATGGATGGTTTTTTGGGGCCTATTTCCATAATGGTGCTATAGATGGAGCCTCCGGGTAAGGTAGGGATATCCCTATAAAGTGGTAGAAGCCCTAAACTTGGAAACCCAATAGCCTCAATCCTTAAGAGTAATGTATAGCGAATCCCAGCACTATTTAGCTTTAATCTGGCCTCCAGCTTGATAGGGTTTACTGTATGTCTTTTTTGCGTCCCTACTGTTGATGATATAAACCCTGCATGACCCATAGTGAGGAATATACCATAATTCCCATAGTTTAGGGTCCTGAAGGTAATGCAGGATGTATATCATCAACCGTAACCTTGAAGCCTCAAAAGTTGAAAGCCAGGAGGCAGCAGCTCACTGCCACTGGAAGATGAAAAGAACCGCAAAGCGCAGACCTTCTCCAGGGAAGAAGAGGTTGGGGGTGGGGTTCCTTAAAGGACTCTTTCAATGGGTCCTTAAAGGGTTCTGTGAAGGGTTGCTTGACAGGGTTCCTTAATACTTAAAGGGTTCTAGGTCTAGGTTTTAGGGTTAAGGGTTCTACAAGTTTTCCAAAAGCATTTCGGGTTTAGGGTTTATATACTGTTGATGGTATAAACCCTGCATTGCCTTAAGGACCCTAAACTATGAGAAAATATCGTACATTCCTTATTATGGGTAACGCAGGATTGATATCATCAACCGTATGGGCGATGGTCCCTTTTTAGATCCCTAATATAATACGGCACCTATTATTTAGGGTACCCAAACAAGGACCCTAATTATGACAACCACCCATATAGGGGCGGATTAAGGGCTTGGGGCCTAGGGGCTGAGGCTTCTCAGTGTTTTGAAGCTCAAGGTTTAGGATTTACCCTATAATGGGCTGTATAATGGGTATATAATGGCTATATTAAGGGTATATAATCTAGGGGTCCGTATTAAGGGTCTAGGGTTTAGGGTTTAGGGTTTAGGGTTTAGGGTTTTTTTGTTTAGGGCTGCTGGGCTTGAGGGTACCATGGGGACCTACAGTTGATGATCTAAATCCTAGGGTTCTATAAGGGTACCTTTAAGGGCTTCCTATAAGGGATCTATGAGGGTTTAGGGTTTATGATATGACTCCTGCATTACCTTAAGGACCCTAGACTATGGGGATTATGGTATATTCCTTGTTATGGGCAATGCAGCATTTGTACCATCAACCGTAGGTAGACCTTTAAGTGCCCTGAACGGGTTCCTCATTGGGGCTCTGATACTTGCAATTCTTAGTTGCTGAGTTCATAAGCCCCCAAAAAGTGTACACTGTCAGTTTTATACTAGGTAATTGTTGCCCCCCCAAAAGTGTAAAGTGTATCCACTCAGCTACTAAGAGTAAGCCTGCAAGATACCAGTAAGGGTTCCGCAAAGGTACTATGGGGGTCCGAGGTCTCAAGGTCCAGGGCTTGGGGTTTAGGGGTTTAGGGGCTTACTTGGAGGGTCGGGCCCTAAACCCTAAACCCTAAACCCTGAACCCTAAACCCTAAACCCTGACTTAGTAACTGGTTATTTTAAGGACTTATAAGTACCATAACCCCAATAAGGGTCCCTTTCGGGTACTTATAAGTCTACTTACTACCTACTTACTAAGTCCCCTGACCCTCCAACCCTAAACCCTATAGTACCCTTATAGAGCCCTTTAAAGGAACCCTTCGAATCCCCTTTAAAGGAGCCCCTACTTACTAAGTAGGGTTTAGGGTTTAGGGGCTTGCCTTAAGCCGGAATAACCTACCTTTTTAAGGATTTATATAAGGAAGTCATAGTTCGGAACCCTAAAAAGGCAGGTTATTCCGGCTTAAGGTAGGGCTTTGGGGCTTAGACCCTAAACCCTGAACCCCATAGATCCCTTTTAAGGAACCCTATAGATCCCTTTAAGGAGCCCTTTAGTGGTTGGGTTTAGGATTTAGGGGGGCTTAGGGTTCCGGGTTCAGTGGTCCTGAGTAGCCCCTTTGTAATAAGGGCCCCGTTGTTCCTAGGGGAAAAGGAGGGACCCTTAAAGGGATCTATAAGGGATATCTATATAGGGTTTAGGGTTTAGGGGACTCCGATATCCCTCATTTAAGGACTGTTGTTCCTACTAACCCTAAGGCTCTAAGACTCACATTTTAAGGCTTTTGGGCCCAAAGACCATAGTATATAAGGGTTTTGGGCCATTTTGAGCCTTAGGGTAAGGGTTTAGGGTGTAGGCTTTAGGGTTTTTACTATACGGTTGTCTAATAAAGGAACCCAGAAAGAAAAGGGCAAAAGGGTACGACGCAGGAACCTACGTGTTGACTCCAAGGGAGGCTTACAAGTTCGGGCTGAGGGGACTGCGGGTTCAAGATAGACAGGGTTCCCTAAGGCTCCATGTGCCCTTATAGTAGATACTTAGGCCTTAAAGTACCTATATAGGGACTACTTTGGGGCTTAAGTATCTACTATAAGGGTACATGGAGCCTTAGGGAGGGTTTGAGGGCTCCTTTTAAGGGTTCTGTCAGGAGTTTCTAGAAAGGTCTTAAGGGTTTATATGGCTTAAGCATTATGGGTAGTTGTCAAGATTAGGGTCCTTTTCTGGGTGCCCTAAATATTACGTGACGTATTATGATAAGGACCCCAAAAGAGACCATAACTTTGACAACCACCCTTATGGGGTTGTCTATTTCTTAAAGTTGGGGTGACGTCCACAGGGTTCAGGGTTGCGGGTCTAGGGCTGAAGATCTGAAGAGCGTTGCTCTTGGAGGGGCAGGGGACTTAGTAAGTAGGTTATAAGTAGGTTATAGTTAGGATAACCCCACTTAGGGGACTTATAACCCCAATTATAACCTACTTACTAAGTCCCCTGCCCTTCAAGTTCTGAGCTTCAGCCAGGTTTCATACAGCGAAAGGTCCGTTTAAGAGTTTTGCAAACTTCTTGTAAGAAGTCTGGAACCCTTCAACAGATTTCAGGGGCTTGTATAATGGGTTGGGAGCGATGACTTGCAACCTAGCGTTTGGAGCTCGGCCTAAAGCTAGCGCGAAATTTGGTGGATCCACCCACCACGAAAAAGCTGGGTAGTGAGAAACGGGCCTAGTTGCTACAGGTAAGTCGAGCCCAGCCACCGACGATGCCGATCGCAACGAAAATGCCCCAGAATCCTTCCTCGCCGATGTACTCCTGCGCAAGTCATTGGGGTTTGGGGTTTAAAACACCCCTAAGCCCGTTTACGGTTGATTCAAGGCTTGCAGCTGGCGACGGCACTATTCAAGGGTTTTGGGCTATCTTGAACTTCTTTTCAAGCTCCATTTTACCGCCTTTCATGGTTTCGGGCTGAGGGCTTAATTAGAAGGTTAAGAAGGGTTTCATCTTAAGGGTTTAGAACTTCTTTTCAAGCTCCATTTTACCGCCTTTCATGGTTTCGGGCTGAGGGCTTAATTAGAAGGTTAAGACGGGTTTCATCTTAAGGATTTAGAACTTCTTTTCAAGCTCCATTTTACCGCCTTGCATGGTTTCGGGCTGAGGGCTTAATTAGAAGGTTAAGACGGGTTTCATCTTAAGGGTTTAGAACTTCTTTTCAAGCTCCATTTTACCGCCTTTCATGGTTTCGGGCTGAGGGCTTAATTAGAAGGTTAAGACGGGTTTCATCTTAAGGATTTAGAACTTCTTTTCAAGCTCCATTTTGCCGCCTTTCATGGTTTCGGGCTGAGGGCTTAGAAGGTTAAGACGGGTTTCATCTTAAGGGTTTAGAGCGGTTTAGGTTTGCCGCTTGGCAGGATTTTCATCAAGGCTTTAGCAATGGTATGATACATGGGTAGTTGTCAAAATTAAGATCCCGTTTTGGGTCCCAATTATAATAGTCACTTATTATTTAGGGTACCCAAAAAGGGGCCTTAATTTTTACAACCACGCACATGGCTTTCGGGCTTGCGGGCTTTAGGGTGCCGGGCTCCAGATTGGCGTGAAAAGCTGAATGCCCCAAACACTCAAGTCAGAGATTGGCCTTGGACAGCTTGAGCAGGAATCGGATGGCGGCAAAAATCATCATAACGACCCCGACCTTGATGCATTTAGTTCCGGCTGCTTCTTGTTCCTTAGAGGATCATGGGACTTAGTAAGTAGGTTATAATTGGGGTTATAAGTCCCCTAACTGGGGTTACCCCAATTATCACCTACTTATAACCTGACTTACAAAGTCCCATGAGCCTTCAAGTACCCTTCGGGCACCACAAAGCCGATCATGTAGATGACTCGGAATTTCCGGCTCTTGTGTTCTAAGGCGTAATCCGGAAGCCTCAATACCAATTACCCTAAGGCTCCGAAAGGGGTCATGGGCTTTCTGGGGGAAGGGTTTTGGGCTTTGGGGGCTAAGGTTTGGGATCTCACTTCGAGGGTCCAGGAGCATTAGGGTAAACCCTAAACCCTAATCTCGTGTTGGGTTTATGATTTTGGGTTCAGGATTCATGTCGTCAGCTCAGAAATCAAACGCTGCTTACACAGAGACTGAAAGGGCATTGTATTGGCAAGCATCCCGACCCTATACGGTGACACATCCAGTGTGATTCAGGAATTCTACGGAACCCTGTTCTCCCTGAAACCCGAAAACCTAAGCAGTATTAAGGCTCCGTCATAATCTCCCTAGGTTCTAGAGATTAACTGAGGGCTTAGCACTTACCTTAACCCTGAGTAACCTACCTGTTTAGGGTTCCTTATTATGATTTCCTTATATACGTCCTTAAAAAGGTAGGTTATTCAGGGTTAAGGTAGGGTCTACTTGGAAGGGCAGTGGACTTAGTACGTCGGTTATAAGTACAGCTATAAGTACCCTAAATGGAGTTACCCCAATTATAACCTTACTTATAACCTACTTACTAAGTCCCCTGGCCTCCAAGTACAGTTTAAGTTCGGGTTGAGTGCTCCAGGGCCAAGAGCTTCAGCTAGGGTTTGCCCTAAGGCTCCCAAAGGGGTCCTTTAAAGGGATCTATAAGGGCTTAGGGTTTAATTAGGGCTTATATAGGGTTTAGGGTATATGTAGGCTTTAGGGCTTTAGGGACTACCCTAAGGCTCCCAAAGGGGTCATGGGCTTTCTGCGGGACGGTTTGGGCTTTGGGGGCTAAGGTTTGAGATCTCACTACGAGGGTCCAGGAGCCTTAGGGTGGGTTTAAGGTTGGTATGGAGGCTCTCGGGTTCAAGGTTTAGGGTTTACCTGTAGCCGGAAAGACCTACTTTTTTAAGGAACTATATATATATATATAGAGAGAGAGAGAGAGAAACCATAATAAGGGACCCTAAAAAGGTAGGTCTTTCCGGCTACAGGTAGGCTTTCCTTCACCCTGAATAACCTAAATTTTTCAGAACTTCTGTAAGGAAATCATAATAAGGAACCCTGCAAAGGAAGGTTTTCCAGGTTTAGGGTTCGGGTTTAGGGCTCGATGCTCATCTGGGTTAGATGGTGTTTAAGGCTTTGCACCTTTCGCTCGTCTGACGACATAATCATGATCCCCAAGCCCTAAACCCTAATCCCCTGACAAGGCCCTCAGACCCGTGCTTTTTTCGCCCGAACTCCTAATCACAGGCATTTCTTAAATGCTTGCACTCCACAAGCCCAAGACCAAGACCTGCTAGTAACATTTCAAGACAAAAACATCCCTCCCATGTTGAGGACAGCCCAAAAACCCAGATGTCGAAACCTGATCTAAAGCCCTGTTCCTACAACCGAAAATATTCGGATCCATATGGAGGGCCTTAATCCTAATAAAGACCCCAGGTTTCTTAATCAGGCCAAGGTATGAACCACGACAGCTGCTCCCATATGGGTGGTTGTCAAAATTATGGTCCCTTTTTGGGCCCCTAATATAGTACGGCACCTAGGGTACCCAAAAAGGGGACCCTAACTTTGACAATAAAAGCAAAGGATGCTGACAAAGGCATCCAGCTGTCGCTCCCTTCGCCCCTGTTTTTTTAAGTAGTGCTACAAGAAGGGTTGCAGAACACGGGATGCGGGTCCGACTGGGGCTTTGGGGGCACAGTGTAGGAGAATTATATGGAGAGCAGCCGCGACAAGCAGTGCTAAGTGAAAGGGCTTTGCCACGTAAGGGGATGTGGTTCATCTTGGTTCATGTCTTGCCGAGGGTTCCCTCCATGAATCCCACTTGCACATATCATGTTTCGATATGAGTTTCCAAAGCTTGCGACTCCTTTGTTCGGACGCCCGCTAAACCATAATCCTTACAATATGGCAGTGACTCAGGATGTTAGGTCCCCGACAAGGGGGATGGTCAGCCCGAGCATCATCAGATCCTGCGAGGACGAATGGGACTTAGCACCGTTAGGGTCAAAGGTTTGGGGATTTAGGGCTTAGGGCTTGGGGATATGATGGGCTCCGGTAGGTTGACTTCGCCAAACGTGGTAACCTGACGCTCTACAGCCTATATCAACCCCATTTCCCAAAACCTGCACCCCAGACCCTATGTGCACACTAGAAGAAGCAGAACCCTAGAACAAAAACACGCTAAAAGGCCACACCGATCAGTGTCCGACACTCGCCGTATACGGACCTATGTAGGTTGTGAGATTGTTGTGTGCCAATGCCGTATGAAACGCTATTTCAGACCTCAAAATTCCCGATACAGCCTGCCTAAGTCAAAAAACCTTAAACATAAAACCCTAAACCTTGTAATTAGAGCCCACACCCGCATGTGAGGCCTTGCAACTCGATACCAAAGCCCTGAATATCGACGCCCAGTGCAAACCACAAATCTCCAACTCCGCTTCTTGGATGGTTTAGAATGCGAGAGGTTTAGCGTTTAGGGTAGGAGAGTTCAAATGCGAAGGGCGCCTTACTGTAACAAACATTCGCTTTAGGGTTTAGAGATCTTGGGCTCCTGTGCAAGTCATTGTTTGTCATAGGTTCTTAGAAGGGCTCTGTAAGGGTGAACAGGCCCTGTCTGTGAATGGGTTGTATATAAGGCTGGTGCGGTTGGAGCGGCGGTAGTATGGGTGGAGGTCACGTTTGCAAATGGACGAAGGGACATAGGGGCGGAGCGCAGCAAGCACAGCCACTTGGAGGGGCAGGGGACTTAGTAAGTAGGTTAGAACTAGGGTTATAACTTGGGTAACTCCATTTAGGGTACTTCTAACTCTACTAGTAACCGACGTACTAAGTCCCCTGCCCTTCCAAGCACTGTTTCTTGGCCCACTCAGGACTCGGAAGCCAAAATAAGTGGAGATGCCGAGCACTCAGAGTGGCGACTTCCCGGAGTAGCCTCATAACCCACATAGAGTTTGAAGCTGGCGCGCATAGCTGCTAGTTATGCTGCAACAACACTTATGCTCTCTCCCCGTAATTCTGCCTCTAGGTCTCTGTGACAGGCGTCGCTACTTCCGTAGGTATCATCTTGGCATCCTTGCATGTTCTGCAAGAGAGAGGAATCAGAATTTTTCTGAATGATGCAGACCAGTGAGCACTCGTGTATTTTCGTCGGGAGTCTGCTTCGGCGATCAGAGCATGTCGTGATCGCTCTGGGAGTGAATAACTACAGCCGCTGGGTATAACAGCCGGCCCAGACTATCCGAGTTGCGGTATATAGCTTGTAATGAGTCATGCAAGATGCTGACTATCAAAGCCCTCATCCCGAAAGCTGTAAGTCGAGAGACTTCCAAACTCTTGCTGGAATCTGTCTATGTTTTGGCTTCAATTATGATTATGCCCTGAGTATCGGTTGACACCAGAACCGTGTATTCAAAGGGTCATAACCTACTACTGCAAGATCCGGAGAACTACTGATAATATCCCGTGCAGTCTCCGTATACCCAAGTTCACTATATCTCCAAACCCTATCGCAACTAGGAAGCCCCTCGCGATCTTGGCTACAGGTAAGCCCTAAAGCCGCAAACCCCGTAAACCCTAGAGCCCCAGCGCCCTAACCCCTACGGTTGATGATATAAATCCTGCATGACCCATAGTAGGGAATATACCATAATTCCCCTCGTTTAGGGTCCTTAAGGTAATGCAGGATTTATATCATCAACCGTAGCACTAAACCTCAAGCTGAGTGAAATCGAAACCTTAAGATCTGAACCCCCAGAACGAGTTCCCCAATGCTCCAAGAAGCTGTGCCCCTTGGGGTCCATGTACCCAAATAGTATATACGTTAGGCCCAATACATTAATGCTTGATGCAGCAACTCAGGCGGCTCCGCAGTGATGCTGGCCGCGGCGTCCTCCTGAGGTGGTCGTGGCCTTGGTCTAGGTTTCGCCGATGGTTGAATCTTGCTCTCGCCCACCTGGAGATGGCACGGTTCTTCGTCTTGATCTTCTTTGTCTGGGTGCGGCACTTGTTTCGGTGAGGGGCTCACGAGCAGTGGAAGCAACAGCTGAAGCCCTGGAGCGTTTGGAATGCGGTGATGGGCACGGACCAAGGCCTCCCTGGGGACTGCGAGCTCGGAGACCAGTCTGATGAGTACACCATGGGAAAACTCGCTCACAACGATGCTGCTGGCTTCAGTGGCGGTCGTTGTAGGAGCTGTCGATGCCGTGTCGGAGCCGGCGTCGGCGTTTCAACTGAACGCCTCTGTCTGGGCAGCGGCGTACGAGAAGTGGTCGGTGCTCCGGCGTTGGGTACGTGGACCCTTAGAGTGCATGAACTCCCGGGATTTAAAGTGCTTGCTGCCAAAACACGAAGCTCCCTCTTTGAACCGTCTCTCCCTAAAGGGAACTCCAGAAAGTTGGAATATGGAATAATGGCAGGATCCCCTATATTTTACCTTGAAGGGATTAGGATAATGATATTCCAACTTTCTGGCTTTTACTTTATCCTCAAGAGACCCTGAACCCTCAACCCTCAATCTTCATAAAAGCCCTGAGCCTGCTACGCTTGGTTTAGAGCCCCAAGAAAGCACTTAAGCCAACCTTAGGATACTTGAAGGCTCATGGGACTTAGTAACTAAGGTTATAAGTAGGTTATAATTAGGATAACCCCACTTAGGGGACTTATAACCCCAATTATAACCTACTTACTAAGTCCCATGATCCTCTAAGTAGGGATATCTCATAAACAAAACACCCTACCCTAAGGCTCCCAAAGGGGTCGCGGGCCGTCTGGGGAGGGTTTGGGCTCTGGGGGCTAAGGTTTGGGATCTCACTACGAGGGTCCAGGAGCCTTAGGGTAAGAATGAAGCCCAAGAGGGCAGGGATATCCCTGTTCTTGGAAGGGCCCAAATCTAGGTTCCTGCGTAGCCCCTTTAAAATAAGGGCACCCTTTTTCCTAATATTGGGTTGTAATAAGGGGAGGCCAAAGGTACTACTCAGGAACCTACTTGGAGGGTCGGGGGACTCAGTAAGTAGGTAGTAAGTAGACTTATAAGTACCCGAAAAAGGGACCCTAACTGGGGTTATGGTACTTATAAGTCCTGGAAACTAAGTAGACCCTGAACGAATCTAGGTTTCTGAGTAACCCCTTGATAATAAGTGTACCCTTTTTTCCTACTATTCGGTTTTAATAAGGGGACCCTAAACTAAAAAGGGCAAAAGGGCACTACTCAGGAACCTAGGAATATAGATCCCTTTTAGAGCCAGTTAAGGATCCCTTATAGAACCCTTTAAGGAACCCTTTAAGGAACCCTTTAACCCAGACCTTCCAAAATCCCTTGATTAAGGAATATGCCTTAAATCCAACTAAGGATCCTACTATAATTTAAGGTATATTCCGTAATTAAGGGGTTTTGGAAGGTCTGGGAAGGAACTCTCACTCAGGAACCCAGGCTTCTTGGGTCCCTAATGCTTGCATACCTATGGAGCTGTCCTGCGTAAGCGGGGCATCGATGTTCTGGTACTTCCACACCTCGACGTATGTAAGGCTAATGTACAGTAGAAGCCAGAAAGTTGGAACATGGGTTTAGGAGGATTAGTGCTAGGATCTCTTATACTTTACTTTAGGGCCCTGAGGACACTAATGTTCCAACTTTCTGGCTTCTACCATAGGGGCCTTCATAAGTTTTTGCGGATTCCCCTTGAAGGGCCCCTGGAAGGGTTCTATAAGGGCTACTTTGAGGGTTTAGGGTTTGGGGGAGGAGTTGGGGGCTTTAATAATTAGACTAGGAGTTCCTCCAAGGCTTTAATTTAAGGGGTATTCGAAGGGGTTTGTAAGGATTACTCTTAGGATTTACTATAGGGGCCTGAATAATTGGAATAGGGGGTCCCTTATTGTAATTATTGTAAAATATACTCCAACCCCTGTTCTAATGGCCTCTACCCAGACCCCCGAAAGGATCCAAAAAGTAGAGCCCTTAATGGGGGTTCCTATAAAGTACCCTTAGTAGTATAGGGCCCCAAATTAGGGGATCTACGTTCTAGATCCGGGGGTCTGGGTATAGTAGCTGGTGCCAGTTCCTGCAAGGATGCCTCTA
Source organism: Symbiodinium sp. CCMP2592 (assembly GCA_905221615.1). Classification (NCBI taxonomy): domain Eukaryota; class Dinophyceae; order Suessiales; family Symbiodiniaceae; genus Symbiodinium; species Symbiodinium sp. CCMP2592. Next base: position 2,165,632 of record CAJNDT010006135.1, read on the forward strand.
AGGGTTCCCTTCCCTTGAAGATGCCTTTAAGGCTTCCTTTGGGGGTACCTTTTTGGGTTGCCTGAAAGGTGCCTTTAAGGGCGCCTCTGAAGGTTCCTTTAAGGGTGCCTGTAAGGGCCAGGAATGACAAAAAAGGTAGCTTGAACAGTAGCATTTACAGGTCCTTAGTTCGGAGTAGTGGCTATACTCGAGGCAGAACATCCGTTGGACAGGATCAGCGGACCTAGCAATCAGGGAAGCTATAGGGCATAACGCTTCCATGATACAGCGTCTACTATGAAGGATCCAGGGACCCAACGGGTGAGCAGGCTTCTGTGCAGACGGGGTCACATGTGCACAAGCGGGGACTGTACTGCACCGTGATGAACTCACTTGGGGCCCGTCTTGCAGAGTTCTCAAATTCGTCACACCCTTAGCCCAAATCCGTATTCCTTAAGCTTCTAGGAACTTCTCGGGGGTTCCTTTAAGGGCTCTTTAAGGGTTCCTTAAAGGCATCTTTAAGGGTTCCTCGAAGGTTTCCTTCAAGGGCTCTTAAAGGGTTCCGCTGAACGCATCCTTGGGCCGCCGGGCAGAGAGGCCGATGTAGGAGAGCCACAGCACGACGAGCCTCGAGTTTGAAATATTGAGATTTTGCGGTGGTTTTAGGGTGTAGGGCCTTGTAGGGTTTGGGGTTTAAGGCTTAGGGTTTGTAGGGTTTGGGGACCCGAGACTAAGGAACCTATCTTTTCAGGGTTGCTTATGATGATTTCCTTATACAAGGCCTTAAATGGGAGGTTCCTTAGGGTCCAGGTAGGGCTTAGGGGTGCCTTTAAGGGTTCCTTTAAGGGATCTATAGGGTTTGGGGTTGGCGGGTTTAGGGTTTAAGGATTTAGGGGTTTACAGTATATAGGGGTTTAAGGTGTGGGGGGAGCCTTAAAAAGAAGGGATCCTTTAAAGGGGCTCTTTGAGACTTTATGGTTTACTCATTATGTCATAATTCCCGTAGTCTAGGACCATTAAGGTAATGTGGGGGATTTACATTCCCTGTAGTAGGAGCAGTCAGATCGACATCACAAGGACTCCAAGGACCCCTCAATACTGCGTGCCCCTCGCTCTCTTTTAAAAACCTCAATATTCTTGGCTCGAGGAACGTAATGCAGGGTAGCCTTACTGGATAAATAAGGAACCCCTTAAAGGTATCCCTATAGATCCCTTTTAAAGGAACCCCAGGATATGTTTATAGATATGGGTAGTTGTCAAAACTATGGTCCCTTTTTGGGTACCCTGAATATTAGGTGCCGTATTATCATAACGACCCAAGAAGGGACTCCAATTTTGACAACCACCCATATGTACGTATGTATATATATATATATATATATATATCACCCATAGATCCCTTTAAAGGAACGCCTTAAAGGAACCCCTATAGATCCCTTTATATAAAGGAACCCCTTAGAGGTACCCCTATAGATCCTTTTAAAGGAACCCCAGGATTTAGATCATCAACCCGTCGAACGCTCGCGCGCCAGGTGGCAGGAAGGACGAGTACGCCTTGGTGTCCTCAGATCGGGAGCATGGCTCATACCCAGAGGCTCCAGGTACCCGGTTTAGGGTTTAGGGGTTTAGGGTTTAGGGGTTTAGGGTTTAGGGGTTTAGGGTTTAGGGGTTTAGGGTTTAGGGTTTAGGGTTTAGGGTTTAGGGGTTAGGGTTTAGGGTTTAGGGTTTAGGGGTTTAGGGTTTAGGGTTTAGGGGTTTAGGGTTTAGGGTTTAGGGTTTAGGGGTTTAGGGTTTAGGGTGTAGAAGCCAGCAAGTTGAAACATCATTCTCCTCTCAAAGGGGAAAGGAGGGACCCTTAATGGTGACCCCTACCCTATAATGGGCTATATAATAGGTACATCATAGCTAGATTAAGGGTATGTACCTAGGGGTCCTTATTAAGGGTGCACAATATGGGTAGTTCTCTAAATTAAGGTCCCTGTCTAAATGGGGGACCTAAGTGCCCTGAGATTGGACATGGCTTCCAGAAATCACAACACGCCTTTATTTGGGTCGGTACCTTTAAGAGTTCAGTTGCGGGGTCTGTAGAGTGTAGGGCTTGACGGTTTAGGGGGTATGGGGGTTAGGGTTTATTGCAATGTGGACCCACCCTATAATTTAGGGCTGGAGTCTCTGGGTTCGGTAGACCTTTCAGGGGGTACGGAGTGTTTGCAAAGTGTAATCAGGTTGTTTGCGGGCTTTGGAAGCAGTTTAGAAGCAAACCCCTTCAAAATGAGGCTTGAAAACCTAAACCCTAAACCCTAAAGGATCCCTTTAAAGGAACCCCTATGGATCCCGTTCAAGCAACCTCCATAAACCCCTTTAAGGAACTGCCTGGAACCCTAGGCTACCTTTGTTTCCTAGTGTTCCGAGGCAGAAAGGTCCGAGGCCATCCATAATTTATGCCCTCTCGGAGCCGCGAAACATGTACACAAAGAATTATGGTTTAGGGTTTAGGGTCCACTACCCATGCTGTATGCAGTATATACCGTGGTGTATACGGGAGTTCCATTGTACTTCAAACTCACAGTTCCTACTATGCCCTTGCTTGGGTCTTCAGTCGTTACCCTAAACCCCAAGCCCTAAAACCCAAAACCCTAAACCCTGAGCCCTAGATCCTAAACCCTAAACCCTGCTAAGGCCCTCCACTCAAACCCCATCCTGTGCTAGCACCTACCCTTCACTGGTCGCCATGAGTAGGATGAGGTCCACGCCCATGGCATCTCCGGACTGTGTGCCTCTTCCGAGGTCCCGCCGCCAGTCCTGTACAATGGCGGCCGAAGAAGGCACGAATTCGGCGCCGTTTGACCCGAATTACATGCAAAAGGACGACCACGAAGCCAATGGCGACTGTTGCGAAGTGCCCATGCGGCCCCTGCACCTTCGCTTCGTTTGGCCCTGCAACCTCGGCCACTGGGTCCACAGTGGTGGTAGCACCAACTCAACTAAACCCCAAACCCTATACCCTAAACTCAAACCAGGAGCTCCTTATAGCAAAAACCCATCAGATGCTTGACCCCTGAACCCTGAACTCTACCCGCGGGGGTCTAAGGACTGAAAAATATTAGGGCTTTTGGCCCAAAAACCACACTACATAAGACCTACCGTCCTGAGAAACTCTCTCTCTCTCTCGCTCTCTCTCTCTCTCTCTCTCTCTCTCTCTCTCTCTCTCTCTCTCTCTCTCTCTATATATATATATATATAAGCCAAAATGAAGAATCCTAAAAAAGTAGGTCTCGTCGGCTACAGGTAGCCCTTACTCCAGTATCTTAAGGGAGCTAAAGGATAACCCTCGGAACTGCATCGGCAACATTATGCACCCAAAAGAAGTAAAGGTTGCCTACCCTAGTACGAAGCAAACCAAAGCCCTCGAGCCCTGAACCCCTACACCCTAACCCCTAAACCCTACACCCTAGACCCGAAACCCTATTTAAACCCAGCTACACCGTAAACCCGACACCCTAGACCCGAATTGAATCCTGATATCCCCAAACCGAGGAGCCGAAAATCGGGATTGACTCTTGAACCCTAAACCCTTCGTAACCACCACTTAGTAGGCAGGGACCCTGAAAGGGCTCCTAAAAGGGATCCTTAAATGGATCTATACGGGTTCTATAATGGAGGGTCGGCGGACATCGTAAGTAGATATTTTACAAAGTTATAAGATCCTACTTAAGGCAACTCTACTTATTACTTACTTACTACGTCGTCCGACCCTTCAAGTACTCACCTTTGCTCTCCTTCAGCTGCGACCCCCCCAAAATAGTACAGGTAAATATTCAGGCCCCTGCATTCCCTTGCATACCTTAGGAGTTCAAGCTGAGGGCTCAGGGTTTAGAATCAAGGGCTGAGGGTTGATTGTAAACCCCCAAAAAGTTGGAAACCTAATGTTGGACAAATCGTGCTGGGATTCCCTATACTTTGCTCTTTTAAGGATTGAGGCTATCGGGTTTCCAACTTTCAGGCTTCTGCTGTAGGCTATAAAGGATCCCTGTAAGGAATCAATATTTTGAACCCGTCGTAAGCCCCACGCACATATTTGCTTTCCTTCAGTTCCGACCCACCACCCTCAACCCTAGATGCTTATAGCCATCTAGGGGCCTTAATCACTAGAACAGGGTGATCGAGTATTCTACTCTAATCGTAACAAGGAGCCCCCCAAAATGTATGTGATTAATTACCCAGGCTCTTGTAGTACACACCACAAAAGCTCAGGGCTTAGGGTTCCGGGTCAAGACTTAAGTGTCTAGGTTATACAGGAACCTTTTACGCAAACCATATTCAATCACTTAGGCCTCCGTGAATGCAAACCCTGATAGTAATCCCAAACGACACCTGTAAACCCCATAAAACCCTTAGCATAACCCTGATCAAAACCCTTTTTAGAACCGCTACACCGTAAATCATGGTGCACTCCCACTCCAGAAACTCCAAAAGCCCTCAATCAAGGAATGTACCATAAACCTTATCATGCTTCCGACAATAAGTTAAGGGTTACTCCCCTAAACCCTAAATCCCAAAATCCTAAAACCTAACCCCCTAACCCTAAACACCCTGAACCTAAAGAACCTCGTGGTGGTACTCCGTAAAGAAGCCCTCAGTTCCGGAAAGGAACCCTGATAGGAACCTCTGGTACTCCCCTGAGTATATGTGATGTAGCACAGAACCCTCACATCGTAATCCCTATACACCCTAACCTTAAACACTCCCTTATGGTGGCACTCCGCGGATAGAACCATTACTTAAAGGATCATGGGACTTAGTAACTAGGGATATAAGTGAAGTAACTATACTTTTAAGTACTTATAACACCAATTAGGGTACTTACAACCTTATGTACTAAGTCCCCTGATCCTCCAAGTACGGGAACCTCTAAGGATCTTAAAGCAGAAGCCAGAAAGTCGGAACATCATGACCCTCGTGCCCTTAAGGTAAAGCAGAGGGGATTCTAGCACAAATCATCCTAAACCCGACTTTCTGGAAACCCTGATTCCTGCACCCCAAAACCCTATAAACCCCTAAACCCAGAACACCCGATCCCTAAACCCTCTTATCTGGGATGCCCAGTAGCCTGGGAATAAAAACGGCCCCCTTTTTGGTATTGGGTAACTTTGTAAGGAACCTAGGACTACAAAAAAGGGGATACGGGTAGTACTGGGCATCCTAGGCCCTAATTTTCGGAAACCCTAAACCCTTTTATAGAACCCTTATAGATCCCTTTAAGATACCCAGCAGAGTGTCCACAGGACCACCAAGCTCTCCTCCGACCTTCCAACGTCGGATCCTCGGAGCATTGCTTAAAGGGATCTATAGGGTTTAGGGTTTAGGGTTTAGGGTTTAGGGTTTAGGGGTTTAGGGTTTAGGGTTTAGGGTTTAGGGTTTAGGGTTTAGGGTTTACTTGGAAGGGCAGGGGACTTAGTAAGTAGGTTATAAGTAGGGTTATAATTGGGGTAACTCCATTTAGGGTACTTATAACTCTACTTATAACCTACTTACTAAGTCCCCTGCCCTTCCAAGTAAGGTTCAGGGGTTTGGGTTTAGGGTTTAGGGTTTAGGGGTTTACGATTAGCTGGGCTAAGAAATCACTAGGCCAGCAGTGTAGTAGTAAAACACCCACCCGCCCAAAGAATCCCAAAACATTAGGAAATATACAATTTCTTCCTAAAGCCTAAACGCCAACCAAATATGCCCTAAACCCTAGAAGCCACTACTATACTCTAAAACTCGTTGCGCACGCCACATCCCAACAAAAATCGTTACTGGCCGGAAATCACTGCCAAATTAGCGATTTTTGTTGCGAGGGGCCCGCGCGACCGCCCTGCGCAACAAAACTCGCTAATTTGGCAGGGTTCAGGCCGGAAAGCACTGCCAAATTAGTGGTTTTTGTTGCGCAGGGCGGTCGCGCAGGCCCCTCGCAACAAAAGTCGCTAATTTGGCAGGGTTCAAGCCGGAAAGCACTGCCAAATTAGTGGTTTTTGTTGCGCAGGGCGGTCGCACAGGCCCCTCGCAACAAAAGTCGCTAATTTGGCAAGGTTCAGGTCGGAAAGCACTGCCACATTAGTGGTTTTTGTTGCGCAGGGCGGTCGCGCAGGCCCCTCGCAACAAAAGTCGCTAATTTGGCAGGGTTCAGGCCGGAAAACACTGCCAAATTAGTAGTTTTTGTTGCGCAGGGCGGTCGCGCAGCGGTTTTTGTTGCGCCGGGCGGTCGCACCCGCCCCTCGCAACAAAAGTCGCTAATTTGGCAGGGTTCAGGCCGGAAAGCACTGCCAAATTAGTGGTTTTTGTTGCGCAGGGCGGCCGCGCAGGCCCCTCGCAACAAAAGTCGCTAATTTGGCAGGGTTCAGGCCGAAAGCACTGCCAAATTAGTGGTTTTTGTTGCGCAGGGAAGTCGTGCAGGCCCCTCGCAACAAAAGTCGCTAATTTGGCAGGGTTCAGGCCGGAAAGCACTGCCAAATTAGTGGTTTTTGTTGCGATTTTGCTTGCCCAGGGACGTTCTCGCAACAAAAACCACTAAGGCCATTAACCTTTAAATATACATTTGAAAGAGAGGTTTAGGGTTTAGGGTTCAGGGGTTAGGGTTTAGGGTTTAGGGGTTTAGGGTCTATACGGGGTTTGGCATACTTAGTTGCTTGAAGGGATCTATACTTGGAGGGTCGGGGGACTTAGTAAGGGCTCCTTAAAGGGACTAATAGGGTTCCTTAAAAGGGATCTATGGGGTTCAGGGTTTAGGGTCTACTTGGAGGGTCCGGGGACTTAGTAAGTAGGTAGGAAGTAGACTTATAAGTACCCTAAACGGAACCCTAATTGGGGTTATGGTACTTATAAGTCCTTAAAATAGCCAGTTACTAAGTCCCCCGACCCTCCAAGTAGGGGCCCAGACCTTCCAAATCCCTTAATTAACGAAAATACCTTAAATTGGAATAGGATCCCTAATACTATTTAAGCTATATACCTGCATTAAGGGATTTTTGAAGTTCTGGGTATAGGGGGTTTGGGTATACTTTTTACATGCTTAAAAGCCCAAGGGACTAAATTACTCAAAGGATTCCTCCGAGGAATCTAGAAGCTCCAGCACGTTTAGGGTTTAGGGCATACTTCTTGGGCTTCGTGGGACTTAGTACGAGACTTAGTATGTAAGGCTATAAGTGAAGATAGGGTTTGGATTCCCCACTTAGGGCACTTCCGTAAGGACCACATGACCTGAAAGGTAGAGACACCATACCCGTATACTATGATTACTATGATTTCTTTCCCATATGGTAGATGAAACTTAAACCCTGTTAGGGTAGATGAAACTTGAAACTTAAACCCTTTTAGGGTACATCTGGTCTTTACCCTGAGGCTCCTGGACCCTCGAAGTGAGATCCCAGACCCTAGCCCCCAGAGCCCAAACCCTTACCCCAGAACTCTCATGACCCCTTTCGGAGCCTAAACTACGACCCTGCTTAGTATTGGGTTTAGGGTATGGGATATAGGGCTTATAAGGGTCCCTTAAGGGATCCAGGACCCCCCAAAAGGAGGCCTGACGGTCCTTCATAGTGGGTATTTGGGGTATGGTTTAGGTACGGCCCCCCCATACAGTAAGAGTCTATAATAGTGCTACTACTAAGGTCCTACTATATCTATATTATGAATATTATTCAACTATTACTGAGTGGGGGCCGTACCCAAGGTATGGTATACTAGAGGGCAGTTGGGGGGTCTAGGTAGGGTTTGCAGGGTTTAAGGGTTGAGGGTTTAGGGTCTTGGGGTTTAATACGGTTGATGATATAAATCCTGCATTACCTTAAGGACCCTAAACTATGGGAATTATGGTATATTCCTTATTATGGGTCATGCAGGATTTATATCATCAACCGTATGGATAGGGTTCAGGGATGCCTTGCAAGGTTCCTTTCAAGCACCAAGAACAGCAAGTCACTGCATCGTCCGACCCGAAGTAAACAGTGAATCCCTGCTTGGGACCTAGTAAGTAGGTTATAAGTAGGGTTATAATTGGGGTAACTCCATTTAGGGTACTCAAAACTCTACTTATAACCTACTTACTACAGTACGTCACCTGCCCCTCCAAGTAGGCCTTAGTTCTCTAACGCGACCTCTTGGGGATTAGGGTGTTTAGGGCTTAGGGTCTTAGGGCTCATTTTTTTGTAAGAGCTAAGGGTACTAACACCAAGCCATACTACAGATCTCCCAAATCTCCACATGCGCTGAACTGGAGCCCCTAAACCCCAAACCTCACATTCTGTGTGCAAAAATCGGGGCCCCACAGTGCACCTTTCTGAGACTTTACACCCTAAACCATATAACCGTTGAGCCCTAACTCCTAAACCCAACCTGACCCTTGAAGTCCTACCTTTTGGGTTCGTTGCTATGATATTCTTATACGAACCCTTTTAAGGCAGGTTATTTGGTGTGAAGGTAGACCGTAAACGCTAAAGCGCTAACTTCAACCGCGCTGCTGGATCACGCTCAGCGTGACGCACGCGCCGCAGGTGAACACCTCTGGGCTTGTTACCCCCCAGGCTAAAACAGGACCGTATAAGTTCAGATTGTAAGAAGGTACTTGGGTTTAGCACGATAGTTCTGTAGGTTCGTTTCCGTAAGGACTAAATGACCCGAAAACAGCAGGGGCCCCAAGAAATACCCTTATCATATGGATCCCTATCTGGTATATGAACCTTAAGCCCTTTTAGGGCTCATTCCGTCAGTTCGTTTGCGTGCATGATGACTAAGTGCTTGCCATACAGATACAGTCATGTTGTCCCAAGTCTTAATATCTAAGAATTCAAGGTGTTGATAACACAGTTTAACTGTTTAATGCTTTGGGAACAGGGTGTAGGGTGTTGACAAAACGTTGCTTCAGGGGCGAGGGATCGGAATTCTGAAGTGTCTGGCGATAAAGGGCACCAGGGGCACGCAATGTCCTACAAATAAAGAGAAACATGAATGTACTTCTAGGATGCCCAGCAACCAAGAAATAAAACGGGCTCCCTTGTTGGTATTGGGTACCTTTATAAGGAACCTAGGACTACAAAAAGGGAATAAGGGTACTAGTGGGCCTCCTAGACTTGCTATGACAAGTTAGAAGCATCAGCTGACATGGTTTAACCCTAGACAAAGCAACTCATCTAAACCCTACACTCCTGAATCCGAAACTCCAAAGCCCCAAGCGAATGTTTTTGAAGATCATAACCATCATAACCACTTATCGACACTCTGCAAGAGAAGCCTGAAGCCAAGCAACTAGTAAGCATATCCCTAGTGATCTACGGACTCATATACTAAGGCTTTTGGGCGAAAAGTGCATACTATATCAAGCTTTTGGGGTATGTTGATCCCTAGGGTATTGTCCTCCACATACAAACCGAGGCCCAATAAGACCATCCTCCTAACTCTCCAACTACAACAACAGGCTTAAAATCCTGAACCCCCCAAAAAAACAAAATCATCGTGGTTTGCCAAACACGCCGAAACCGTAGCACCTAATCCCGAACCCCCCCCCCCCGCCCTGCACCTTGAATCGCCCCAGCCCCCTAAACCCTAAGACCCTAAACCCTGAACTCCTGCAGTACACAAACCCGGAGGCTCCATATATAGTACCATTATGGAACTAGGCCCCAAAATATCCTTTCAAGACACACCGTTTCGAAGGCTTAGCCCCCGACCAGCACCGAGAAGCTCAGCCCCTGCGACTTCACCGCAAAGGTGGTGCCCTGCGTCTTAGATTAGGGTTTAGGGTTTATAGGGTGTAGGGTTTATACTGATTAGGGACTATAGGGATTAGAGCTTATAGGGTTTAGGGATTATAGGGCTTAGGGTTTAGGGTCTCTTTTTGCCTTTTTCTATAGGTTAGTGAGGGTGTAGGTCCAGTCTTAAGGGTTTATAGGGTTTAGGGATCAAGGTGGAGGGCCTAGATTGTTTTTCAAGGGAAATCAGAAGGAGCCCTCATCAGGATTCTTGAAGGCTTTCTATAAGGGCACCGTATGGGCTCGTAGAAGGACATCATGAGGGGCTCTTCAAGGGTGCCTTTATTATTATTTATGGGAATTAAGCGGAACATGTAAATTTTAGGTTTCCTTGATGTGCTCTATACCAAGAGGGTCGATATACACTACTACTACAGAATTAGACTCCTTGATAGAATTTCCTGCTTAATTAAGTAATTAAGGTTGTAAGTGCACTCTTTGGGGTTCTAAGCAAATAGAAATTTAAGTACAAGTGTCTGTAACAAGCCTTTTCAGCAAGTCCGTCGCCCGTTTGAGACAAGGAGCTGCGACGAAAACCACGGTTTGTGGGTTAGTGAGATGCACCTGGACCCTGAAGAACCACTTTTTCAGGGTTCCTTGATTCATCCCGACGAGGAATTTAGGGTTCAGGATAACCCTAAACCACCAAGAACTAAACGAACAACAAAGACAGTCCTAAACCCCACTGCCAAGACCCTAACCCCTACCCTGGCCGCTGAAACCCTCCAGCCCTCAAGCGCTAGTTAACCCCTTTCAGAGGGGAAAAGGAGGGACCCTTGATGGGGACCCCTACCCTGTAATTGGCTATATAATGGGTATATAATAGCTAAATTAAGGGCATAAACCTAGGGGTCCTTATTAAGGGTCCCTCCTTTTAATCCTTGGAGACTCGGAGCCCTATCTAAGGTCATCCCCCGGCATGCAAAACCCTAAGGCTCCATGTACCCTTATAGTAGATACTTAAGCCCCAAAGTAGTCCCTATATAGGTACTTTAAGGCCTAAGTATCTACTATAAGGGCACATGGAGCCTTAGGGAAACCTAAACCAGCTCGAGTTGTAGGCTCCTAGGCCTGGTAAGCCAGTCCGTCACCCACACACTAAGGGTCCATTTAGCCAATACTCTCTAGGATACCCAGTAACCTAAGAATTAAAAAGCCTCTCTTTTTGGTATTGGGTAACTTTATAAGGAACCTAGGACTGCAAAAAGGGAATAAGGGCACTACTTGGCATCCTAGCTCTTATGCTCTCCCAAACTCCCAAATAAAAAAACCTGCACAACTACCATCCGAAACCCAAGTACCTAATTTTTGGCTCCTGTGGGGCCCTCAGGGATAACATCGGCCTGCATGTACCAATAGAAGGATAAACTTCTAAACCCCAAAACCCAAAACCCTAAAGTCCCTCAAACCCTAAACCCTAAAACTCTAAACCCCTTTAGGAAACCCGGAACCCGAAACACTAATCCCTAAACCCTAGGCCCTAGAACCCTAAACCCTTTCAAGGGATCGGCGCCTGCATGTACCAATAGAAGGAGGCCAATAGCCAGGGCAAGCCAATGCCCAAGAAGACATTCACCGAATTACTGCCCGTGACCTGGGCCATCTAGCCTTAAACTGGGGGTAGGCTGTGAGGCTTTGGGTTTACGGGTTGGGGGGTAGAGATTTTTGGGGTTCAGGGTGCAGGGCGAAGAGTGAAGGGTCTAGGATTTAAACTCGGAGTTTGCCAAAACGACATGAATTGAGGAGCACGCCTCAAACTCCACAATGGACGGTTCTATGGTGATAGTAGACCCCTGAGGACCACATGACCCTGGAAAGTAAGGGTGTGTAGGGGTCTTGCCCCGCTGTACTATGAACCTGTGTATGTTTCACAATAATTATATGAACCTTAAACCTTTTTGCGGTTTACTTCGTCCTTACGGTGTTGGTTAACAAGATTAACGCCCAAACCCCCACACCTGGGTTAAGGGCTTATAGGGTTGATATGGTTTGTACGGTTGGTGTTGCTTGTACCCTACGGCTCCTGGACCCTTGGAGTGAGGTCCCAAACCCTAGCCCCCAAAGCCGAAACCCTCCTCCAGAAGGCCCAAGACCCTGTTTGGAGACTTAGGGTAGTCCCTAAATCCGTAAACCTTATATATACCCTAAACCCTATATAAACCCTAATTTTACCCTAAACCCTTATAGATCCCTTTAAACCCTTTGGGGGGTTTAAGGTTTAGGGTCCAGAGTGGAATCCTGGAGCCCGAAAGCTTAAACTGAAACATCTTGGACAACCCTAAACCCTAAACCCTAAACCCTAAACCCTAAACCCTAAATCCTAAACCCTAAACCCTAAACCCTAAACCCTAAACCCTAAACCCTAAACCCTAAACCCTAAATCCTAAACCCTAAACCCTAAACCCTAAACCCTAAACCCTAAATCCTAAACCCTAAACCCTAAAGGGGATCGGGGTTTAGGGCTTGTTTAGGCCAAACCGCAAGCTTCAGACCTCGGAACCCACATAAAGCTGCAGCTGTAGAGCGTTGACGATGGAGGCATCTGCATGCGGGTCCTGGCCGCCAAGAAGCAACAGAAAGCTGCCTACATCCTGAGCTCTGGACCCTAAACCTTAAACCCCCCAAAGGGTTTAAAGGGATCTATAAGGGTTTAGGGTAAAATTAGGGTTTATATAGGGTTTAGGGTATATATAAGGTTTACGGATTTAGGGATTACCCTAAGGCTCCAAACAGGGTCTTGGGCCTTCTGGAGGAGGGTTTCGGCTTTGGGGGCTGGGGTTTGGGACCTCGCCCCAGGGTCCAGGAGCCTTAGGGTAGGGATTGAGGATGAGAAATAAGCCCAGAGGGTCCATATACTTTACTGTTGTGGAATTAGGCCCTGAAAGACGACCTAATTCCATAATGGTAGTGTGTATGGACCCTCTAGGAAGGTTTAAGGTAAATCCGAACGTAGAGTTTAGATTTTTGGGATAGCAAGGTCCGAAGCAAACAAAAGATCTTATCTGCGCAGGCTTCGGGATTCAGGGTTTACCTGGCAATCACACATAAACGGCCTATGCCCGCTGCTGTCCCGGACGCATAACTTTTGGAATTAAGCCGCCAGAGAGATTCAAATCGGATGCTAAACCCTACACCCCCAAACCCTAAACCGCCTGCTTTGCCGCCGTCATTGACGCAAACAGGTCCTGCGGCCAGCTTGTCAAGTTCGAACTTACCTTAGGCCTTCGGCCTTCAGGACTACATCAACCCTAATAGGGCTCCTTCAAAGGATTTGGGGTTCCTTTCTGGGTTTGACTGTTGGATTGAACGTTCATGCGGTGTTTAACTTGAGGACTACATGAACCCTAAGATTCATCGCACAAGGGTATAGGGCCCTTACTTTCGAGGGTAAATTTGGTCCTTAAGGAGGGTCCAACTTCCTGATAATCATGTACCCTCCCGAATACTAGTCTGCAAAATCCCGGGCTCAAGTACCCCACTGTTTGATCATTTGGACACTTGTATTGGAACTCCTCCTTAGTGGAACCCGTATACGAACCCGAACACCCTAAACCCTAATTGTCCTGTCCTGAGGACCCGTAAGAACCCGGTAAAACCTTTCGCAGCACACATATAGAACTTTACCGTAATGGTCCAGGTACTCCGTAATGTATGTTTTTTTGTCACCCAAGAACGCCCTAAAAGGAGTACCTGGACCCTTAGGATTATCCTTTAATTAGAGCCCCTAATTATTGGGTCCCTTGGATCTTGGAGTAATTTCCGGATGGCGGTTCTCCACCTCAGGACGTCTTGACGTGTGATCCGAGGTTCCTACTATTGGGTTTTGAAAAAGGAACCCATAAAGAACAAGTGCAACAGGGTACTACTCAGGAACCTATATCTTGGCTCCACAACCCAGGTGGATTTGGGCACCTAAAATCCTACTATTTGGGTACTTGGACCCTCTGGGAAACCCTAAACCCCTAAACCCCTGAACCCTAAACCGTTTAGGGTCCAGGTTTTAAGGTCGGAGTTTGTCAGAACCCCATGCAACGGATGGTTCTACGGTGATAGTAGACCATTCAAGACCAAATGGCCCTTGAAAACACTCAACATCTCCCAAATGCCTTGCCCAGAGGGTCCAAGTACCCAAATAGTAGGGTTTTAGGAACCAAAATCCATACTCTGAATGGTTTTGGGACCTTGAAACCCTACTATTTGGGTCCAAGGGTTGTAAGGTATGGTGTCTCGGCCCTAGCCCCTTAACTTATGGTCCCTTAGCGCGAGGGCTTGCAGTCATTCCAGGCTTCATATTGGAGCCCTACAAAAATCCCTAGGGATCAAAATAGCCCAAAAGCCTGATATAGTATGGTCTTTGGGCCCCTAGAGCCTTAACATATGAGTCCTTAGATCCCTACAAACTGTCAAAACCATATTGGGGGGGGGGGGGGGTTCCTTAGCGTCGTTATAGAATACTTGAAGGCTCATGGGACTTAGTAAGTAAGGCTATAAGTAGGTTATAATTAGTGTAACCCCACTTAGGGGGCTTATAACCCCAATTATAACCTACTTACTAAGTCCCATGATCCTTCAAGTAGTCAACCCCGCAACCCTATTCCAACTACTCAGGTCTCTATACCCAAAACCCAACACCCTAAACTTGAAACCCCTAAACTCTAAACCCCTAAACCCTAAACACCTACTAGAAAAAAGCTAAACCCTATGGGACCCTTAACGGATCTTCAATAAGCTAAAGCTTCGCTGAAATCCTGAAGATCCAACAGCAGTGCACCGATGACACTGAGTTTCAGGCAGACAAAGAGAGAAAGGGCGCTTGCTGATGTATGGGGGCCTAATAAATAGAATAGGGTTTTGGGTGTCCCCTTAAAGATTCCTTTCAAGGGATACTCTAAGGGTTCCATAATATTATTTAGGCCCCTATACTAAGTCTACTGTAGTGTTTAGATTTAGTGGGATTTAGTGTTTCGGTTCAATTAGGGTTTAGGGGCTTAGGGTTTAGGTTTGGTTGGGGTTTGTACTTGGATTGGAGGGGCAAGGGACATAGTAAGTAGGTTATAATTGGGGATATCATTGGGGTAACTCCATTTAGCGCACTTATAACTCTACTTATAACCTGCTTGCTAAGTCCCCTGCCCCTCCAAGTAGGGTCTAGGAATTTAGACTTGCAGTAGCCTGTGGAGTCTCTGGGTTTAAGGCCGTTTAAGGTCTCGGTGCGCATTGTTCTGGTCGGAACCTTTCTACCGAGAGTTTAAGCGATATCCGACGACGCAACCCAAACTCCCAAACCATTCTCTGGCATAAACTCTAGACCCCCAAACTACTATTTGCTTAAGAACCCCCAAAAAATAAAAAGTATCCCTATAAGGAATATATTTTTTACTTTTTGGGTGCTCTTAAACAAATAATAGCAAAACCCCAAGCCCCAAGCATAACCCGAGTAAAGACACGCCAACGTTCCAAGACTGCCCGAAAGCACCCCTGAACCCTAAACCCGAAAGGAAGCCTTAAAGGAACCCCTAACCCCTGAAACCCTAAACCCTAAACCCCTAAACCCTAAACCCTAAACCCTAGACCTTAAACCCTAAACCCTAAACCCTAACCCCTGAAACCCCAAACCCTTAAAGGAACCCTGAACACCACAAGGGTGGTGGGTGTCCGGGACAGAAGTTCCAAGCGCCACGAAGGAGATGGCAGTGATGTTGTCATCCACGTTCGCTACCTTCGAGCTTTAGGCTTTCAGGTTTAGGGGTTTTAGGGTTTTAGGGTTTAGGGTTTAGGAGCTTACTTACCCAATAAGCCAGGTAATTCAAAGGTCAAACTTTCAGGTTACTACTAAAATATGTAAACCCAATAAGTTTAAAAGTTGGGTATTGGAGAACTAAGTTAGGGGTTTAGACTCTGAATCCCCACCCCCGGGTCTTCGTCAGTTTGTGCCTTTTCCCTAAGGGTCCAAAGCACCCAATAATCAGGTACTCGGGTTTGGGATAAGAGTTATGTAGGTTACCATTTTGGAGGGTATATGATAATTAGGTACTTGGACCCTTTGGGTTTCTGTTTAGAGGGCTAGCGAATTGAGGTGGTATAGGAATTATCATCCCCGAAGGTCCAAGTGCCCTATGCAGTTTTAGCACCTGGAGATATAGGGTTGAGGGTTTGGGCTTCGTAGGTTTGTTCCAGCACCCAACGGCTGTGGGTTTAAGGTTTAGGCTCTGTAGGTATTCTGTTGCAGCACCCAGGGGTTTAGGGCTTACGTGGTATACGGTTATTTGGTTTTTGAACCTTTAGGGTGAGCTTCTACGGGGATTTTAGGTTGTATACTTCCGGTGGACGAACGACATATTGCATTACCCATCTTCTCGTGTCACGACTCCGATCGTTTGGGGCCTTGATGAAAGAAACCAAGAGGATCCGTGTTTATTACTGGAGGGTCGGGGGACTTGCTAAGTAGCTATTTTATCCAGTTATAGGTACCATAACCCCAATTAGGATCCCACTGAGGGCACTCTAAGTCTACTTATTACCTACTTGCTACAGTAAACCCCATAAAGTTGGAAACTGGATTAGGGCCAAATAGTGCTGGGATTCCCTATACAGTACTCTTAAGGATGGAGGCTCTGAAGGTTTCCAGCTTTTGGGCTTCTACTTACTAAGTCTTCCGAAAGAGGGACCTACGCTTGGAGTTTGGGCTTCGGATCTTCTGAGCATCTGAAAAATGACTTGGCGCAACTCGCCGGCCCTCTTTTCTACCCCTAAGGGTCCAAGTACCCAAATAGGAGGATTTCAAGGTCCAAAAACCATTCGGAGTATGGATTTTGGGACCTAAAACCCTACTTTTTGGATACTTGGACCCTCTGGGTACAGGTTCTAAACTCCCAATGGAGCGCAGAAACTCAAATGCCAATTCTAGGGCCCCAAAAAACACATAAGCAAAAACTAGGATAGGGATATCCCATATAAACCCCCGTATAATGAAGCCCAATAAGGTAGGGATATCCCGGTAAAATGCTTATGCTTATGTGCTTTTGGGGTCCCCAAAATTCTCTTCTCCCCTAAACCCAGGACCTTAAGCACCGGGCCCTAAACCCTAAGACCCAAGCTTTTCGTTGGACCTTGAGGTCTAATGGGCAGATCAGAGATCGGGCATGCCGATTTTATAGGTAGTTCTCTAAATTTTGATCCCGTGTATAAGGGTGCTATACTATCTTGCTTATCTTCGTGACCTACCAACGGGCCCGCAATTAGAGAACTACCCAAATGCTGTTTCATAAGCTTTCCAAGGGCTTAGGGCTGAAGGTCTGTGGAAGCTTAGCAGGACCTACGCTACACGGTTTGGGGTTCAGGGTTTAGGGCTGACTTCGGGGTTTGAGAGTCTACGTTTACAGGAGCACTTGGGGATGTGATGGTTGAGGGCCCGAGACCGTTTATAGGACCTTAAACTCTAAACCCCGACACCCTAAACTCTAAACCCCTAAACCCTAAACCCCTAAAGCCTAAACTCTAAACCCCTAAACCCTAAACCCCGACACCCCTAAACCCTGAACTCTAAGCCCCTAAACCCCGAAATCCTAAACTCTAAACCCCTAAACCCTAAACCCCGAAACCCTAAACTCTAAACCCCTAAACCCTAAACCCCGAAACCCTAAACTCTAAACCCCTAAACCCTAAACTCTAAACCCCTAAACCCCGAAACCCTAAACTCTAAACCCCTAAACCCCTAAACCCTAAACTCTAAACCCCTAAACCCCGAAACCCTAAACTCTAAACCCCTAAACCCTAAACCCCGAAACCCTAAACTCTAAACCCCTAAACCCTAAACCCCGACACCCTAAACTCTAAACCCCTAAACCCTAAACCCCTAAACCCTAAACTCTAAACCCCTAAACCCCTAAACCCTGAACTCTAAGCCCCTAAACCCCGAAATCCTAAACTCTAAACCCCTAATCCCTAAACCCCGAAACCCTAAACTCCAAACCCCTAAACCCTAAACCCCTAAACTCTAAACCCCTAAACCCTAAACCCCTAAACCCTAAACTCTAAACCCTAAACTCTAAACCCCTACACCTTTTAGACTTTCGTTGCTTTGAAGGTTCGGGTTGAAGGAACCTTCGGGATGAAATGACCCCTAAAGGGTCAGAAACCCTATTGAGTGGTTGTCAAAACTATCGTCGCCTTTTGGGTACCCTAAATACTAGGTCATTAGGTGCCGTATCATATCAGGGACCCAAAAACTCACGGTTTAGGGCCGTTTAGGTTTGCACGGATCAATTGCACACAAAGGCCTTCTTGCTCTCGTGTGATAAAAGCAAGGCAGGCCTCATCGATCGTTTGCATCTCCACAGCCACATTCGCAGCTTTCGAAACTTCTGTTGCACTATAATCGGCTTCTGACCTGCACGGCGTAAAGAACACGTCAGGCACACACTGACCGCCACCGAGAATGCCCCGGGACACAATCGCTCGCCGCGCCTCCAGAATTTTGTCCACCGCAGCGGCGCCGCTTTCGGAATCTATGTTGCACTATAATCGGCTTCTGACCTGCACGGCGTCCGCCTAAACCTCACATGCCGCTTCAGCTCCTCGCCCGTTCAGGTTGGACTGAAACGTGGCCGCACGATTGATGATATAAATCCTGCATCACCTTAAGGACCCTAAACTATGGGAATTATGGTATATTCCTTATTATGGGTAATGCAGGATTTATATCATCAACCGCAGTACAGAAGCATGAGAGAAATTGGAATACTGATTCTTCGTAGTAGGACCCATGAGGCCCTAAACCCCAAAACCCCTAGACTCTAAACCCCTAAACCCTAAACCCCTAAACCCTAAACTCTAAACCCCTAAACCCTAAACCCCTAAACCCTAAACTCTAAACCCCTAAACCCTAAACCCCTACGAACCTTCGGGATGAAATGAACCCATAAAAGGTCAGAAACCCTATTGGGTGAATTATCGTCCCTTTTTGGGCACCCTATAACCCTCTCAAAGCCAGCCAAGTCTCACAGCCGAACAGTTCGGCAAGGTCACCGATAATAATCTGAGCAGCTTTCCCAAAGGCTCCAAGTACCCATTATAGTAGGTACTTAGGCCTTGAAGGGGTCCCTATATGGGTACTTTAAGGCCTAGGTACCTACTATATAGGTACACGGAGCCTTTGGGAATTGTAGGCTTTCGGATTTGTCAGGGCTACGTAACCCTAAGTGGTGCTAGGTGTCAAAAAAATCAGATTCATGGAATTCGGGACCTACGACTCAGGCGCTTGAACCCTCTGGGTAACGGTTTGGGATACAGGTTGAGGATTGTCTCTAAACCCTAAGTACTTCACCCCAAGCCCTTACTACCCAAACCCTAAACCCTAAACCATTCACCGTTCCAAAAGCCTTGACCCAAGCCGCTAGTTGTTTCTTGTTTCGTACTGCATTACCTGAATGACCTGAGACGGTGGGAATGATAGTATAATCCTCATTATGGTCAATGCAGGCTATACATCATCAACCGTAGTATGTACTTGCATAGCCTTCAACGGGGCTCCTACCTGGAGGTTCATGGGTAGTTATAAGTAGGGTTATAAGTCTCCTAATATGGGTTTTAAGTGTAGTTACCCTACTTATACCCCTACTTATAACTACCCATGGACCTCCAAGTACAAAGGTAGTTTGAGGCCAAGATGTGTATGATATAGGCACACGGAGAATGAGAGTTTGGCAATGACCCGGCTAGAGGATCAAACAAGTAGATCCCGTGAAGGGGGTTTCCACAAATAAGTAGCCTTGAAAAGTATAGCCCAAAGGGTCCTAGGTACTGCTATGGGGGATACTTCCCCAAATCATAATAGTGATTCCTAGCATAGAAAGCCTACATTCTACCATATTGGTACTTCGGACCCTTTGGGTAGGGCTTCAACTTAGGGGTTCTACTTTCAATCGGCACACTTCACACCCCAAGCCCCAAAGCCTGAACTCAAAAGACAAGCAGAAAGATTGCACGTTGGATACTTCCCCCCCAACTCAGCAGCAACTTAATTTAAGTTACCATAATAGGGTTTAGGGTTTAGGGTTTAGGAACTTAATGGAATGACAACTAGAACAACATAGAAATAGAAGGCCCTTCATAGTAGTCCCAATATGGGGGGCAGCACCCAACCCAGAGAGTCCAGAGGCACCTCCTAAACCTTTAAAGGAACCCTTATCCTCGTCTCTAAGGTGCTGTACCTTACAGACCACATGACCCTTGCAAGTAGGGGCCCTATGCCCTTACACTTTGAATCCCTATATGGTACATGAACCCATAAACCCTGTCAGGGCTCATTCCGTCTTGAAGATCCCCCAAGCCCCGAAACCCTCAAACCCATGTTACCCCCGTCGAACCTTTAATCATTAGTACCCTCAGGGGGGTAGGGGGTAGGGGGCCTTAATGCCTCTAATAAGGCTTAATAAGGCCTATTCAAGGAAGTGTAGTCCCCTACCCCCCCTCCCCAGTACCCCGTCTAAGGGTCCCTATGACTTACCTACTTGTCGGGTATCATGGGGAACTAAAGGTTAACCTTTTTAGTTATATCTCCTACTTCAACCACGTGGCCGTCAGCCAAGCAATGTGGCCTAAAGAGACGGCGAAGCAGACCTGGTTTCCCAGACCCCCGGGAGCTTACTTCGCCAATAAGCTAGGGAAATAAAAGGTTAAACTTTCAGATTACTACTAAGATATATAAAGCCAAAAAGTTTAAAGGTTGGGTACTGGAAAACTAAGGGAGGGTCTAGAAAGTAGATCCCCCAATTTGGGGCCCTATACTACTAAGGGTACTTTATAGGAACCACCATTAAGGGATCTATTTTTTGGATCCTCCCGGGGGTCTGGGTTTAGGGCTTAGTATCCCTTCGGCGCGCTCCTATACAGTTAAGTATATACTCTTGCAGTATGGGATGCCAGATTTGGGGGGAGGGCCCGACCTTCAAAAATCCATTTTAGTATGGGCATATAATAGCTATACTAAGGGTATATACCTAGGGGTCCCCATTAAGGGTCCCTCCTTGTACCCTTGGACCTTTTATAAAGGAAGAGGGATCCGACTATATAATTTAAGACTAATTTTCCTTCATTAAGGGATTTTGGAAGGTTTGGGGGGGGTCTACTTTCAAGATACCTCTGGGCTGTGTCTGGTTCTTAGTAGGGAGGGAATGGATCCCTATGATGGTCCCCTATAAAAGCCCCCATTCAGGAAGAACCCTAATCCAAAATCCCGAAACCCCTCAAACCTAAACCCCTATATAAACCCAGAAACCCCAAACCCTGATCCGAAATCCGGAAAGCTCTCAACACTAGGCCCCGGACGCCCCTCAGGGTGTTGTGGATTTTCGGCGTTTAGGGTTCAGGGCTCAGGGTTTAGGTTTTCGGATGTAGGGTTTAGGGTTCAGGGTTTAGGGTTTTAGGGCTTCGGCTTTGGGGCTTATAAGCTAGGATACCCAGTAACCTAAGAATAAACAGGCCTCTCTTTTTGGTATTGGGTAACTTTATAAGGGACCTAGGACTACAAAAAGGGAATAAGGGTACTACTGGGCATCCTAGTAGGCTTTACTGTTTAGGAACTCGAGAATCGGTTCATTGAAGTGTCTCGTGTTAAGGATACCGGCTACAAACTTAAACTAACAGTATACTCTAAGGGTCCATATACCCAAATAGTATATACCTTGGTCCCAAAGTACCTAAATAGACAGTTCTTGCATATGCTATTTGGGCACATGGGCCCTACGCTAAACCCGGAACCCTAAACCCTAAACCACAAAAATCTCTGTGGGATGAGTGTCTTTGGCTCTAAGACCTTCTGTAGCCTGATAAACTCCTACGTCCAAGAAGTCCTAACCCCTGAAGTTCATGAGCTAAACCCGAAGTAGCGCCTTTATATAAGTGTACCCTTTTCCTACTATGCGGTCTTAATAAGGGGGCCCCTAAAATCCTAAGGGCAAAAGGGCTAGGCTAACCTGTCAGGATATAGTTCGACGCTGGGCTTGGCTTTCAACGGAACGAACCGATCTTCCTTCCGTGGATGGACAATCCTGCATTACCGTAAGTATCCCAAAGGCTCCAGCTATATAACCGTGATAGGATTAAGTCCCAAAGGACCAGCCTGACTATGGGTAAGGGACCTAGTTCCACAATGGTAGTGTAGATGTAGCCTCTTGGTATAATAGGCTTTGGGAGCTGTGGTATAAACCTGCTCTGGCTCCTGCCACGTTTTTGTTGCTTTCCGGCACTGGGGCAAAGTGGATTGGGGCTTGGGTTCAGCTTTTTGATGCTGGCAGTCCTTGCGGAAAAGCTTGTTTGGCTAAACGATCACGATGGCTCCAGAAATTGTGCAGCGGTTTAGGCGTGGGACAACAGGGGTTTAAGAGGTTGGCATTACGGTCTACATACGGTCTAGGATTCAGGCTGTGTCCAGTCTATGGTTGGAACATCTTAACGCACAGCCGTTTTATAGAACCCCAAACCCTCAACCCAAGGCCTAAGCCCCAAGCCCCAAACCCTCATAGGACCGCTTGGTTTCCCGGTGAAAGTCGAAACCTCCTTCCCAATCTGATAGAACCCGAATAAGTCCTTGTTGACTTAAAACAAAGCCTGCAAAAGCTCACGAAGTACTGGGTTTAGGATTTGAGCCTAAACTCTAAGCCCTAAACGTTTCGCGTCAAGTGGCCCATCCGCCGAGGTAGGCGGGGGGTGGTGTGAACAAAGAGAAGGTGAGAGTCCAGGGCAGCCAGAGGAAGTGGCTAAGCCTTCAGCGGCAAAGGTTTAGGTTCAGGGGAGGAATTGGCTAAGCCTTCAGCTTCAAAACTACTCTAAAGGGCTCCTCAAAAGGCTCCTTCAAGGGATCCTTGCAGGGATCTATAATAAGAGTTCTATGACCTGATTCCATAATAGTAGAATACATGGACCCCCTGGGTCACAACAGAAGCCGCCGAACCAAAGCAACAAGAATACGAAGAAAGAGTGTCGGGTTCAGGGCTGAAGGGTGACGCGTTTAGGGGTTTAGGGTGTAGGGGTTTAGGATGGTTTAATAGGGTTTGAGGGCTTACGGGTTTAGGCGTAGGGCAAGCCCTAAACGCCAAATCTCCCAGAACTGGACCAGGGCCCAACGAGATGTAATACGGATAAACACACCTACAGCAAAAGAAAGGTTCATTTTAGAGCTTAGCTTAAGGGGCCATGTACCCAAATACCATATACTTAAGCTCCAAAGTGCCTATATAGCGACTACGCTATAAAGCCAAAGTTTACATTTTAGGGAAGGGTCCATTTTATGGCTTACCCTAAGGCTCCGACAAGGGTCATGGGATCTCTGGGTCTCGCTACGAGGGTCCAGGAGCATTAGGGTAGGATTTAGGGTTAAGGGTTCAACAACCAGTATACAAACACACAAGAACACAACAAGTATAGATGCCCCAACTGGAAAGGCATCAACGAAGTTATCCGAAACGAAGACAAGTGAATCTGGCGCACACAATCTAGCCTTGAAACCTTTGACCCCACTGCCCTGAACACAAATCCCCAAACCCCAACCATAATCCGTAAGCCCTCAAGCCCCAAATTTGCCAAACCCCCAAACAGCGAACCCTAAAACCCCAGACCCTAAACACTAAACCCCTGAACCCTTTGACGCTAAACTTTTAAAACTCTTTATAGATACCTTCTAGATCCCTGTAAAGGAACTCTTATGGATCCCTTGAAAGGAACCCCTAAATTCCTAAACCCTAAACCTCCCTAACAGATAGCAGCCCAGGGGCCAGTCTAGTGCCCCTGCCTGCTCCTGCCAAGTTTAGGCCACGGTTTGTGAATCCCTTCACAGCATAGAGTTTAGGGTGAAGGGTTTAGAGTGTAGGGTTTAGGATTCCTTTGAGGGTTCCTATACAGTAGAAGCCAGAAAGTTGGAATATCCCCCTTTAAGGTAATTATAGGGGATCCTACCATTAATCCATATTCCAACTTTCTGGAGTTCCCTTTAAGAGTTCCTGCATGGGTGTATACAGTCTTTTTGTCCAGGCTAGTCGGTTCTTTTCAGAGCTTCGGGCTCCGTCAAGGGTTCCATAAGACTTCCGGTTAAGGGTTTAGGGTTTAGGGTTTAGGTAGGGGTGTCCACAAGGGTCGTTTATAGGGCTTTAGTTCTTTTCGACTTTTTGGGTCTAGGGTTCGGGTTTTCCACGTGCGGTAAAGGCTTCCAAAGAGGCTGGTTAGCCTCGGCAAGAGTTCTGCAAGCACGGTTTGCAGTCATTCTGGATGGGTGAATATGGTGGCCTTAACATCTTGTAACTAGGATAGGTATCAGAAGGACTTGAGAAGGGGGTTTGAAAGGTTAAATGAAGCAGTCATATAGGACCTTTTCAAGTGCTCGGACGAGTTTCGACAACGGCATGCTGCTGATTTCTATCGGTTGCAAGATACCGGGATCTGGATCTTTTGGAATACGATCCTCTTATAGTACGCTGTCTCATAGTAGTATGGTGTAGTGAAGTATAGCTTGCCATGGTTCTCTAGTTTTCGGGTTTGTCTATCTGAGCCTTTTGCTTTTTGACTTGCTAAACCTTCGGGCCACGTAACCCGATTTATATGTCTCTCTATAGCTGAATGTATGACCCCCCAAGCCCTAAACCTGAAACCTTCTAAACTCTCACCCAAAAGGCCTATAAGTATAAACTCTAAACTCTACTTGAAGGCTCATGGGACTTTGTAAGTAAGGTTATAAGTAGGTGTATCCCGACTTAGGGGACTTATAACCCCAATTATAACCTACTTACTAAGTCCCATGATCCTTCAAGTAGGCCCTAAACGCTCACTCCAGAGCCCTAAAGCTGAAACCTAAACCCCAAAGCCATAATCCCCAAACGCTAACACCGAAAGCTCCTATTAACCCTACTTGGAAGGGCAGGGGACTTAGTAAGTAGGTCATAAGTAGAGTTATAAGTACCCTAAATGGAGTTACACCAATTATAACTCCACTTATAGCCTACTTACTAAGTCCCTTGCCTCTCCAAGTAATCACCTCCACAACCTCCGTACCTCAACCCCCCTAAACCCTAACCACCAAAGCCGAAACCTAAGCCCCGCAGAGACCCTCAACCCACACCCCAAAAAGCCCGAAACCCTAGCCCAAGCAGTGGGCAGTTCAGCTACAATCGAGTGTAGTTGGAAATCCTAGGAAAGCCCTGAGTAGCACCACTTAGCCACCAAAGACTGTCTGGTTCTTAGTAGGGAATTTGGGAGTGGATTATGGAGACTATTATTGGGAATATATAGGGACTACTATAGCCCAAAGGGTCCAAAGTACCTGTATAGTAGAATGTGGGGTTTCCATATGAGGAGTTACTATTATGATCTGGGGGGAAGTATCCCCCATAACAGTACCTAGGACCCTTTGGGTAGGGATCCATTCCCCCATTCCCTCCTAAAGGGAACCCCAGAAAGTTGGAATATGGTTTCAGGGTAGGATACCCTATGATTTACCATAAAGGGCTTAGGATAATCATATTCCAACTTTCTGGCTTTTACTTTAAGCACCAGACAGAAGACCTCATCCTAAATGAACCCGGGAGCCGAAGCCCCAAACCCTGAACCCTTAAAGGGCTCCTTAAAGGGCTCTATAAGGGATCTACAGGGGCTTAGGGTTTTAGGGTTCCCTTAAGGGCTTTAGGTTTTTTGGGTTTAGAGTAGAAGCCAGAAAGTTGGAATATCATTATCGTATCCCCTTTAAGGTAAATTATAGGGGATCCTACCATTAATCCTTATTCCAACTTTCTGGAGTTCCCTTGGGTCCAAAGCACCCAATAATCAGGTACTCGGGTTTGGGATATGAGTTATGTAGGTTACTATTTTGGAGAGTATATGATAATTAGGTACTTGGACCCTTTGGGTTACAGTAGAAGCCAGAAAGTTGCAAACCCAATAGCCTCAATCCTTAAGACTAATGTATAGGGAATCCCAGCACTATTTGGCCTTAACCCGGTTTCCAACTTTATGGGGTTTACTGTAAACCCCTGAGGCCCCAAACCACAAGGTAACCAGAGACTCCAAAATCCCTAAATGAAGGAATATTCCTTAACGGCTGTTCGGGGTCCTGGTAAAATTTCAGGTAAATATATTCCTTAATTGAAGGGTTTTAGAGTCTCTGGGTGCTGGGAGTCCACAAGAGACGAGGCAGTCGCTCCTGCTCCTCGCGTGAGCCACCGACAAACAGTGCCTTCCCAGCGCTTTCATGCCGTTATGTGTTCCTTGGAGGATTCCTTTAGGCGTTCTACAGGGTTTACGGGATTCTAGGTGTCAGTTTCAACAGTCACAATCTTTTTGAACATTCGGTCTCCGAAAACAAACAATAAGGGAAAATTACAATGATCCCACATCGGGACCTAATTACGGTTTTCATAAGGAACCACAAGATACAACAAGATACAGGGCTTCGGGCGTTAGGGTTTGGGGGTTTAGGGCTTATAGGGTTTGGACCGTTAGGGTTCAGGGTTTAGGGCTTGGGGCTTGGAGATTTAGGGTTGAGGGCTTAAGTGTCCTATGGTTTAGGGCTTGGGTTTAGGCTTTAAGGAACAGGGTTAGGGGTGTAAGATTGAGGGCTTCAGGGCTGGCTAGGGGCTCGAAGGAATTAATAGTTAGGTACTTGGGTGTGGATACTTACTGGCTCAGTCCACATATATACTAACATGATGGAATTAGGTCCCGAAAGACCAGTCCTGTTTTGGTGCCGGGGGCCTACTTCCATAGTAAGTAGTGTGTGTATATATATATATGCATATATATATATAAGTTTTTATTGGAGCCTCTGGGTATAGCTTCATCAAGGATTTATACCGTTCTATAGTGGCAGGGTCTTAATTAAGGATCGCCAGAAACGCCGGAGGCTCTCAATCAAGGCATCTACCTGAAAATACGGAGGTGCACTTCACATAAACGAGTGTGTAACTTGCGCACACTGGGAATTGGAATAACAATGCATATTTGAATAACGGCTTGGAGTCTTATGATAGCCTGAAAACACGCAATGATTCCTAAGAACACCAACGCGAGGATTTTCCAGTAGAATGTAGATGATCCTATCAGGCAAGTAGGTTTCCCAAAACAAACATTGCGATATGGTCTTTCGGGGCCCAAGTCCATAAAGGTTCTGCACCTGGACCCATAGGGTACGATATCCCTATTTGCTGAATCCGAATAGGAAGATAATCCCCCAAAGGGTCCTAAGTCAATCTATGGAGGGTGCTTACCCAAACCATAGAAGGAATTCCTACGATAGCATCCAAACTTTCTACTACTCGGGTAACCCTAAACTCCGAACCCGTATGGGCAGCTGTTAAGCCTAAGTGGAACACATTTTATAAGGATACCTCTTTGGGTCCGTAAAGACCTAAACTTGAAACCCGAAGCCCCTAAACCCAAAACCCGTAGGATACCCAGTAACCTAAGAATAAAAAGGCCTCTCTTTTTGGTATTGGGTAACTTAATAAGGAACCTAGGACTACAAAAAGGGAATAAGGGTACTACTGGGCATCCTAGGCCCTAATTTTCGGAAACCCTAAACCCTTTATAGAACCCTTATAGATCCCTTTAAGGAACCCTTATAGATCCCTTTAAAAAGGGAATAAGGGATGCCCAAGACCCCTGAACCCCGAAAAGGCCTCTTTGACTTGGTCTACCCAGAGCGCTGTGCCCTGAGAAGGGTTGGGCGCTTTGGAGTTTAAGGTTCCCAGACCTTCCAAAAACCCTTAATCAAGGAATATACCTTAAATCTTATTAGGGATCCTATTATAATTTAAGGTATATTCCTCACTTAAGGGATTTTGGAAGGTCTGGGTTTAGAGGGGAAAGAGGGTTTGGAAGGTTTAGGGTTTGGGGATCGAGGGCTCAAGGCCTTAAGGTTTAGGGTTTTTTTGCTGGGCTTCGGGTTTAAGGTTCAGGGGTTGTAAGGGTTTCGGGTTCATGGCTTACGGGGTTTTGGGCTTCGGGCTTTAGTGGAGCTTGCGGGCTCTCGCAAGGTATATATAAGCATTCTAGAGGGCTTCTAAAAGGCTTTCCATAGGGGTTTAGGCCTTAACGGGGCTGTAGATTGTCCACAAGGTTGGGGTCTTTTAGGGTTTGTCTGAACCTCAAAAACCTGTATGTTGAGGGTTGCTGCTTATGCTTCCCCTTATGTATTTGGCTCAAAAGCTACCGTTTTGGGAATTGAGGTCGACTGTACTTAGAGGATCATGGGACTTAGTAAGTAGGTTATAACTGGGGTTATAAGTCCCCTAAGTGGGGTTATCCTAATTATAACCTACTTATAACCTTACTTACTAAGTCCCATGAGCCTTCAAGTACCTCCCGACCCTAAAACCCTAAACCGTATTTGGAGGCCCAGGGGACTTAGTAAGGGTTCTTAAAGGGCTCCTTAAAGGGATCTATAGGGTTCCTTAAAGGGATCTATGCGGTTTTCCGGATGTGGGGCCCCTTGGGTACTGTCTGGGTTTAGGGTTTAGGGTTCAGGATTTAGGGTTTAGGGTTCAGGATTTAGGGTTTAGGGTTCAGGATTTAGGGTTTAGGACTTAGGGTTTAGGATTTAGGGTTTACTGTCTGGCAATCGAAGTCTCAGGGCCAAAGGTACTCGACTACGAAGGCGTTGCAGGCGCCTAGGGCTTACAGGGCTTCGGGGGTGACTCAATGTGATGTAACACATCCTGATAGCTCATAGGTTGCAATAAGGAAAAGAGCTGAGCCTCAACAGAACTCTCTGAAGTCGAACTTGCGACTTTGGCAGTAATGCAAGGGGGTAATGATCAGAACACGTGCTTGCGTGGAGGGATCTTGTAGAATTAAGGAACCCTGAAGGATAGCTTCATAATAAGAATAATCAGAATACTTTTTGTTTGCATGGGCGAGGTATTCTGTAGCATTAGTATTGATTATAAGGAACTCTGAGGGATAACTTCAGGAGTTACGAGGCCTGTCGAATTTCGTCCAAGTTGATGAAACTGTCGATCGCTGCCGTGAAACAGGAGCCTGGTCGGATTTTAGGGTTAGGGTTTAGGGTTAGGGTTTGGGGTTAGGGTTCGGGTTTAGGGTTTAAGGTTAGGGTTTGGGGTTAGGGGTTCTCGGTTTGGGCTTTAGGGTTTAGGGTTCGGGGTTTTGGGTTAGGGCTTCAACATCCTTTGTCGGCCTTTTTGTAGGTTGTTTCACCCTTAATGTGAACTCCTACGTTACCAAAGGAGGTTGTGGCAGGTTATGGTAGGCTTCAGCGTATGAATAATTCGGAATGCTTACTGTATGCCCGTATAGTCCCCATTAAAAACCAAACATATCCGAAACGTAACCCAAAACACTAGTCTAAGTGCCAAGGCCACTATAAGCGGATTAGAGCTCCTCTTGGATGCGAAGCACTCCGACGGTATGCATGCATGTACATATATATATATATATATACATATATATATATATAATACATATGTCTATGTATTTTATTCGTTTACTTGTTTGTTGAGAAA
Organism: Symbiodinium sp. CCMP2592; assembly: GCA_905221615.1. Classification (NCBI taxonomy): domain Eukaryota; class Dinophyceae; order Suessiales; family Symbiodiniaceae; genus Symbiodinium; species Symbiodinium sp. CCMP2592. Next base: position 2,194,898 of record CAJNDT010006135.1, read on the forward strand.
CGTAGATTTTCGACGACTGGCGCCCTTAATTTCGAAAACCTTCACGCGGGGTTTGGGAATCGCGGATTGGGCTTTTGAGTTGAGGATTTGGGAGTTTCCGAAAATCGGGGACCCTAATATAGTACCCTAACTTTTTGCTGCACGTTGCGTCTGAGGCCGCGACCTGTCGACTGAAGGCAAAAGAAACCGTTTTAGGTTAGATTAATTGATGCAACAAAGAAAACTAATATGGCGGAATACTATTAAAGTCGTGGAACTGAGGTATCCATGTAGTGCCGTTGCTGCTATTGTCTAACGCCCTTTGAAGGAAAATGTAAAGCTGGTGGTGGACATGATGGCACTTCATGGACCCGAAGAAACCACTCAAAGTTGTCATACCGAATGCCGCTGCATTTCTGACATGAGTCACAGGAAGCACCTTAACGCGACCCTTACAAATTCTCAAGAAGTAAGACCGAAACCGGGAAACTAAGATACGAGCAGTCATGCCCGGAGACAAGAACCCTGGAAAGAAACCGTAGATGGCAAGAAACTCGATGAGAACTTGAAGCCACGATGTGCGTGGTCCTTGGGACCTGTTGCTAAAGGACCAAATGGGCTCACCTATGAAGCTGGCAAGAGCTTGGGCAGCCGCCAAGGGAATGGGTCTTTTACAAGTGCGAACAGGGACAACACTAAGCCCTTGCCAACCGGAGAAAAGGATACCTTCAGGCTGAAGGCTCGTGAGGAAACTCAAATATCTTCGACGCAGGAGCTCGAAAAGAGCTTCTGGTGGCAACACATGAGACTTATAGGATTGAAGTATTCTACTTTCAACATCACCAACAATGACCGTATGCCCAAGTAAGTGACATGATTTGTAGCAAATCCTGGGGCTCTTGGTGACTAAGCGACGTCGGGGTTTGCAGGTACAAACAAAGGTTTGGATCAAGCCAGCTGGTGGTTTGTCGTCTTCATCAAAAGGTGCCAGCTGGCAAGCATTGGTACGATTGACGAGACACGCAATAAGATGCGCCTGGACGGCAACCGCCCTCTCGAGATAAGGCTGAAATTTGACTACGAGTTTGGAGGATAAAGCTTTGGCCGTTGCCTTGGCCAGAGCATCAACCTCTTCATTCCCGGCTGTGAGCACTGGGCACTGACCAGTGTGTCCGTTGGTATGAGCTTTGACTTTGACAAACTGAATCTTCCCGTCGTGTTTCCTAGCTACATCTAAAAACATCTCCCACAGGTCAGGGTTTTCGAACTGAAAAGTACAGTCCCACAAGAAGTTATGACTTTGTAGAAACTTTGCACGACGGAGAACACTAGCGCAGTCAGTTGCAATAACAACATCACCCGCTGTCAAGTGTATTGCCAAGATCAAAGCGAAAAGCTCACAGCGAAAGGAATTCACAGACGCTCCCTGCACAGCTACCGAGTGTTTGAAGAGTCCTGGAACGGTAACGGCGGAAGCACCTGCACGTATAGGAACCCACCGCTGATTGAAGACGCTACCGTCCACAAACACCTCAGAATGTGGGCGCCAGCGCTCTTCAACCGGAGGTAGCTTCCAGGTTTCGCGCGTCGACCAAAGATGTTGACGGAACTCCGGAGGCTCGAAGAAAATCCCCGTGACCCAAGATAATAGCGGTTCATCACCTTGGGGAGGGCGATGCTCTTGCACTGCTTCGCAATCGCAAAACATATGGCGGTGTGACTCCTCCTGACCACAATGTGGGCATGAGTTGTTGTGCTTTAAACCTGCAGCAGCAAAGCGGAATCCATTGTAAATAGATCCGGACAAGAGTGCTGACAGGATTCCACGTGTGTACTGGATGTTGCGAGGAAGTGCTTCGATATGCCCACGAAGGAAACGGAAATCGTCGTTTGCGGCGAACGTTGTATCGAGTAAAAAGCGTGTCAAGAAAACATCTTGTACCCTAACTAGACCTAAGAGTAACCTCTGAATAGAAAGGGTGCCCTTTTTGGTTTAAAAGGGTGTTATAAGGGAACCTAAACCCTAAAAAAGGGAATAAGGGCCTACTCCAGGTCCTAGTATAGTACCCTAAATAGTAGGATCCTCATTTTAAGGACCCCCGAATAAGGTACCCCTAGTTTTTGGAAACTCCCGTTTGGTGTTTAGGATTTGCAGGGTGTCAGAAACCAAAGGCGACCCCTGAGGTGCTGGTGGGTTCTTCGGTTGATGATGTATATCCTAGGGTTCCTTTAAAGGGATCTATAAGGGTACCCTTTAAGGGGGCTCCTTTAAGGGATCTATGAGGGATTTAGGGTTTAGGGATATATATCCTGCATGAAACATAATAAGGAATAAACCATAACTCCCATATATTCCTTATGATGGGTAATGCAGGATTTATATCATCAACCGTCACGATCCCGAAAATCCAAGAAGGGATGGATTCAAGGTGCAAGGTTTGTTTGTGCCTTAATGCCGGAGCTGACGAGTTTCGTGGGCTGCGGGCATGAGAAACTCACGAAAGATCGCACTGCATGTGCCAAGCCGTCGGATGTAAAGTAAGGTTGTAGGTACCGGGGTTGAACGAAGGCTCCGTGTTTCAGGTTTGCCGGTGAAGCCGCTACGACTCACGGTTTAGAAGCTGCAGTAAGGCTGAGAGTCTAGGGTCTTGGGAGGATTCTGTTGTGCTTGCTCTTATTGCTGCTATGCATAGCCTCTAGCACAAAGACAGCCCGCAGGTGCTCCAGCAGAAATGAACAGCACTTGTCATGCACGCAGGACAAGTCAGCCTAAACCCTAAACCCTATAACCCTATAAACCCTAAACCGTAAACCCTAAACCCTATAACCCTATAACCCTGTAAACCCTAAACCGTCAAGTAGCAAATGATTTACATGACCCAAACCCACGGAAACTGATGAGAAGCTCGCATATGCTACGAAACCTTCTCCTGTATCCCGGCCACGTCTTACTTCCCCAATACGCCATAGAAATAAAAGGTTAAACTTTCAGGTTACGACAAAAAAAGATATTTAAAAAAAAATAAAGGTTGGGTATTGGAGATCTAAGAAATACAAAGCTGAACCTGAGCTCGACCCTGAGAGCTGCAGTAAGATGTGCGAGGTACACCCCGACCTCCAGCAATTTCATTCTCGACAATGATGGTGAGACGCTGACACCTCAGCGGCTCCCGAAGACTCCATCACTGATGGGAGGCCAAAAGGGGGGGTTTAAGATTCTTGGGGTAGGGGTTCCTTAATATGACCACTATATTATGGGAACCCTACTTGGAAGGGCACGGGACTTAGTAAGTAGGTTATAAGTAGAGGGGCTAAGGTTTGGGATTTCACTACGAGGGTCCGGGAGCCTTAGGGTAGAGCTTAAGGAGTTCGGGGCTTAGGGCTTTGGGTTTCGAGTTTCGGGACTACTATTTGCTTAAGAAGCCCCCAAAAAATAAAAATAATAATCCCTATATTACCACCATAAGGAATACATTTTTGATTTTTTTGGGGTTCTTAAGCAAATAAAAGGGGAGCTTTGGGGTGTTAAGGTTCTTGCGGAGTTTAGGGTTTGGCCTTGGCCTTGGCGTTTCGTTGGATACTTGTAGCTCGTTTCTTGATGAGGCTGAGCTTTTTTTGAAAATGATGTTCCATGAACTGGGCTGTGGGCCGCCCTTCATGGTAGGCAAGCGGGAGTCAGCTTGGATCCAGAGCCCAATACCCCATGAACGAGGCAATCTACCGTAATATACGGGCCGGACTCAGCCGCACTCGCTAAATACTGGCGGTTCTTCCGACCCGGATGTTGCTCCAACCCTAAATTTCCTAGTCCTAAGCTGATTGGGAAACCCTATGCCCCGAAGGATCCGCTAGACGAGAGCGATGCAAGACCTAAGGAAAAGCCCGACAGAACTCTTATAGGAAACCCAAAAGGCTATAGACATGCTATAGGGGCCTCATAGACATGCTATAGAAACCCTCTGGGCATGCTACGGCAACCTGCAGGAAGCCATATTATATAGAAGCCGGCAGAAACCCTGTAGACCCTAAACCTTACGTGGAGGGTCGGGTGACTTAGACTTTTTTATAGGATATTTTAAAGTACCCTACTGTAAACGGAGTCCTAATTGCAAATGAGGCTTCAAAGTCACTACAAACTAAGTACTTGGAGAGGCAGGGGACTTAGTAAGTAGGTTATAAGTCGAGTTATAAGTACCCTAAATGGAGTTACCCTAATTATAACCCTACTTATAACCTACTTACTAAGTCCCCTGCCCATCCAAGTAATCCCTACTAAACCCCCATAGGCAAAAACCCTTCTGGCCTCCTATGAGTAACCCCAGAAGGGCCTGAACAACTACGGCTGATGACATTAATTCTGTATTGCCTTAATATGGGAAGTACCCTAAGGCTCCTGGACCCTCGTAGTGAGATCCCAAACCTTAGCCTTAGCCCCGAAAGCCCGAACCCTCCCCCAGCGAGCCCATGACCCTTTTGGGAGCCTAAGGGTATGGTATACTCCTTATTATGGGACATGCGGGATTCATATCATCAACCGTGGAACGAATGTTTGGGCAGTTGCAGGATAATTAGAATAGGGAGTCCTCATGCTACGTACGGGTAATTACGTCATAGGGTTTAGGAAACAAGATCAAACCCTAAAAAGTAAGGTAACACCGCCAAGGAACCGCCGGCGAAGGGGTATTAAAGCCTCTACTTGGAGGGGCAGGGGACTTAGTAGGTAGGTTGTAAGTAGGGTTATAATTGGATTAACTCCATTTAGGGCATTTTTAATTCTACTTACTAAGCCCCCTGCCCCTCCAAGTAAAGATACGCAGGGCTTACGCTCTTCTCATTGGCCCTTGGGCCCAGCAAGCCTCGGTTTAGGGTTGAGGGTTTAGGGTTAGCTAGGGTTTAGGGTTTAGGGTTTATAGGGTTTAGGGTTTATAGGGTTTAGGGTTTAGGGTTAAGGCTAGCTCCTATAGTAAAGTTAAAGGCACCTCATAAGAATCCTAAGTATGAACTCATATAAAAACCTAGCTTTTAACTGTTGAGTCGAAGGGACCCTTTAATGGTACCTCACATAAACTCTGGATGCGAACCCTTAGTCGAGCCTGACAGTAACCCTCAAGGAAACCCTTAACGTGCGTAAGCCTTGGACCCCTTAACGGAACCCCATACAAACCCTGAACGGGAAGACCTGTATCCTACATCCCTGAATCCCTGCGCCCAGACCCCCGGGAGGATCTAGAAAGTAGATCCCCTAATTTGGGGCCCTATACTACTAAGGTACTTTATAGGAACCCCCATTAAGAATCTACTTTTTGGATCCTCCCGGGGGTCTGGGGGTATAAGCAGAGGGACTCTTCCCCGCCGTCGAAGTCGGGATTGAACTCGGCACCGCCCGTGGGCTCCTCCATTTTGACTCCAGATTCATAATAAGGGTAAAACTAGGGGTACTCTAGGGCTCCTTGAAAGGATCCATAAGGGTACTATAAGGGTTCTATAAAGGGTTTAGGGTTTAGGTTTCCGAAAATTAAGGGTACCTTATTTTGGGGTCCTTATAATCAGGATCCTGCTATTTATAAGGATACTATATTAGGGTCCCCTATTTTCGGAAACTCCCATAAAAGTCGTCTAACCCCGTCGTCGCCTAGTCGCAGCGACTCACATTCCACTACCACTATGGAATTAGGTCCCAGAACATCATGATTAGGATGGTCCTTTGGGGCCTGCTTCCAGAATGGTTGCATATACGAACCCTCTGCAAAATCATACCGAAGCCCGTGGATCCTGACGAACTCATGCGAAGCCTCTCACACGAAACGCTAAACTGAAAACGCCCAGCCCTGAACCTCAACAGCCCTGAAACGTCTGGTCATGCTGAAAACACTCTATAAAACCCCTAAACCACCAAATATTATACAACCCTTAGAATCATCATAGCAATACTATTTTTAGTATTCTCTATAGAATACCCAAAGGGTCCAAGTACCTAATTATCATATACTCTCCAAAATGGTAACCTACATAACTCTTATCCCAAACCCGAGTACCTGATTATTGGGTGCTTTGGACCCTTAGGGATATTAGTAGGCTCTCTTCTTCAACAGCCGGGCCGCAAAAAGTTCAAACTTTCAAAAATAGAGCTAATATAAAAGGCCAAAAAGTCTAAAGTTCCCCTGTTCAATATCTAAGTAGGAATCCTCCAGGACCTAAACCCTAAATCCTAAACCCCTAAACTCTAAACCCTAAACCCCGAAGAATCCTCCAGGACGACTTGGAAGCGATCGCTCCGCTCGCCTCTCTTCTTCGGCAGGATGGTCAGCCTCACTCGAATCAAAGGGGAAAAGGAGGGACCCTTAATGGGGACCTATAATGGGCTATATAATGGGTATATACTGGCCATATTATGGGGTATATACCTAGGGGTCCTTATTAAGGGTCCCTCCTTTTACCCTCACTCGAGCCCTACTTAAAGGATCATGGGACTTAGTAACAGGGGTTCCTTAAAGGGCTCTTTAAAGGGATCTATAGGGTTCCTTAAAGGGATCTATGGGGTTTAGGGTTTAGGGTTTAGGGTCTACTTAAAGGATCATGGGACTTAGTAACTGGGGTTATAATTAGGGTAGCTATACTTATAACCTCACTTGGGGTACTTATAACCTTACTTACTATGTCCAATGACCCTCCAAGTAAGGGTCCCAGGTATCTCCTTAGGAGGGTCCGGAAAGTCCTAGGGAGAGTCCTTGGGTCTCTTTGGGGTCTCAGAAATCTTCAACTTTGAGGTTTCCCAATTTGTTAGGAACCTTAAGGAGGGCACTTTTGGGGCGAAGAGATTGGGGTTTCTATAAGGGTACCTTTAAGGGGCTCCTCTAGGGGCTCTATGGAGAGGGGGGGGGTTTAGGGTTAAGGGGTTTAGGGCTTTAGGGTTTGGGGGTTTAGGGTTTCAGGTTCAGGGGTTTAGGGTTTGGGGGTTTAAGGTTCAGGGTCGACATGACTAGCACGGGGATGCCCAATAATGGCAAGTTTCACAGGCCTGGTTGAATTGCGAGAAAAATGTAGGAGCCTTAATTATTAGAACAAGATTTTCGGGCCCATCTTTCTATAATCATAAAAAGGAACCCCCCAAAACAGTACCGGCAATTATTTCGGCCCCAATAGTCCAAAAGTATGTCACATTAAAGCAGCTTGGGGCAGAGGCTTTGGGGAAAGCCTGATGGGGATACCTTTTTATGCGACCTTACAATATGGATCCTACTATGGGTCTATGCCCCTATAAGGGTGCATGTGCCCAAGTAGTATTTACTTTGGTCTTAAAGTAGTCCCTATACAGATGGAGGGATGGAACGGTGGATGATATTGCATTACCCTAAGGACCCTAAACTATGGGAATTATGGTATATTCCTTATTATGGGTCATGCAGGATCTATATCATCAACCGAAGCATGCCTATTCATTGTTCCCCAGGCAGTAGGTAACTGTAAGGGTTCTTCAAGCTGGCCCGGCCAATCTCCTCTGCAGCCTTTACCAAGACTATACTGAACTTAGAACCCTAGCAAACATTTACAATTTTTTAGCTGTTTCTTAGGGATTATAATAACCGAAAATTAAAAACTATTTCTAAATACCCCTAAGAAGAGGGCATGGGGTTTATGGTTGATGAATGTGTGTAGATACTGTCGGTCGACATCGTCCTGCATGACCTCAAGTAGTCTGCCCCATGTCAAACAAGGACACCTCGGGTTCTGGAGACTACACGCAACTTAGTAAGTAACCTAGGACTACAAAAAGGGAATAAGGGTACTACTGGGCATGCTAGTACAAGGCTTTTCCTCAAGGCTAAGCAAAAGCCACCGGACCCTAGGTTATGGCGAAGTGTAGAAGAGTTCCTATGCTGCTCTCACACTGAGGGCACGCAAGCTTTGAGGGAGATCGGGTGGTGGATAAGGCTGCAGCATGATTTCTGCCACCTGCACGCCGTCGCGGAATTGCACCTGCTCTCAAACCAAGAGGGCCCACATATGCCACTATTTGGGACTTAGGTCCGCCAAACCCGTGATAAGGATGAGGCCTTGTTCCAGAATACTAGTAGTAGACGTCGTCGTCGTCGTCGTAGTAGTAGTAGTCTAGAATTTTGGTGCTTCTCTGATTCTGTGAAAATTCAGCAATTACCTGCAAGTGGCTGCTGGGTCTTGTGACAGCTTCCTTTGAGGGATCATTTTTGGGTTCCCTGTAAGCGGTCCTTGGAAGTTTCCGAATGGGTTCCTTTCAGGATTCGAAAAGGATCCTACTGTGGGTTTACGGTTGATGATAGAAATGCTGCATTACGAAAGGACTCTAAACTATGGGAATTGTGGCATATACCTTATTATGGCAATCCAGGATTTATATCAGCAGCCGTAGGGTTCAGGGTTCCTCGCGAGGTCCTCTTCTCTGGTGGGTCCTTGCATTCGGCTGCATTGCTGGGAAGGCATTCCATTGAGGGCGCTCGGCAGCAATGTCTGTGAAGGAATAGGACCCCCAAGCCCTAAACCCCTAAACCCCCAAACCCTGAACCCTAAACCCTAAACACCTAAACCCCCAAACCCTAAACCCTAAACCCCTAAACCCCTAAACCCTAAACCCCTAACCCCTAAACCCTAAACCTTAAACCCTAAACCCGAAACCCCAAACCCCAAACCCTAAACCCTAAACCCCTAGACCCCAAACCCTAAACCCCTAAACCCCAAACCGTTCCTCCAAGATCTGCAATGAGCGCGACTGGTCAATGCTGAAGCGGTGCAAGGAACGCAGGTGGGCCTGGCCTGCGTTCGGCTGGCGGGACCACTTCAACGGGAATGCGTGGTCCGGCGTGCCTGTAATTTGGTGCAACGCCGTGTCAAGAAGTGCGCCAGCCTGGCGATCAGTCTCACGAGACTGAACAGCAGCTATGGAAAGCAGAGGGTCAGTGTCATGCGTTGAGAGCAGGCCAAACCAGCGGTACGGGAAGGCAGCTCGAGGCAGGTGCAGAGCTTCTGGCCCTGACCCCCCGGGAGGATCCAACCAGTAGATGGGTTCCTATAAAGTACCCTTGGTAGTATAAGGCCCCAAATTAGGGGGGATCTACTTTCTAGATGCTCCGGGGGTCTGGGTAATTGGTGGCTTCGGGCAGTGGTAGGGTTTGGGTTTTTTGGGCTAGGGCTAGAGGGCTTCAGAGAGCTTACGCATGCCCAGACCCCCCTGGGGAGGATCCGATCTGAAAAAGGCAAACCCCGTGATTTAGGACCCCAACTACGAAAGTCTACTTGATAGGAAACCCACTGAAGAGATCTAATTACTTTCTAGATCCTCCCGGATGTTTGGGGAGTATTCAAGCCCTTATAAGCTAAGACCGAAGGGTTTGCTGTGTAGGAACTGGGCATCTGCATAATGAAAACACGCTTCTCCTTACGCTACAAGGACATGACAGCAACAACTGCAGCGCAATACTAAATCAAGACAACTTCAGGAAACTTTGAAGCTAGTGTAGAGCAGAAGACCCTGCGAGACTGTCTCAGACCGCGAAGACACCTTATGAAATCCAAGGAAAGTCTTAGCCTGAATGCTCCATAAACCCAAGTAGGCCCTTAACCCTAAATCCTAAACCCTAAAGTCCTAAACTCTAAACTCTAAACTCTAACTCCTAAACCCAAACTAAACCCTAACTAGGCCCGTAACGGTGAGCAAGTCCTCAGCCCTTCTGAATCCGCGTTGTGACGAGGCCTCACCCTCATCCTCTTCGTAGTCGAAGCCTTCCCCAGAGGCTCCCCATATATACTTCCTTTACCCAAAGGCTCCATGTACCTTTATAGTAGATACTTAAGCCTCAAAGGGGTTCCTATGTAGGTACTTTAAGGCCCAAGTATATACTACATGGGTACATGGAGCCTTAGGGTTAAGAATGCCCTCAAGGGTGCCTTAGGACATTGTTTATCGGTTTAGGGTTAGAGGGGTATCCCAGAGGCCCCACGTACACTACCGATTATGGAGCCAGGTCCCTAAAACCGTGATAAGAATGGTGTTTTGGGACCTAAGTCCATAATGGTAGTATATGCGGAGCCTTATACCCTAAACCCCATAAAACCTAAACCCTAAACCCTTAAGCCCCTAAACCCTTAAGGGAACCTTATATGTGGAGCCTCTAGGAAACAGCACAGGGTTTAGGTGCTTCTGGGGACTCAGGGCTCCTTGGAGGACCAGATGAACCCGAACCAAAGGGTCCAAGTACCTAATTATCATATACTCTCCAAAATAATAGCCTACATAACTCTTATCGCAAACCCGAGTACCTGATATATTGCGTGCTTTGGACTCTTAGGGATATTAGGAGGCTCTCTTCTTCAACAGCCGGGCCGCAAAAAGTTCAGACTTTCGAAAATAGAGCTGATATAAAAGGCCCAAACAGTTTAAAGTTCCCCTGTCTACTATCTAAGTTAAGGTTCATAATATACCATTCAGGGATCCACAGTATGAGGGTGAAGGGCCTCTGCTGTTGACGGTCACTTGGTCCTTAAGGTTTAGGGTATGTTAAGTACTTTGGACTTTAGGAATATACCCTAACCTACCAAAAGCTACTTTTTGGTAGTGTCCCGAGAAATTCCATAAGAGGGTTGATGATAAGAACCTACCAAAAAAGTAGGGTTGGTAGGTTAAGGTAGGGTGTAGAGGCCTGTTGGATGTTTATAGGGCGGTTGGAGAGGAGGTTCAGCCGTGTTCGATCCTTGTAGGGCGTTTGAGGACTCCAAACAGATGCGATAAAGAGCTCTATGAGGATGTAGGGTTGGGGGTGATGAGTCGGAGCTGAAGGATAAATGACTTGGGTTTAGTGTTTAAGGTTGAGAAGAGGGTTGACAAAGCGTGTCTGATTTAAACTTAAACTTAGGCGTGCGACCGGAAAGAATGCCACACGTCATACGACTCCTGGCCTTATTTGGCACAACACTCCTACGGTTGATGATATAAACCCTGCATTACCCATAATAAGGAATACACCATAATTCCCATAGTTTAGGGTCCCGAAGGTAATGCAGGATTTATATCATCAACCGTAGCATTAATACTTGCAGCATACAGCTCTTATCATTCCCAGCCTCCTGCCCTCAAATCCCACATGCCTGAACGATGTAACCACGAAGCCCTGAAGCCACAACCCCCAAATCCTAAACCCTAAACCCTAAACACCCCCCAAATCCTTATCAGAAACACACAAACCGAAATCCCGAGCCTAAGCCCGAAAACCTAAGCCCTAAACCCTACGAGCCCTGAACAACAACACGGAAGTGTCCCAAAGGGTCCAAAGTAGCTACATAGTAGAAGTGGGTTTTCTATATTAGGAATCCTTATTATGGTTTGGGAACGTATCCCCCGTAACAGTACCTAGGACCCGTTGGGTGTACCTTAATAGGGACCCCCAAAAGCACATAAGCATAAGCCTTTTGTCGGGACATCCCTGCCTTAATTCGGCTTTATTATAAAGGGGTCTATATGGGATATTCCTGTCCTGATTTTTGCTTATGTGTTTTTCTTACTTCGCCAATAAGCCAGGGAAATAAAAGGTTAAACTTTCAGATTACTACTAAGATATATAAAGCCAAAAAGTTTAAAGGTTGGGTATTGGAGAACTAAGTTTTTCGGGCCCTACTTAAAGGGCCCGGAAAGATCGAGCCTGGAATGGCTGAGAGTTGCTCAAGTCGGTAGGTACAGGTGACCTTACCTGAGCGCAGAGTCTCCCAGGGTCCCCAAAGCTTCCAAAATTCCCTCAGCTAAGGAATAGAACTTAGTAAATTATAGTAGGATTCCTAATACGATTTAAGGTATATTCCTTGATGAAGGAATATACCTTAAATTATAGTAGGATCCCGAATAAGATTTAAGGTATAGTATATTCCTTAATTTTAAGGGATTTTGGAAGGCCTGGGTCCCCAGTACCCAATACTTGAAGGGTCGGGGAGAAATCTAGTAAGTAGGCAATAACCCCAAGGGTCCAAAGGACCCAAGAATTAGGTACTCGGTTTTAGGATAGTAGCTATGTAGGCTAAGATTTTGGAGAGTTAATATGATTATTAGGTACTTAGACCCTTGGGGTAAGTACCCCTAGTGAGATCCTAATTGCGGTTATGGTACCTGCAACTCTATACAACGACTACTTGCTAAGTCCCCCGACCAATCCCAGAGGCTCCATATATACTGCCATGATTGGATTAGGTCCCAAAAACCATCATAAGAATGGCCTTCTATGGGACTTATGCCAATAATGGTAGTATATGTGGAGCCTCAGGAATACTGCACACAAAAGCACTGTATGAAGCTAGAGACACAGAGAGAGAGAGAGAGAGAGAGAGAGAGAGAGCACTACGGCAGGTTCAGGTATGACTCGCCTGTAGAATCAGGTAACCCATCTGCACAAGTAACGCCCACCGAATAGTGGCTGTTCCAATCGTGGTGATTGACAGCTGCATTTCGAGGTTTGCCCTGCCATACAGACACACAGTGCAAACAAGCAGCTGCGGCTGAATTAAAGGAAGGTCGTGCCACGGCTTTGCTTAACACCGTCATCTTGAAACATTGGAAAAGGCTCAACCCTTGACAAAATTCCGAAAACCACAAAACCCGTCAGCACCTGCACACCTTATGAACGCCAGAAGACCAAGAAAGCCTCGTAAAAAAAGAGCCAACCAAGAGAAATCAAACTATAAACGATACGGTTGGGTTAGCCTATCAAACTTTCTTAAAGTAGGTTGAGGGAAGAGGTATGTACTAAGTACCCCAAAGCTTGTATCTGGGTGGGTTTGGGGGTTCCTAACCCTAACCCCAAACCCTGAGATAAAACCCCAAATCCGAATAACTTATAGTTAACTCCCGAAGGCTCCATGTGCCCTTATAGTAGATACTTAAGTACCTATATAGGGACTACTTTGGGGCTTAAGTATCTACTATAAGGGTACATGGAGCCTTAGGGACTGCAAAACCGGCCTTCGTTGCCGTTTTTGCGCACGACCTGCAGGGCGCACATAATGAGGAAGAAGGGCGCTCTCCTATACTACGGTTTAGGCTTTACAGTGGATCCCAGAAAGTTGGAACATGGGTTTAGGAGGATTAGTGCTAGGTTCCCTGTACTTTACCTTAAGGGTATGAGGATAACGATGTTCCAACTTTCTGGCTTCTACTGTAGGGTTTAGGGACCCCAAAGCATCAGTCAGAGATTCAAAGAACAATTTTCGGGAATCTAAATCACATGGCACAAGGATCCTGGGTATGTTTTCAGCGATATTCCCACCCTCTTGAAACCCTAAACAAGTCTTATGAATCCCAGCAAAGCATATTCGCGCCCTCACAAGGCCCTAAACAGTACAATCTTATGAAACTCAACCCCCTCACCCGTAAACCCTTGAACCCTAAACCACACCTTATAGAACCCTAGCCTTAAAGGAACCCACTAAAGGCTCCGTATAGACTGCCATTATGGAATGAACAATTCTTAAACCCTAAACCCCTAACCCCTAAACCCAGACCCAACACCCAAAACCCTCAACCCTATACTAAACTACCGTTACTGGAATTAGAGGTCCTTACCCCGACCCCCGGGAGGATCTAGAAAGTAGATCCCCCAATTTGGGGCCCTATACTACTGAGGGTACTGTTTAGGAACCCCCATTAAGGGCTCTACTTTTTGGATCCTCCCGGGGGTCTGGGTAAGACCAACAAGGCGCCAGAAGAGTACGCTGCCTGCACGGGGATCTCCTGAAGCTCCGTCGTCGCCCGGATGACCAAGGAGTGTCGGCTAAAGGTGATGATCCCATACCTCGGGGAAGGTTTAGGGTTCAGGGGTTGTTAGGGTTTAGGGTTTAGGGTTATTAGGGTTTAGGGGGTTTAGGGGTTTAGGGGTTTAGGGCTTAGGGGTTTAGGGTTTTAGGGTTTTGGGTATAGGGTTTTGGCATCCAAAAAGTAGATCCCTTAGGGGGTTCCTGTAAAGTAATTACCCTTAGTAGTTTAGGGCCCCAGATTAGGAGATCTACTTTCTAGCTAAAGGTGATGATACCACACCTTGGGATTTAGGTTTGATACCATACCTCGGGGTTTTAGCTTAGGGTTTTAGGGTTTTTGGGATTTGGGATTTAGGGTTTAGGGTGTCTGTTTTAGGGCTTAGGGCTTCAGGGTTTTGGCTTTTGGGGTTTAGGGTTTCGATGAGGGTTCCTTCAAGGGTTTCTCTAAGGGGTACTTTCAGGTTTCCGGATGCCATACCTAGGAGTCTAGACTTTCCATACGGGTTCCGCTGACGGCCTCCGGCAAGCATTCTACTCTGACCCTAGGCATCAAAGGACTCATGCATTAAGGCTTTTGGGCCCGAAGACAACGCTATATAAGGCTTTCGGGCTACTTTAATGCCCAGGGTGAGGTGTTGTGTTGGGTTTCAGAGTTAGGAATTTGGGAGTTTCCGAAAATGGGGGACCCGAACATAGTACCCTAAATAGTAGGATTCTTAGAAATAAGAACCCCCAAACTACGGCACCCTAACTTTCGAAACTCCCATTTAAGCAAAAGCTGGACCAACGGGCACATGTAATATAAGGGCCGAAATAATCACCAGAAGGGGGCGCCACTAAGCATGCACTATACCCGGACCCCTAGGTTATCCCGAAAAAAGGGGCTCGCACCAAGTTCCTGGAAGTGCTTCATACTTTGCACTGGGTCTACTCAATAGTAGTCATGTACTCTCCCAAATACTAACCTGCATAACTCCTATCCTGAACCCGCTTGGAGGGTCGGGGGACTTAGTAACTGGTTATTTTAAGAACTTACAAGTACCATAACCCCAATTAAGGTCCCTTTTAGGATACTTATAAGACTACTTACTACCTACTTACTAAGTCCGCCGACCCTCCAAGCGAGTACCTAAGTACAATGGGCCCTTTGGACTCCTTAGGATAAGGGGGTGGGACTTGAGCTTCAGCGGCGTGGTCCCCGGATACGGGCTTTAGGGTTTAGGGGTTAGGGTTTAGGGTTCCCTTTGCCTAGACACCCCATCTGCTCTCTGTTCCCAATGTCTCCATGTAACCATATAGTAGGTACTTAGGCCTTGAAGTACCCATATATAGGGACCCCTTTAAGGCCTAAGTACCTACTGTATGGGTACATGGAGCCTTCGGGGTTATACCCCACCTTGGAGGGGCAGGAGACTTAGTAAGTAGGTTCTAAGTAGAGTTATAAGTACCCTAAACGGAGTTTCCAAAACTATAACCCTACTTATAACCTACTTACTAAGTCCCCTGCCCCTCCAAGAAGGGACCATGAGGGCTCTATCAAAGGGCCCAGTTTAGGGGCCTAGGTTCAGCGCAGCTAGGTTCCCAAGTGGTGTCATAGGCCTTATACAGCCAGCCTCTCCAGAAGCCTTAACAACAAATCCTGGGCTCTAAAGCCCTACACCCTGAATCCCTAAACCCCCAATCCTAAACCCTAAAGCCTAAATCCTAAACCCCAAACCCTAAATCCTAAACCCTAAAGCCTAAATCCTAAACCCCCAACACCTAAATCCTTAACCCTAAAGCCTAAATCCTAAACCCCAAACCCTTAGACCCTCAGCTCCTGAAGCCCTACTTAAAGGATCATGGGACTTAGTAACTAGGGTTCCTTACAGGGCTCTTTTAAAGGGATCTATAGGGTTCCTTAAAGGGATCTATGGGGTTTAGGGTTTAGGGTCTACTTAAAGGATCATGGGACTTAGTAACTAGGGTTCCTTGAAGGGCTCCTTTAAAGGGATCTATAGGGTTCCTTAAAGGGATCTATGGGGTTTAGGGTTTAGGGTCTACTTAAAGGATCATGGGACTTAGTAACTAGGGTTATAAATAAGGTAACTATACTTACAATTAATACTAGCCCCAATTAGGGTACGTGTAACCTATGTACTGTAAGTAGGTTATAATTGGGGTTATAAGTCCCCTAAGTGGAGGTATCCTAATTGTAACCTACTTATAACCTTACTTACTAAGTCCGCTGCTCCTCCAAGTAGATCCTAAACCCTAAACCCTATAGATCCCTCTAAGCAGCCCTATAGATCCCTTTAAGGAGCCCTATAGATCCCTTTAAGGAGCCCTATAGATCCCGTTAAGGAGCACTTGAAGAGCCCGTACTACGTCCCCTGATCCTCCAAGTAGACCCGCAAGCCCTTCCCATTATAGGATCCTTAAGGGAGGGTGGTTCAAGGGGGGTTTAGGGTTTAGGGTTTTGGGTTTTGGGTTTAGGAAGGGAGGGTATAAGGAATCCTTAGGGGACTGTAAGGGAACCTTAGGGAGTACCAGGGAGAATTGGGTTCACTAGGCTATATACCCACTTGGACCCCCCTCCCTTAAGGATACTGAAATTCGCACGTCCCCGCCAGGCGGCTCGTTCTCAAGTGGATTCCCATCATCATCCAAGAGCGGGATAGAAGGATCCTCGGAAACTAAGTCCCCCAGACCTTCCAAAATCCCTTAACTAAGGAGTATAACTTAAATTATAGTAGGATCCCCAAAAGATTTAAGGTATATTCCTTAATTGAAGGATTTTGGAAGGTCTGGGTCCAGACCCTCCATTGGTGACTCAATGGGGGCTTTAAATGCTTTAAGGGGCTTCAAAGAGGGCTTCGAGGGGCGTGAAGAGGGGCTTTACTCTACGGGGGTTCGGGGTTCAAGGTTTCGGGCTTTAGGGCTTAGGTTTTTTTGTGTATGGTTGGGGTTTGGGGACTTGTAAGACCCTCTGATAGGGTCTTTAAGGTTTGGCGCTTTGGTGTTCAAGGTCTAGGGCTTCAGGGTTTTGGGTTTAGGGCTAGGGTTTAGGTTTAGGGCTTAAGTTACCATGGTAAGGAAAGCCATGCTGTCATTTTCTAGAGATACCTACTAAGGTCACTTGAGTTAAGTTTGTTAACAAGAGCTAGTTCCCCAGGCTATATGGAGCGGCTCTTGGGGTTCAGGGCTTTAGGCTAGGGATGGCCTTGTCGAAGGTATTCGGTGCCGAATAAATGATGAGCCTTTCAGCGGCGAATAGTGTTGTCTCAGTGTTTTGCGTATGACAGTGTAGGGTTTAGGCTTTTTGGAGCTCAGAGCCCATATAGCACTCTTATAGAACCCTTAGAGGAACCCTTAAAACAGATCTGAAACCCCCTCCTGCTTTGAGAATCTGCGCTCGGAGGACATGTCCTCTCCATAAGAGCGGTCACCTGCTTGTCATAGTCCTCGGCGAAATCAGTTATCACGTGGTGATCGTAGCTCTTCTGGAGGATGCACAACTGAAGCAGATGCGCGCACGCCCGCGGGTGCGTCGTCAGCCACCCCACCATAACCCCGACATTCTCCTTCTCGGTTTTCTTCTCTCCAGAAACTTTCTCTTCCCCAAAGGGTCCTATGTACCGATATAGTAGAATGTAGGGTTTCCATATTAGGAATTACTATTAATTCTGGGAAGTATCCCCCGTAACAGTACATTGGACCCTTTGGGTTCATGCTCCATCACGCCAATCTGTGCCATGAGGAAGTACCTCGTCTTGAAGGAAGAACCTACTGAAGGCAATCCGTCGCACAGCCAGAGTGGCAACTTCCGATCCAGACCGCACAGTGTCAGCTTCAAAGAATCCATAGGATCCATATCTACAAAAATATCCTGGGGTTCCTTTAAAATTAAAAGGGAACTATAGGGATACCTTGAAGCGGCTCCTTCAAGGGATCTACTCCATGTCGACCACATGGTCTAAAGAGCCACCTCACCCTAAGGCTCCATGTACCCTTATAGTAGATACTTAGGCCTTAAAGTACCTATATAGGGACTACTTTGGGGCTTAAGTATCTACTATAAGGGTACATGGAGCCTTAGGGATTGACTTCAGGTTCAACTTGGGGAAGAATAGAAGGAAGCAATCACCTGCGTCGTCTTGCATTGTCGAACAATGCTGGGTTGCAATCGCTCAACTTGTGAGTGTACCCTAAGAGCTCCGCTGCCTATATGGGAGTTTCTGAAAATCAGGGATTCCTTACTTTGGGATCCTGACAATAAGGATCCTACTGTTCACGGTGCTATATTAGGGTCCCGGATATTCGGAAACTCCCATATACCTTCGGTCTAGACTTTGAGGCTTACCTGTAGCCCTAAACCCTACAAAATAGTATGATATGATCCCTTGGTTTTAGGGTATGGCACCCAAAACAGTGGGCTATTGGATCTAGGTAGGGTCTGCGACCGTGAACCCGGAAGCATGAAATGACCGGAACACCAAAACAAGAAGAAATCCCTGGATTCGCTAATAAAAGCAGATCAGCGTTGAAGACTCCCCTCAAACAACGAACAGACAGCTAAAGCGTGTTGGACACCCGAACACCAACCGCTAAACCCTAAACCCGAACAGCACCAAGGGCCGCGACCGAAAGGTAGGTGTTCTCCTCTTCCAGCTCACCAGAACCCATCAAGTCCTCCTCATCCTGCTTCTATAGATTGGAGTTTAGGGTTGAGGGTTTAGGGGTTTAGGGTTTAGGGGTTTAGGATTTAGGGGTTTAGAGTTTACGGATTTAGGGGTTAGGGTTGGAGTTTAGGCTCAAGCTTGGGTTTTAGGGTTTGGGGTTTGGGGCAGGTGTTCAGGTCCAGTGAGCGAGACTTAGCATTAAGGCTTTATGGTCTAGGCACATTTTTCCCAAACGAGCACAGTGCCCCTGAGAGAAACAATAACGTCAAGTGCACATACAGGTATATGATATATATATATATATATATACATATTCTTGACGATTCTCAGTATATCTGTATACAAATATGTAAAGATGAGGCTTCATGTTCGAACTTGGCGAGCACTACGTTCAACAGGATTTTGGGCTCTCACGTTTTAGGCTTAGGGCGCAGATGCTTCAAGCTTTTCAACTCGAACTCGCCTTAAAGGCAGCCAGGTGGTGAAAAGCAGCCCTTCCAGAACTCAAGGCATTATCTTGAACAGAGCAAGCCCTAAACCCTGAACTCAAAGCCCCTACACCCTAAACCCCTCAACCCAACCCCCAAACCCGATACCCGAAACACTACACCCTCAAACCCATACCCTGAAGAACGGGAAAGACTCATCCTCGACCACTTCGTTGCTTTCGACGTTGGGGTCGTGCTTCTTCCGCCGACGACAGCAAGTGCAGCAAAGACCTCTTGCGACTGGTTTAGGGTTTAATTATGGGTTGAAGGGTTACCTGGACCCCAAATAACCTACCTTTTTTAAGGACTTATATGAAGAAATCATATTAGGGAGCCCTAAAAAGGTAGGTTCTTTGGGGTCCAGGTAGGGTTTAAGATCTACAGTTAAGGGGTTCGAGGCTTCGTGGTTTAGGGTTTCCGTCATCTTCGGACCCCTAATTTACAGTGTCCGCCCCTGTTGTGAGTATCATGGTAACCCAAAGAGTCCTACTTGGGTCCTTAATGTAAGGGCTCCTTAAAGGGATCTATAGGGTTCCTTAAAGGGATCTATGGGGTTTAGGGTTTAGGGTCTACTTGGAGGGTCGGGGGACTTAGTAACTGGTTAGTTTAAGGACTTATAAGTACCACAACCCCAATTAGGGTCCCTTTTAGGGTACTTATAAGTCTACCTACTACCTACTTACTAAGCCCCCCGACCCTCCAAGTATGTACTGTTATGGGGAATACTTCCCTAAGTCATATAAGTAATTCCTAATATGGAAGCCCTACATTCTACCATATCGGTACATGGGACCCTTTGGGTAACCAGGTGTTCAGAGAAAAGCAGTCTGACCCTCGCGACGACCTGGTAATATGATGCCACTCTTAACATGGCGGGAGACCATCAACTTCACCCTATGGTTGATGATATAAACCCTGCATTACCTTAAGGACCCTAAACCATGGGAACGATGGAATATTCCTTATTATGGGTAATGCAGGATTGATATCATCAACCGTACGGAGTCGAAGGGACCATGGCTCTATGACAACAGTAACGTTAGTAAGTCTATGCGAGATGAGAGGGATTGTAGTGCTGGTCCTTAGGGCTCCTTGTTGCATTGCACCCCCCCAAACAAAGCCTATGTACTCGAACTGTTAATGCCCTTTATAGAAAATCATGAGCCAGATGAACGCTTCAGCTCACATTTATCAGAAGCACTCGGTGGAGCTCTGGCCAGTCGTGTTCTTGCTTGTCCAGTACCCTAAACCCTAAAACCCTGGCAAAACGGAAGGATAAACTTTGAGCTTGTACAGGGTTGAAAGTACCCCGAAAAGCCTGCACGTCACCCAATCTGCGACTTCATATTAGCCCAGTGGTAGGTAGAAACCGCCTATACCAAAGGCTCGCAGGACAATTCCCAAAAGTGACAAACACCTATCAATCGTGTCTCGCACAAAATACTGACCGACAAAACCCTAAGCAAACCCTAAACCCCTAACCCGAAACCCAGATTCCTAGGTCCTTCGGGTGACCCCCTACCCAAACCCGAAGGCTCTAAGGACCCATGTAGAACGGCTTTGGGTCCCCCCAAACCATGATAGGTAAGGTAATATGGCTACCTAGGAGCTTTTACCCTATAAACCTCAACCCTGAACCGTACATCCTGAATCCCATATGGGTGGTTGTCAAAATTCGCCTCGGCCCCGGCCGAAGCCAGCCTAAGCAGACCCACTCCCGAACCACACCACACCACACCACAGGGAGGGGGAAGCAACCCACAACCACACCACACCACAGGGCGGGAGGAGGAACCATTGGGGGGGGGGGAGGGGGGGGGCCGGCCGAACCGGGATCATATATGACCTTTGAACCGCAGCCAAGGCACGTCGCACTTTTTGTGCGCAGCTGCGCTTCCCATGTCCATGTGCGGCATGGCCAAGCTCCCTCTCCTCTTATCCGGGTTTAGGGTTGAGGTTTTGCGGTTTTGGGTTTAGGGTTTGGGGTTTAGGGTTCATAATTCATGAACTTTAATGAACTTCCCACAAGAGGGTTTATAGAGTTTACAGTTTAGAGATTCAAAAATATTGCCACAGGTTTAAAGGCTTTTTCAGTTTGGTCTTTTAGGGTTCAGGCTTTAAGGATTAGGATTTAGGGATTTGGATTTAGGGACAAGGATTTGGGGATTAGGGTTTAAGGTTTGGGTTTGGTGCCATATCGTTGGGGTTCATGAAACTATGTAGTACATTTTCAGGCCTGAGATGGGTCCCACTATAGGTACTTTAAGGCCTAAACATGTGCTGCAGAGGTACATGGAGTCTTCGGGATAGGTTTAAAGTTTAGCTTGTGCGGCTTGGAAGGTCTACAGGACTTGAGGCATAGGGTTCTGACAAGGGCTCTATATAAGGGCTGCGCGAGGGATTTAAATTGTTTTCATCTTCAGGACTATCACCCACCCCCCAAGGACCTAAAACCAGCAACCAAAACCCTCTACCTTTATGAGCTACGACAGTTACGATAAGCCTTTTATTTCAATGTGTCCGAGTCTTGATGGTCTTGATATTGTCAGATTTACTAGCTTCCTGAACGGGATGTCCTTTTAAGAACTCTCAAAGCGAAACCGCGCTAACGGACCCTCGAAAGCCCTGCAAGAAGCTTGTTAAGACCCTCCAGCCCTCTACAACACTTGTAGTACCCGACCGATGAATGCCGACAGGACGGGAGCTTGCTTTGTAGTGATTCTGACCAAAGCCGAATAGGGGTCCCTATACGTACCGACGAGTTCTTTTTTTCAGAACCGATAGACAGGTAGGCTATGGTGGTTAAAGGTACCAAGACGGCGCATATAACCCAAATACCGTGCAGTTATGCAACTATGGGTTCCTCAAAACAATTATTGCTTTAACTGGTCTGTGGTGCTGAACTCTTTAATGGCAGTATCTTGTCAGCCCTCTAGGTAAAATATGCGAAGGGAGCTTATGCATTGACCTGCAACCAAGGTGTGACTTCAAGCTTCCAGAACACTCCTTTGTACCCACAAATAACTCTTGAAGCATATGGCTTTGATCAGGGTTTCAGCACATACAAAGCCTTCGAATTGGGGATTGGGTCCCGAATTCGAAGAACCGTAGCTTCGCTGTACTGGTGCTGCACTTACAAGGGTCCAAGCGACGCGTCGAGGTTGAAGTCAGAAATCAAGCTGAGATGAAATAATTGGACAATTGCCGCACACTTGCAGTAATTTAGGCCCCAACCAATGTATTTGCAAACCTATCTGAACTGCAATGCCTGGATTTGGGGACTGGGATATGTGTCCTTGGCCATCCGGGCGGCTGCGCGTTTGTTCTCCTCCTCCTCGCGCCTTGCGGATCGGGGGGGAGGTTTGGGATTCATGATGGCTGCTATGGTTGATGATATAAATCCTGCAGTAGCTTCAGGACCCTATAAACTATGGGAATTATGGTATATTCCTTATTATGGGTACTGCAGGATTTATATCATCAACCGTATGAAGCCTGAAACGCAGCAGCGCCTGAACGCCATCTACTGCCCTTAATAAACTCGCTCATATGCAGAGAGCCCTAAACCCTAAACCCTAAACCCTAAACCCATTGCATGCATTCCTCGAGTAAGCACTATCCCGCCCACACGAGGATTTAGGGTGCGGGGTTTAAGGTCCTTCCTTGGAGGGTGGGGGGGACTTACCCTAAGGCTCCATGTACCCTTATAGTAGATACTTAAGCCCCAAATTAGTCCCTATATAGGTACTTTAAGGCCTAAGTATCTACTATAAGGGCACATGGAGCCTTAGGGTTAAGTATAGTTCTTCTATGGAGTAATTAGTACCATAACCCCAATTCGGATCCTACTTACGGTACTTACAACTCTACTACCCACTTACAAAGTCCTCCGACCCTCCAAGTACTGAGTATCCTTTAGTGAGGTGATACGGTTGACGATATAAATCCTGCATTACCCATACTAAGGAATGTACCATAATTCCCATAGTTTAGGGTCCTCAAAGTAATGCAGGATTTATATCACCAGCCCTATAAACCCGATAGATCCCTTAAAGGAACCCCTTAAAGGTACCCTTATAGGTCCCTTTAAAGGAACCCTAAGATTTATAGCATCAACCGTAGCAGGGTCGCCTTGGGTTTTGGGGTCTTCGGTATGCCTGCTGCTGTAAACCTACTAAGGCTCAAAATAGCCGAAAAGCCTAACATAGTATGGTCTTTGGGCCCAAAAGCCTTAAAATATGAGTCCTTAGAGCCTAAGGGTAAACCCTAAGCCCTAAACCCCAGACCCCTAAGCCGTTGTACCCCTTGAAAAACAGGTACGTAGGTTATTCTTGAATCTCTAGGTTCCCAAACCCGGCTTGGTTGACCGGTGTTGACAGGCTGAGGAGGAACTAAGGCTGAGCTTCATCTAGTCTGACGGGTCCAACCTCACTTGTCGGTGACACCAAAAAAGGCTGCAACTCCTCTTCCTTCAGAGATGTAGACTTCTGACTCGAATGACTCCTTCTCCGTCGACTGGACCAGCGTGACCGTGTCCACGACGGTGAGAGGCTCGTTGCCTGCCAGGATTCTGTCACGGCAAACGATCTCGAAGTTGCAACTCAGTCGCCCCATGGCAGAGCAAGCTCTGGGCTGGCTGCGGAAGCCCGAAAAACCCAGAGCGGCAGCCCCTCGCGCCCGGCCAACATTGCACGACTGCTGAAGACCACCAAGAGCGTGCAGTCGCACTTTTTCTTGACGGTGATGCAGCTGCAGTCCAGGGAATTCACCCGGAAGGTCTACTGGCTCAGGGATAAGATGAGTTCACTAAGTTCTTCGTACTGTTGATGGATGAAGTCCTGCATGACCCTAAACACTCTAAATTATGGGAACTTTGGTATATTCCTTATAATGGGCAATGCAGGATTTGTCCATCAACAGTATGGATAGGGTTTAGGGCTGAGCACCCATAGGCTTAAGTTCAACTGACACCTTCTTCTCACTGGCCCAGAACCCAAGAGAATAAAAGTTGAAACTTTCAGAGGCGACTACCTTATAAGTTAAGAATCCCAAAAGTTGAAACGTTGAGTTTACAGCCAATAAGTCACCCTACTGTAGGTAACCCTAAACCCTGAACCTTAAACCCTGAACCCTAAACCCTAAACCCCCTAAACCCCCTAAACCCTAAACCCCTAAAACCTAAACTCCTAAACCCTAAACTCCTAAACCCGTAAACCCTAAACTTCTAAACCCTACACCCCTAAACTCCCAGACCTCTAACCTCCTAAACCGCACACCCCTAAACCCGTAAACCCCTAAACCCGAAACGCCTAAACTCCTAAACCCCGAAGAGGCAGCCTCAGGCCTCGAACCTACCTTAAGGCTCCTGGACCCTCGTAGTGAGATCCCAAACCCTAAACCATCTTAAGAACAAGCCCCCTTAACCCTACACCCTAAACCCTAAAGGCCTCCTCTTCTCTTCCGGATCTAAATCCTGTCATCGCCACCACGGGAGTTGACGGGTTTAGGGTTTAGGGTTGAGGGGTTTGTTTTCTAGGGATTTCCTTAACAAGAAACCTACGTTTTTAGGGACGTATATAAAGAGCTCATATTAGGCCCTAAAAAGGTAGGTTCCTTAGGGTCCAGGTAGGGTTTCAGGGATTTAGGGTTTGGGGATTTGAGGTTAGAGCCCCTCGAGGCTGAATAAGCCGCCCTTTCTTGAAGGGCCCTGATTCCAACCTGGGGATCAAAATAGCCCAAAAGCCTTATACAGTATGGTCTGGTCTTTGGGCCCAAAAGCCGTAATATATGAGTCCTTAGATCCCTGGCTAGATCCCTGGGGTTAGGCTCCTACTCGAAATTCCTGAAATTACCGTTCAAGCTAGAATTCGTCAATCCGGGGTCTACTTTACCCAAGCATCTAACAATCATCCTCCCGAATACTAACCTATTAAACTACTACCCTAAACCCAAGGAACTAATTGTTAAGTCCTTTTGGATTTTGGACTCTTGCTTACTACCCCCCCCCATAAGCCACAGAAATAAAAGGGTAAACTTTCCGATTCCTACTAAACTATAAGATCCCAACAAGTTCAAAGGTTAGGTATTTTGGATCTAAGCTTAGCTGCCTGCAGCTACTCTCAGAAGCTGCAAACCGAGGTATCCCTGACAAGGATACCCTTGCTCGTATGGTTCAGCTTGGGAAAAGAGCACGGTTTAGGGTTTAGGACGCCAGGGTAGTACTGGGAAGGGTTTGGGTTTCAGGGTGGTGTGGCTACCCCACATACCAAGATAACATCACAAGCCGAAACGCTGGCCAAGAGATTCCCCACATCACAAGCCGAAACGCTGGCAAGAGATTCCCCAGACTGCCGCCAACCATTGACCGGAATCCCTGAAGCGTAGCCCAAGCTGTTCCCTACGGTTGATGATATAAATCCAGCATTACCCATAATAAGGAATATACCATAATTCCAATAGTTTAGGGTCCTTAAGGTAATGCAGGACTCATATCATCCGCCGTAGGGATCCCAAACCTTAGCCCCAAAACCCCAAAATCCTCCCCCAGGAGGCCCATGACCCTCTTAGGAGCCTTAGGGAAGTCCCTAAACCCCTATACCCTATATATATATATATATATATATATATACCCTATATACACCCTGATTAAACCCTAAACCCCTAAAGATCCCTTTAAAGGAACCCTTGAAGATCCCTTCAAAGGACCATCTTAAGAGCCTTAGGGTTCACCCTAGTTGAACCAGAGCACCCCTCAATCCTCAGCCCTACACCATAGCGGGAGTTTCCGACAATAGGGGACCCTAGGGGTTCCTTTAAAGGGATCTTTAAGGGTTCGTTAAGGGTACTATAAGGGGTTCTATAAAGGGTTTAGGGTTTGGGAGTTTCCGAAAATTGAGGCTACCTTATTTTGGGGTCCTTGCAACTAGGATCCTACTATTTAGGGTACTATATGAGGGTCCCCCGTTTTGGGAAACCCCATATGCAGTAGAAGCCCAACAGTAGGAAACCCCGTCGCCTCAACCCTAATGTATGGGGACTCCCAGCACTATTTGGCCTTAATCCGGTGTCCAACTTTCAGGAGTTTACTATAAGTTAAACCCTAAACCCCTAAACCCTAAACCCCTAAACCCTAAACCCTAAAAAGACTATAAGCCCCTGAAGCCGAAACCGTGAGCCTTCTATGTTAGACCAACGTTAGTTGGAGGATCAGGGGACTTAGTAAGTAAGGTTATAAGTACCCTAATTGGGCTTAGAAGTAAATATAAGTATAGTCACCTGATTTATAACCCTAAGTACTAAGTCCCATGATCCTTAAAGTACGGACGAACGGTATCAACAAATTGAAACCAGCTGCCACTAAGGGCAAGGGTTTCGTAGCATAAGGGTGTTAGTAGGGCACTGACTCTGGCTCTTAGGGTATACCAAGCTGCGAAAGACAGTCCTCCTCCCGGAAGTTCTCCACCTCCGCCGGTGGCGGTTTCCAAGCCCAAAAGACTAGTTCATTGCTGGGATAGGATTAAAAATGTACATTTTTATTCCTTATTGGGTTTAAGTACCCATAAAAACTTAAACTGTTACCCAACTACGACAAAGGAGACCCAGAAGCATAGGTCCCTGATACTTGTGGGACCCTGAAAATTTGGACTTCCGAGAACACAGAAGAAGGCTGATACTCTTGCTCCCAAGGAGATGCCGGGAGCCCCATGCCTACTTGGAGGGTCGGGGGACTTAGTAACTGGTTATAAGTAGAGCTATAAGTACCCTAAATAGAGTTACCCCAATTATAACCCTACTTATAACCTACTTACTGAGTCCCCTGCCCCTCCAAGTAGAACCCCAAGACTAAACCCGTAAACCCAAAGTCCCGGAAACCAGCATCCTATACACCAAACTCTAGAACCCTGAAACTAGAACTCCCGAAACACTCTGTAATAACGCTAAACGAACCCTTAAAGGAAAATCGTTAGTTAAAGGAGCCCCAAGCCGGACAAAGGAACCTCCAAACCTTCTACCCTAAAAGGCACCCCACACCCTTAACCCTACGGTTGATGATATAAATCTTGCATTACCTTAAGGAGTCTAAACTATGGGAATTATGGTATATTCCTTATTATGTGTAATGCAGGATTTATATCATCAACCGTATGTCCCAAACCTCCAACTCTGAACCCTAAACCCTGACAGATCCCATATAGGGTCCTACACCCTTAAATACCCGAAACCCTAAATGGAACCCGAAACCATAAAAGGAGCCCTAAACCCCGAACCCCAAAGGGCATCCTGAAAAGAACCCTAGAAGGCCGAGTTGCTTTAAACTTCTCCAGCCAGGTCTTGGGTCCTTGGTCCTTCGGTTGATGATATAAATCCGGCATTACCCATAATAAGGAATATGTGGGAATTATGGTGTATCCCGTATTATGGGTCATGCAGGAGTTTTATCATCAACAGTTCTGCTGTTTTCTGAGTTGGGACTTGGATTGAGGGTTTAGGGCCCTAGGTCCTTCTGCTGATCTTGAATTTGCTGTGCTGATGCCGGTTGATGATCGAAATCCTGCATTACCTTGAGGACCCTAAACTATGGGAATTCTAGTATATTCCTTATTATGGGTAATGCAGGATTTATATCATCAACCGTGCTCGCTGTGTTTTGATGCTTCAGTTTGGGGGCTTAAGCCCCTTGGTCCGTTTGGGTGTTTGGCGTGTTGGTGCTTCGGGGTGTACTTAAGCCCGAAAACCCTATCAGCCCTATAAGCCTATAAACACTCTCTTAGTTGCTGAGATCATAAGCCCCCCAAAGTGTACACTTTTTGTTTTATAGTGGGTGGTATTATCAAAAAAGTGTAAAGTGTATCCACTCAGCTACTATAGTGAACCCCAGAAAGTTGCAACATTGATTAAGGATGATTCATGCTGGGATTACCTAAATTTTACCTTACGGGCAGGTTGATAGTGATGTTCCAACAATTGGCTTCTACTGTAACGTTTTCGTCTGTTAAGAGGGTGGGTGAAGAGTTGGTATGTTGGGTGCTTGCTTTAGGGCCTGGAAAAGGCTGCGAAGTCCGGGGTTCTCAGAAATTCTTGCCGGGATGAAGCCTTAACAGAGTCTTAGTAGTACTTAATTCTGCTTATAACCAAGATGATGATCATATATAATCTTGAATACACACAGTCACAACCATAATGACATCAAAGATAAAAGCACGAATAAGACTAACAAGAAGGTTGCGCATGGAATCGTGGTGCGGTTCGTTGAACATGGTTCTGGGGTTCACGGTTCTCCGTTTTCGGGCTCACAAGGACCCCGACTAACCTGCCCGTGTTTGGCTTCCCCCTTATGATTTGCTTGAGCAAGAAAGTCCTCGACCAGGTAGGTCAGTCGGGATTAGGTAGGAGTGCGGGATACGTATTCAATGTTTTTAGACACTGATACGGCCTGCATACAATCCTAATCTGGTGAAGAGCTGCGCAACCAACATTTAGGCTTTAGGGTTTAGGGTCTACCTTAAGGCTCCTGGACCCTCGTAGTGAGATCCCAAACCTTAGCCGCCCCCAAAGCCCAAACCCTCCCCCAGAAAGCCCATGACCCCTTTGGGAGCCTTAGGGTAGATACAGGATCCAGATCGCAAAGTCTCCCTTCTGTCCTACTATTCGGGAGTTTCCGAGAATGGGGGCCCTTTTTTGTACCCTATATAATAGGATCCTTGTTATAAGGACCCCGAAACAAGGTACCCCTAATTTTGGGAGACCCGATCGAGTCTTAGGGTTCAGCCCAAATCCCTACAGGCGCGTCGAAGCAGGGCCCATCAAACCCGAAACCCCCAGGGGTCGAAACGACCCGAGAACTATGTATTCGGTTTTGGGATAGTCGTCTTTAGGGTTTAGGGTTTAGGGTTTAGGGTTAGGGTTTAGGGATGTAGGTTAGGATTTTGGAGAGTCTGTGATTATCGAGTATGCCCAGTAACCTAGGATTTAAAAAGGCCTCCCTTTTAGTATTGGGTAACTTAATAATAATAAGGAACCGAGGACTACAAAAAGGGAATACAGTAGAAGCCAGAAAGTTGGAATATCATTATCGTAACCCCTTTAAGGTAACTTATAGGGGATCCTACCATTAATCCATATTCCTACTTTCTGGAGTTCCCTTTAAGGGTACTACTGCGCTAGTTCTTGCATACTTGGACCCTCGGGGAAAGACCACTGACATCCCTTGGAAGCATTCCGTAAACAGCAGCGGAACGGTGAAGTACCATTCACCCAAAGGCTCCATATACCCATATAGTAGGTACTTAGGCCTCAACGGCCTTAACGTACCCAAGACTCCCTAGTTCTTAGTAGGGAATGGGGGAGTGGGTTACATTCACCCAAAGGCTCCATGTACCCATATAGTAGGTACTTAGGCCTGAAAGTGCCCAAATAGGGACCCCCCTTTAAGGCCGAAGTACCTATTTTTTTGGTTTATGGAGTCTTAGGGTCAGGGCCTAGGTGGTTTAGGAAGCTAGGCCCTTAAGGAGGGTATTTCAACCAACAGCTTATGTAACCCCTGTAAGACCTTATAACCACCATGAAAAACAGAAAAGTCAAGCCTCCAAAATGAAACCCTAAACCCTAAACCCTAAACCCTAAACCTGGACCCTCACCTCTAAACAACCCTCAACCCAACACCCGAGAATAATATAAATGCTTAACCTGAACCACTACCCTTAATTGAGGGCTCTTAGGGTTCCTTTAAAGGGATCTATAAGGGTTCCTTGGAGAGGTCCACATGGTTTAGGGTTTAGGGGTTTTAGCGGTTTAGGATTTATAGTAGAAGCCAAAAAGTTGGAAACCCCATAGCCTCAATCCTTAAGAGTAATGTATAGGGAATCCCAGCACTATTTGGCCTTCATCCGGTTTCCAACTTCATGGAGTTTACTGCAAACCCCTAGCCAACCCGAAACAACGGCTGAAAGCAACCCTTTGGGAAGCACTGTGCTGGTCCTCCAACTCACCCCCACGGCGCGGGCAACACTTGGACCGCATATTCGCGATGGTCAAGATCTGAGCAGGATGTTCCGAAAGGGTCCTAGCGGTTGATGATATAAATCCTGCATGACCCATAATAAGGAATATACCATAATTCCCCCAAGGACTACAAGTATGTAGGTGCTTTGGACCCTTTCTTGTTGCAAGGTGTTGCAGGGATAGATTTAGTTGAGGATTTACGAGCTAAACCTGAGGGTCCAAAGTATCCGTTATACAGGTGTTTTAACTTTAGGGTCGTCTTCGAGTGGGCAGGTAGGCTGAGATTACAAGAAAGTTTATCAAACAAGTATTATAATTAATGTGTTGGCCCTAGGGCTTGCAAGGAAGATGCTCTTAAGAAATAAGTCTAAACCTTTAAAACCCCTAAGCACCAAAACCCAACCGAAACATCTAGAATCTTAAAACCCTGGAACCTAAACCCTAAACCCCAAAGCGCTAACCCCGAGGGCTCCGAACCCCGACTTTGATAGAGCCCGCATACGCAGAGGCTCGATATATAGTACCATTGTGGAATTAGGCCCCAAAAGACCATCATTATCAAGCTTTGAGGGCCCCAGTTCCATAATGGTGCTGTATAATATGGAGCCTCTAGGTTAGTATCCTTACTCTCTTCTTCAACAACCGGGCCCCAAAAATTTCAAACTTTTTAAGATAGAGCTAATACAGAATGCCAAAGGTTTAAAGTTCCCCTGTTCACTATCTAAGCTTACAGGGACCCTCAAAAGGGTTCAAAAGCCCCGAAAAGCCCCTCAGACTCAGTCCGCGACCCCGATGTCGGAGAGGTAGCAAACGATCACCTCAGCTCTGGTCTGTGGTAGCTTCCCGAAGGCTCCATGTACCCCTATAGTAGATAGTTCAGCCTTAATATATATATATATATATACACATATATATACATATACATATACATATATACATATATATATATATACATATATATATATATATATACATATGTACTCTGCGAGATGCTAACCTACAGCAGTAACATCTCGAATCGACGCACCGAATAATCAGAGGCTTTGGAGCCTTGTGGCGCCCTCGTCTCCACCCTAAACCCTGCTTGGAGGACGTACGGTTGATGATATAAATCCTGCAATACCCAAAATAAGGCATATACCATAATTCCCATAGTTTAGGGTCCTTAAGGTAATGCAGGATTTCTATCATCAACCGTATCAGCATCAAAACCCAATCTAGGATCCCGCTTAGGGTACCTAAACCCTACTTAATACCAAGTCCTCCGATCCTCCAATTTAACCCCAAACCCCCAACCCTAAACCCCAAACCCTATGCCCAACCCTATAACCAAGTCCTCCGATCCTCCAATATAACCCCAAACCCCAAACCCCAAACCCCAAACCCTTAACCCTAAACCCCAAACCCTAAGCCCAAAGCCCCATGAGATCCCGGTCACTCCGATCCTCCAATTTAACCCCAAAGCCGAAACCACCCTAAGCCCAAAGCCCTATCCCTAAGGCTCCATGTACCCTATATAGGCACTTTAAGGCCAAACTATCTACTATAAGGGTACATGGAGCCTTAGGGTATGACTAGGTTTCTGAGTAACCCCGTTATAATAAGGCTACCCTTTTTCCTACTATTCGGTTTTAATAAGGGGACCCTAAACTAAAAAGGGCAAAGGGGCACTACTCAGGAACCTAGATGAGATCCCGGTCACTCCGATCCTCCAATTTAATTAACCCCAAACCCTAGACCACCCTAAGCCCAAAGCCCTACTTGAAGGCTCATGGGACTTAGTAAGGTTGGTTATAAGTAGGTTATAAATATTTTAACCCCACTTAAGGGACTTATAACCCCAATTATAACCTACTTACTAAGTCCCATGATCCTCTAAGTAAAGGGATCTATCGTACTAAGGCCGCTAGGTTTCATGTAAGAGTTCCTTTCGGGGCTTAAGGGTACATGGAGCCTTAGGGTATGAGATCCCGGTCACGAAGACGGGGAAGTACAGGAACGTGATGGCCCCCTCCCAGAGCTCGATCCTGAAGTGCGTTAAAGGGAGCTCCGTTAAGGGCTCTGTAGGGTTCCTTAAAGGGGATCTATGCGGTTTAGGGTTTAGGGTAAAGGGAACTCCAGAAAGTTGGAATATGGTTTCAGGGTAGGATACCTTATCATTTACCATAAAGGGCTTAGGATAATCATATTCCAACTTTCTGGCTTTTACTTTAAGGTTTACCCTAAGGCTCGAAGGACTTCCATTGTAAGGGTTCCTTTAAAGGGATCTATAAAGGGGTCCTCTAAGGGGATCTTTCGGGTTTAGGGATCTAAGGACTCCCATTTTAAGGCTTTTGGGATTAAAGACCTTATTATAAAAGCCTTTCGGGCCATTCTGAGCCTTAGGGTTAGGATATCGGTCTAAGGGTGGTGCTATGTGGGGTTTGGGGTTTAGGATTTGGGTGCTTTTGTGGTTGTGGACTTATGGTGTTATAGGGTCCGAAGATCCTGAAGAAAGAAATGCTTCGAGGCGTACTTACAGGACCATAGGACTTAGTAACTGGGGCTATAAATAAGGTAACTGTACTTATTATTGCTCATAACCCCAATTAGGGTACTGATATCCTTACTTACTAAGTTTCCTGATCCTCCAACTACGGTTTAGGATGCCTTTAAGGGGTCTCTTGGGCTACTATGAGGGTGGTCTTGTTAAAGGCAGATGAAAGCTACAATAAAGCTGCTGGGAAGGTAAATGCCAATCTGAACAGAAGCTGCAGACAAGCCGAATAAATGCTGACAAAACTAAAACAAAACAACTAAACGCAACAACTAAAACTCCTGCTATAGGCACATTCAATCCTTTTGCAGTTTCTGCTGTGCCACAACGTGAACGCAAGTATTTCTTGGTGTCTACATCGGTATTCCTGTGTATTGCGACATCTTAAGTTGTACAAAGATGTTGGCTGCTGCTACCTTTTTTGTTGAGTTTTAACTAGCTGTTATTTACCTTTACCTCATCCTAGGTTGAGCTTGTGCGTACCTGCTGTTCTCCTTATACTCAGGTTTCTGTTCAGCTTTGGAATCACCTCTTTTTCAATTCATCTAGCTTTACAAAGCTAACGTTTAGGGTTTGGAGTTTGCGATTTAGGATTTAGGTTCTTTCAACGGATGCTTGTGAAAGTTTCAGAAAGAGGATCCTACTGATTTGGGCATATACAAGGTTCCCATAAGTTTCCTGACCCTCGAAAATCGACTAGAACAAACTGAGGAAGGATTTTGTGAACTGAAGGTTGGGGATGTGTCGTTGTGTACTGAAGTTTTGCAATTTGATTATGGATGATGATCGTAACCCCGATACCTGTTTATTAAACCCTAAGCTCTACAAGCCCTAAGCCGTCTTGTGATTGCTTGCGTTGTTTGAGGACAGCTTTGGTTGAGCTGGGGTGTTTGAGAATTCGGGTTTTTAGGGTTCGTGTGAAGGTTCCTCAGGGTTTTAGGGTTCGGGGTTGAGGGCTCACCCACAGGCCCTGAACCATAAGTTTAGTGTTTAAGGCGGCTTGAACAGCTTGGGCGTTGCAAGGCCAAACGGCTCATCGATTGAGCTGACGACGCAAATGAACAGCAGCCATACATACCTGGGGCTTTCTCCGGCTTAGGCTTTGGGCTTTAAGATTTAGGGTTTAGGATTTAGAGTGTATAGGGTTTTTATCTCCGGTCTAGAAGGTAGAGTGTGAAGCTTTACGGCACAACAGCATAGAAGCCCAGCTATCCGAAAAGTATAAGCTCATGGAGGTGCATGGTTACAGTCCTTGCTCTTCATCCAAATAAAACCTTAAGCCCTACCCCAAGGGTCTAAGTACCTAATAATTAATCATATACTCTCCACAATCGTAACCTACATAACGACCATCCTAAAACCGAGTACCTAATTATTGGGTCCTTTGGACCCTTGGAGCAAATCTAAGACCTCTTTGCGTCGGCGCCTGCCGCTTATGAGGCTTCGATTGTTTAGGCGCCAAAGCACCGGCACCAGTGAGTTCTGGCTTTTGGGTTTGGGTGTGTATAAGGCCACGACAAGGGTGTTGTAGGGGATTCTCGAAGTACCACTTTTCAGGGCTCATCTGAGGAAATCTTGATCCGGAACCCGAATAGGTAGGTTTCTCAGGCTTTAAGCTAAGCATAAGGATTTATGAGAAATGTGACAAGCTTCCTCCTTCCTCTTGCAGAACCCTCATAGTAATTCTAGCGTAGCGCTTGCTTAACCCTTATCCCTTAATCCTACATGACATTACCCTTCACCGACGCACGCTTTTTCTGCGGGCTTCCCTCGCCGAAGGCTTCGACGGGCAAGGGCTGATGCGGCGTAACAGGAGTGCCATCGGGCCTCTTGCTTGCGTTTAGGGTTTAAGTTAGAGGATCATGGGACTTAGTAAGTGGGTTATACTTGGGGTTATAAGCCCCCTAAGTGGGGTGATCCTGATGAAAACCTACTTATAACCTTACTTACTAAGTCCCATGAGCCTTCAAGCAGGATTTGGGACCTTCGGGCTTACGGATTGAAGGGTTCAGATTTCCGGGCTTCGGTTTTTGGGCTGATGGTCCTTCTCGGGGTTTCGAGGTCAGGGTTTTAAGGGCTTGGAGATCTTTGGTAACTGTGGAGTTAAACTGTCTCGCACAGGCATATGGACGTTTTTGTTTCCGGGGCAAAATTCTCTTAGGGTCCAAAGGATCCAATAATTGGATATTTGCGCTTCAGAACAGGATTTTTGGCGGCTAGTCTTCCCAAGAATATACGAGGACTCGGTAGTTGGACCTATCCTAGAGAGTCCAATATCCCTGAATTAAGGAATATAGCTTAAATCATATATGGGATCCTACTATAACTTCAGGTATATTCCTTCATTAAGGGATATTGGAGTCTCTGAGATAATTAGGTGTTCTGCTACAGCGGAAGGCTTCGGATTGGATTTGAGTTAGTTTCGACCGGTGGCCTCAAACTGGAAAGACCAAATCGAACCACTGACGTGTGTGTGTGTGTGTGCATGTGCAAGGAGGGAGAGAGCGAGAGAGAGGGAGAGAGAAGAAACAAATTCAACGAACGACAACATGAGGCACAAAGACAAAGGGGCATGAGACACACGTTTAGATACATCTTGCCCTGGAGAACGACCTCAACCCTCAATCATGACCCTGTCAAGCCCTCCCTAACCTTAGGTCCTAAGCCCCTCCGACTGCATAATCCTCAAACAGTTTAGGGTTTAGGGCCCCTGAGCCCAGACCCCGAAAAACTGGACCTGCCATCTTTGACGGGATTGTTTCGGGCCCGGCGGCTTTAATACGACGAAAGGACACTAAGGAATAGCACGATGTTCTCAAGTGTCTGGCATTTTACCATACTGAACCCAAGCCAACTCCTTCATGTTGAGCTCCAAACGGCCTCTAAAACATCAGCCCTATATGTCAAACCCCTGCAGCCCTACAGTCCTAAATCCTGAGGCACAAACACAGCTAACATATTTAACCCAAAAGTCATCAAGCCCTAAACCCAGAAACCCATAAGAAGAACCCTAGCCAGCCCTTGGAGGGTGGGATTACTCAGTAAGTAAGTGGGAATTAGAGTAATAGGTGCCCTAAGTGGGCTCCTAGTTGGGGTGATGTTACTTAGACTTCTGCAAAATAGCTACTTACTAAGACCCCCGACCCTTCAACTAAACCCTCAACCCTAAACCCCAAACTCTAAACCCTAAGCCCTGAAAGGAACCCTCAAATGAAACCTAGCGGCCTTAGTACGATAGATCCCTTTAAGGAACCTTACGGCAGCCTCCTCCGAAAGCGGAGGCTTGCATCACCAAAGCCGTCGCTGAGCCGATTCCAGGCTTGCCGGCGCAGGGCGGCGCAGTCGGCATCCGAGACCTGGTAGCTTTGTCTCATCTCTGTACCCCTAAGGGTCCAAAGGACCCAATAATTAGGTACTCGGTGTTAGGACAGTAGGTATGTAGGTTAGAATTTTGGAGAGTATATGACTATTGGCTACTTGGACCCTTGGGGTTTGTCTCATCTCTGTAGGCCATGCTTATTAGGCTTTTTAGGGTCATAAGCTTTACTGGGTTAGAAGCTTTGTAGGGTTTACCCTAATGCTCCTGGACCCTCGCAGCCTTAGCCCCCCCTTCCCCCCAGAAAGCCCATGACCCCTTTGGGAGCCTTCGGGTAGGACTTAAGGTGTAGGGAGGGCCCAAAACCATGATAAGGATAGTCTGTTGACCTCGAAGGGTCGGCTGGTCTAGTTTAGGCTGTGAACTTGCCCCATGATGCAACCGTCTAAACTAGGGGTCATAGTAAGGGCCACAAGATATGTATATATATATATATACACATACACACATATATATATATACACATATATACATATATGTATATGTAGATATTTATATGTATATATATATATATATACATATTATACATAGATGTTGTCCAACTGTTACAGAATGGGGCAGGACCCAAGCTTTAGGACCTTAGGATTCGTAGGGTTTACACGGGTTTAGGGCTTCTACAACAGGTTTAGTGCTGAGCTAGCTCTGTCTCTCGCACTCTTTATGTACGTAGCAGTTTGCATGGGCTGTGCGAAGCTCTGAGACGGTTTGAAAGGGACTTTGTTAGTTCTAACTTTTAGGCTCTAAGGACTCATACTTTAAGGCTTTTGGGCCCAAAGACCATACTATATTAGGCTTTTCGGCTATTTTGAGCCTTAGGGTAACGGGGGTAACGGTGCGTAGACCATGCCTTGTTCGCGGACAGCTCCACTTCCGTCAAAGACGAGTTGGAGCATAAGGCGCTGATGATGTACTGGGCGGCACAATCCTTTTCAAGGGATTGGAGCTCAGTGTTCAGGACTTAGGATACAGGTTTGAAGCTGCCCCCACCGTGTAATAGTGACTACAAGGGTTATATAGGATTATGTTAGGGCCCTATTATATTCCTATTATACCACTATTACAGGGTGGGGGCAGCTTCTAAGATATAGGTTTGGGAAGCAAGCCGAGGTCGATGAGCTAAGATACCAAAAGCCTAAACCCTACAGCGGCATAAACACAGTTGCAGTCACGTTCTCTTGATTACGGCCCCCTTTTAAGCCCTACAAATAGTACAAGGATCCCAAGATGGCCCCTCGGTTAGAGAACTGCCCATTTCTCAATCTTGCTTACGCAACAAGTGCATGCCACAATCATCCCGGCCCTAAACCCTAAACCCTAAAAGCAAAACCCTAAACCCTAAAAGCAGAACAGGAGGAGGTGCCCTAAACCCTGCTCCTGGGAGTGAGCCCGTAGAGTTATAATTGATTGAAGACCCTAAGGCTCCATGTACACTTATACTAGATACTTAAGCCCCAAAGTAGTCCCTATATAATATAGGTACTTTAAGGCCTAAGTATCTACTATAAGGGTACATGGAGCCTTAGGGAGATTGAGTATCCTTAGAAGTTCGATAGGGGGCTCGGGTCTAGGGTTCACTTGAATTCTGAATGCTCATGGGACTTGATAAGTCGGGCTGTAATTGCCCGAAGTAGTACCTATAGGGTCATACCCTAACCCTTTTTCAAGGTACCTACTTTTCTATATAAGAGAACCTAACCATAAAACTAGGTATCCTAAAAAGGGGCAGGGTATGACCCTCTAGGTAGAGGTATCCTCATCTTAACCTTACTTCCAACCTTACCATGACACTTTAGGTGACCGAACTCCGCTTAGTGCTCCTTTAGAGAGACATTTAGGGTTTCGGAAATCAACAAACGCTCTCCCCAAGGCTCCATGTACTCATATATATAGTAGGTACTTAGGCCTTAAAGGGGTCCGTATATGGGTACTTTAAGGCCTAAGTACCTACTAGATGGGTACACGGAGCCTGTGGGAGAACCCAGGTAAACCGTGCACACTGAAATCAACAAAAGCTCTAAACCCCGAGACACCGCATGCACAACCCCGTAACACCTCGGTGCAGCGCTATCATGCCTCAAAGAGGAAAAGGAGGGACCCTTAATGGGGACGCCTACCCTATAATGGGCTATTTAATGGGTATATAATGGCTATAATAAGGGTATATACCAAGAGGTCCTTATTAAGGGTCCCTCCTTTTACCCTTGGATTATAACACACCATAACACGATTCAGGCAGAGCCCCTTGCCCAGCAACTCCAAAAGCCCATATCAAGGCAGCTGTTGCTGAGCCCTTCTAGAGCCATGGTAGAATCCTTAATTAGGGACCCAAAAAAGCACATAAGCATAAGCATTTTATGGGGATACCCCCACCTTATTGGGCTTGATTATAAGGGGATTTATATGGGATATCCCTACCCTAAATTTTTGCTTATGTGCTTTTGGGGCCCTATTAATACCCTATGATCTCGGTCCTCCAAGCAGGACCGAAGATGCAGAACACGCAGTGTCTGGTTATGCCGCAGCGCGGCCGCAAGTGCTTGTGCTCCGTCTTCGCAGAGCGAGTTCCTTTCACAGTAAGTAAGGTCCCGCAAGGATCCATACCCCAGAGCGTCTGGCAGCCTAATTCCATAACGGATGTTCCTTATTGTGGGTAATGCAGGATTTATACCCCTATACCCCGAAACCCTAAACCCTTGAACCCTATAGATCCCTTAAAGCTACCCCTATACTTACTTCCCCAATAAGCCAGGTAAATCAAAGGTTAAACTTTCAAATTGCTACTAATATAAACCCTGAAAAGTTGAAAGGGCGGGTATTGGAGAACTAAGTATGTGGGTACTTGAAGGCTCATGGGACTTAGTAAGTAAGGTTATACGTAGGTTATAATTAGGATAACCCCAGTTAGGGGACTTATAACCCCAATTATAACCTACTTACTAAATCCCATGATCCTCTAAGTAATGTGCAGCCACGGCGCAAGGAAGACCTCTGGCTCTCGGCTCCCCTCGCAGAGTTACTCAGGTCCAGGCGCTCCAGGCTGACATGCTGCTCCAGGCTTCGGGCCAAAGCAACATAGCCTTTCCCCCAAGGGTCCAAAGGACCCGATAGGGTTTAGTGTTCCTTTAAAGGGGTCTATAAGGGGCTACTATAATGGCTACTACAAGGGTTCCAGCAACATAGCCTTTCTGGGAAAAGATTTACTTTACGGGCTTTGGGGTTTAGGGTTTAGGGAACCTTTCCAGGACCTCCCAAGGGCCCTTCAATAGAGTCCTTGTGGCTAATAATGGGTATTTGGGGTACATTAGAGGGTAGTTGGGGGGTCTAGCCTTTCTGGGAGAAGAGTTTTAGGGTTTAGTCCAAGGGTAAAAGGAGGAGCCCTTAATAAGGACCCCTAGGTCTATACCCTTAATATTGCAAAGAGGTCTTAGATTTCCCCCAAGGGTCCAAAGGACCCAATAATCAGGTACTCGGTTTTAGGACAGTAGTTATGTAGGCTAGTTTTTCGGAGAGTATATGATTATTAGGTACTTGAACCCTTGCG
Organism: Symbiodinium sp. CCMP2592; assembly: GCA_905221615.1. Classification (NCBI taxonomy): domain Eukaryota; class Dinophyceae; order Suessiales; family Symbiodiniaceae; genus Symbiodinium; species Symbiodinium sp. CCMP2592. The sequence goes on from CAJNDT010006135.1 coordinate 2,234,244, forward strand.
GTTCTGGGAACAGACCACTATGGGCTATTAGACCCTAAAGATCCCTATTAGGACCCTATCAAGGGTAGATTAAGGTACCCATAAGGTCTAATAGCCCATAGTGGGTTTTTTAGGGTTTAGGGTTCTAGGGCTCTAAGGCTATATTATGGTTTTGGGGTACAGGGCTTTGGGATTAATGCTTGTGGCGTTTAGAGCTTTGGGTATAGGGTCCAGGGTGATAGGATGTTAGAAGGTTCAGGGATGTAGGATTTGGGGTTCTAGAGTTATAGGGTTTTAGGGGTTGAGGTTTAGCTCCTATAGGGTTATGCGAAGGATTTTGGGGTTTTAGGGGGGTGGGAGGTTTAGCTCGTATAGGGGTTATGGTGTTTAGGGCTTTACGGTTTTGGGGTGTCCGAAGCCAGGCGTTGACAGGTTAGGACTTCAACCTGTGCGGGATGGCCAAGTAGGCTACGATAGCCCCTATGATGAGGACTCCTGGAACTCTCCCCCTATCCCGCCCTCAACCCTAAACCTCCAAACCTTAAGCATCCATCCCGCACCCAACCTAAACCCTACCAAACTTCCCCGAAACCCTAAACCCTACCTAGACCCCCCAACTACCCTCTACTATACCCTAAGTACCCACTATTAAGGACCATAAGGGCTCTATTAAAGGGTATTTGGGGGGTCCTGGTAGACCCCAAACCCTGAACCCTGAACCCTCCCACCCACCCGCCTTCCTTGCGCAGTCCGACGTCTTCCAAAGAAAGCCTCTGAAGCCGAGTCTTTGCAACCTGGGCTGTTTGGTTTAGGGTTTACCCAGGGGCCCCAAAGTAGTTCCTTCTTGGGATTACCTTATAGGATTTTATATATCGACCCCAAAAAGGAACTACTTTGGAGCCACTAGGTAGGGTGTAGGGTTTAGGTTTTGGGGAATAAAAAAGAGTATAAACTGTTATTTCATAATGGCTCCTGAAATCTCCTTTATGAAAAGTTAAAGCATTGTACTCCAAAGCCCCGCAACGGCCTTCAGGAGGAACGCCCCGGAAGATGTACCTTCAACTCGGTAAGGGCTCCTTTAAGGGATCTATGGGGTTCCTTTCAAGCTTAGGGTTCAGGGTTTAGGGCTTGGGGTTTAGTGCTGGGGGTTTGTTCATTTTTTTGTTTGGAGGCCGGGTTTCGGGCTTAGGGTTTAGGGGTATAGGGTTTGCGGTTTAGGGCTTGGGGTTAGGGTAGCGCTTCGGACGTTCGTGTTAAGGTTTTGGGCTTGGCAGATTTTGTATCCGGTAGGTATGCCACTTTGGATCGCTACGCTGGGGGAGATAGAAGATAGGGCTTGGCGAGATGGTTTGGGGTCTCTAGCCCAGGGGCTCCACATGCTACTATCATGGTATAGAGACCTATTTCCATCATGGTCGTACATACGGACCCTCTTGGCAAAGTGCCTTTGCACCTGGACCCTGACATGCAACACCTTTGCAAGGCTCCGCATTAAGGGACTTCCATCCCAAAGCCTAAACCCAAAGTCGTAAACCCTAAACCCAAAACTCTGATCCTAAACTCTTAGAGCCCAAATCCCAAACTCGAATCCTAAAGCTAAAGCCTATACCCATAAGACCCGTATAGACAGCCCTTCTCGAAATCCTACCCTCTTAGAGGGATTCCTAAAGCGCTAAGCCCTCCAACTGCTCAGCAAGGCGAGTCTCTGTCGCAGGCGGTCTGCGAGACAGTTAGCACCTGGAGCCTGGGCTCCTTTAGGTTTGGGGCTTATAGGGATCTATAAATTCCTTTAGAGGGATCTATAAAAGGGGTTTAGGGTTTGAGGTTCAGGGTTCAGGGTTTAAGGTTTAGGGTTTGTAAGGCTATGAGGGCTTAGGGTTTGTAAGGGGTTTAGGGTTAAAGGTTAAGGGTTTAGGGTTTGAGGATTGGGGTTGAAGGTTTATTGGAGGTTTAGGGTTCCTTTATAGGGGGCATCTATAATGGGGTTCCCTTTAAAGGAGCCCTGCAAGGAGCCCTTAAAAAAGGAACCTTTTCAGGGCTTCCTTTAAGGGCTTCCTTGAGTGATTCCTTGAAGGGTTCCTTCAAAGGGTTCCGTGAAAGACTTTCCATAATCGGGCTCTCTTTAAGGGTTTTTGCTGAATCATAGGGACCCTTTAGGGGAGGCCTTATTAAGTCCTTATATTTGTTTTTTGCGCACCTCCCCCCCCTCTCCCCTACCCCGCTAAGGGTCCTGATGATTGAAGGGTTCCTTGAAAAGCCTGCTTAAAGGGCCCCCGCAATTTGGGTGGTTTTGGGGTTTATATAGGGACCTATAGTATAGGGGTCTATAAGGGTTCCTTTCACGGGATCTACAAGGTTCTATACAAGGTGTTTAAGGCTTAGGGGTTATGAGGGGTTGAGGGTTTTGGTGGTTTGGGGTTTAGGGCTTACCCTGAGGCTCCTGGACCCTCGTAGTGAAATCCCAAACCTTAGCCCCCAAAGCCCAAACCCTTCCCCCAGAAAGCCCATGACCACTTTGGGAGCCTCAGGGTACACCCTAAACCCTAAACCCCTAAACCCTAAACCCCTAAACCCTAAACCCTAAACCCCTAAACCCTAAACCCTAAACCCCTAAACCCTGCACCCTAAACCTTAGGTTTAGGGTTTACGAAGGGTTTAGGGGGACACATTCCCCGACCTCTATCCCCCTCGTCTTTGTGTGAGCCAGGAACCCTGAACCCTGCAAAGTGTCTGAGATGCCGCCTCTGCAACTGATCTGAAGGAGCCCTTGCAAGCAGTACTATAGGTGCCTTAAGAATCAGCGATACTGTTTTGGGGGCTCCGTATTATAATTAGAGTATAAGGGGCCCAAACTTTGAAAAATATTATCCCAAAACTCAACCATTGAGACCCTCAACCCTGAAACCGACACTCCGAGAATCAGATCTTCCAAAGATCTTGTCTGATAGGGCGCCGAAACCCCTAAACCCTAAACCCCAAACCCCATATAAGCAGTAAACCCTACCTTAACCCTGAAGAACCTACCTTTTTAAGGACTTATATAACGAAATCATAATAAGGAGCCCTAAAAAGGTCGGTTATTCAGGGTTAAGGTTATAAACCCTAAATCCTAAACCCCTTTCATAGAAGCATTATAGATCCCTTTAAAGGAACCTTTATAGATCCCTATAAACCCCAAACCTAAAGGAGCCCTGGATCCCCAACTCCTAAGACCCTACTTGGAGGGTCGGGGGACTTAGTAAGTAGGCAGTAAGTAGACTTATAAGTACCCTAAAGGGGACCCTAATTGGGGTTATGGTACTTATAAGTCCTTAAAATAACCAGTTACTAAGTCCCCCAACCCTCCAAGTAAGCCATCCGCAGCCCTAAACGTCCATGGATCCTTTAAAGGACACCTTGACTGAAGCCTCAAAGGACCATCTCCCCTAAGCCCGTGTCACTGTAGATCCCTTAAAGGGCCTCTTACAAGAATCCTCAAACCCAGAGGGTCCAAGTACCCAAATAGTAGGGTTTTAGGCGCCAAAATCCATACCCTGAGTGGTTTTTGGAGCTTGAAACCCTACTATTTGGGTTCTTGGACCCTTAGGGAAAGAAACCTTCTGAAAACCCTGCGAGCCTGGGGAGACTTGCGACGGCGTCAGCCAGCTGTTTCTCTCCGTCCCCAAGGAAACCTGAAAGACGTTTAGAGCTTCGGGTTTTATAGGGATCTATAATGGTTCCTTGAAAGGGATCCATAAGGGTTGCATAAAAGGGGTTTAGGGTGGCGGGGGTTGTGGATTAGGGGTTTAGGGTGTAGGGGTTTACAGTAGGGTTTAAGGTCAAGCTTTTTGGTTACATAGGGGTTATATAGGGACTATACTACACAAAAAAAGCTGAAGGTTACCTACTCTACTACTACTAAGAGGATCATGGGACTTAGTAAGTGGGTTATAATAGGGGTTATAAGTCCCCTATCTGGGGTTATCCCAATTATGACCTACTTATAACCTTACTTACTAAGTCCCATGAGCCTTCAAGTAGGTTCAAGTGGTTTAAGGTTTGGGGGTTCAGGGCTCAGCTCAGAGCTCAGATGGGCTGAGGGGGCTCCTTTAAAGGGATCTATAATGGTTTGGTGTAAAATTAGGGTGTATATAGGGTTTAGGGTGTATATACATATATATATATATATATATATATGTAGGGTTTACGCATTTAGGGACTACCCTAAGGCTCCGAAAGGAGTCGTGGGCTTTCTGGGCAAGGGTTTGGGCTTTTCGGGCTAAGGTTTGGGATCTCACTACGAGGGTCCGGGAGCCTTGCGGTGAAGGTTTGCGGCTCAAGGAATACCTGAAAGGGCTCGGTAGGTCTGGGTCTCTTGTGTTCTGCCAAGCTTCTATGGAGATTTCCTTGTTTCCTTGGATTTCGTAGGGATCCTTCAAGGGAGCTTGCGGAATTGGGGCTGTTCTGATTTTTTTCGGCGGTTGAGTCTAAGAGTCTAGGGATTCAGGGTTAAACCCATTACCTATACTTTTCTAGGGGTATCATCTCCTTAGGGCTAGGGTTTAGGATACATTCGTAGCTTTAATGGCTTAGGGTGCAGGGTTGAAGGTGTCCAGACCTTCCAAAATCCCTTAACTAAGGAATAGGGTTCAAGCAAAGGGGAAAAGGAGGGACCCTTAATGGGGGACCCCTACCCTATAATCGGCTATATAATGGGCATATAATGGCTATAGTATGGGTATATACCTAGGGGTCCTTATTGGGAGTCCCTCCTTTTACCCTTTGTTTCAAGGCAGGCAGCTAGAGCCAATGTAGAGCTCGGTCAAGCTCAGAAACAGCGGAAGCGCCGCAGACAGTGCCACGACCTGGAGCCCGGCAGAGAGTCTACCTTAGGGTTTAGGGTTTAGGGCTTAGGGTTTAGGGTTTAGGATTTAGGGTTTAGGGCTACTACCTTAAGTCTCATTGCTGAAAGGTCACCCTGCAAAGTTAATAGATCACACCTTGGTTCTTCAATTGTAACAACCGGCACCCCCAAAATGCTCATGGTATACGTCCTGCATTACCTTAAGGACCCTAAACCATGGGAATTATGGCACATTCCTTATTATGGGTCATGCAGGATTTTTTCATCAACCGTATCACACTTCTTCAGGCAGACCAGATGTACAAGGCGCAAGAAATCTAAAGATCACCCATTGGCTCGCAGGTATCCGAAATTTAGGGGTACCTCACTTTAGGGCTAGGGTCCTTATAGTAAGGATCCTACTATTTTGGGTACGAATTAAGGTATTGAGAAGAGTCTTGGGACTTCTCCTCAGAGGCATGCACCTAAGCGAGCAAAACCCGAACCCGAAGCTTGCAGTGGGAAACAGGATGTAGGGTGTGAGGGCTTTAGGGGTTTAGGGTTTGGGGCGGGACTTGTTGAAGCAACAAGTTTTGCGGATTGCAACCCTAGGCCACCGAACCCCCACCAACCCCCAAACGCCGAAACCCTAAACCATGCAAACCTTCAATTTAACCGAGGGATCCAAAACCTACCGTTTTCAGGGGTTGTACGTCGTGATTAGTCATAACTCATAGTGTCGATTTCGCAGGGTTTGGGCTGTCGTACTGCGAGGTGATGGGAGGCACATCCATCTTGGGACTGTGAGGAAATAGCACTGAAAACTTCGAAGTACCCCAACCCCAGACCAAACTCTATCCTGGAGGGTCCTGGTGTCTGCGTGGGTGTCTTTGGGGTCTCAGAAGTCCAAGTTTTGGAGGGTCCTACCATTTCCTAAACCCGCAAACCCTAAACCCCTCAACCCTAAATCCTCAACTCTGAGCCCTTTAAGCCCCTGAACTTAAACACATGAACCCCTAGACCCTACAAACCCTACGCAAAGAGCACAAGGACGCCTCGGGCTCCATGAGGTCGTTGTTGCGAAACTTCTTGCAGGACGCAGCCCGGCTCTCGAAGACCTGCGACTTTGGGTACTGCATTTTATATATATATATATATATATATATATAGCCCCTTTATGGTGGCCTTAAAGGGCTCTATGAGGGCAACTTATATTATATGGACTATAATTCTTGAACCCTAGGGAATACGGTTGATTATACAAATCCTGCATTACCCATAATAAGGAATATAACATAACTCCCATAGTCTCGGGTCATTAAGGTAATACAGGATTTAGATCATCAACCCTAAAAACCCTATAGATCCCTTGAAGGAACCCCTTAAAGGTGCCCTTATAGATCAACGACCGAGGCCCTTGACAGTAGCGCTTTTTGTTGTAGAGGGTTACTTAGGTACTGCCCCGTACAGTAAGAGTCTATAATAGGGCTACGATTAAGGTCCTAATATATCTATATTATGAATACTATTCAACTATTACTGAGCGGGGGCCGTACCCAAAGAGTTACTGTATGGGGGCGGTAGCCAAACTCAACTCCACAAGCCCGAACAAGTTTTGTGCATCTTTCGGGCTTGCAGGGTTTAGGGCTTATAGGGCTTATAGGGTTTATGGGTTTTGTTTTTAAAAGTGCAATGGGGCCTTTTTCCGGTTTATGGGGTTTAGAGTTTAGTGTGTTTTCCGGTGACGCAAGAGTCCGTAGGCGCGCTCATAAATTCAAAAGTCATGCTTGGCCTGCTCAGAGCAGACATAGGTCCTGAGAAGCTGCACGCTGTACTGCAGACTAACAGAACGAATCTAAAAACGTCAGGCACATATCCTGCGAGGTTGTCACGAAGGACGAGCCCAGACTGTGCACGGAAAATGGCCTGGGTCACGTCCATGGCCAATCGCCAGTCGACGGAGGATGGAATCCCAAAGGGTCCTATGTACCGATAGAGTAGAATGTAGGGTTTCCATATTAGGAATTATATACTAGTATGACTTAGGGAAGTATCCCCCATAACAGGTGATCATCCAAAAATCAGAAAGATCCGTTTTCTCGCCCCCTGCTTCGACCGCCCAAGCGACTCGCGAAAAGAAGGCATGGAAATGGGTGGTTGTCAAAATTGGGCTCCCTCTTCGGGTACCCTAAATAATAGGTGCGTACTATAATAAGGACCCAAAGCGGGACTCTAATTTTGACAACCACCCAAATCCATGCGAGTGCGGAACTCTCCAAACAGCACTGGAAAGTTGTACTTGGAAGGGCAGAGGACTTAGCAAGAAGGTTATAAGTAGAGTTATAAGTACCCTAGATGGAGTTACCCCAATTATAACCCTACTTAGAACCTACTTACTAAGTCCCCTGCCCTTCCAAGTAGTCTGGCACCGGGGAGGGAGGCGGTGGGGGATCTGTGGGCCCTCCAGGCGCCAACGTTGCCCACGATGGGACTGGGCCAACAACTTGGAGGGGCAGGGGACTCTGTAAGTAGGTTATAAGTAGGGTTATAATTGAGGTAACTCCATTTAGGGTACTTATAACTCTGCTTATAAGCTACTTACTAAGTCCCCTGCCCTTCCAAGGAGGAAGCTGGCCGAACACTTGAATGCCACGGATCGGAGCTGGCGCGGAGATGTCAGAGGCAGCGGAAGTGCGCGCACCCCCTTGCGAGTGAAGTAGGTGTTCACGCAGGCGCTTGGGCGCCCAGAACTCTGTGGCACAAACCTGACACGCCGTCCCAAATCCGTAGCAGGCAGGTTCTCGCAATCCGTGCTCTCCGGTGTGACGCACAAGCGGCTTCTGAACGGAGTTTAGGGTGTAGGGGTTAGGGTTTAACATGGTTGAAGGAATCCTGCAAGCGCAAATCCTAACCTAACGAGTAAGCACAGACGCAATTTATTGTGCTTGGTGCGGTGCTCACGAGGGACCCAAATCCTGTGACAGGCTTGAGTTTGCCTGGAAGTCCAATAACCTATATACCGTTCTCAGTGCTGCTCCCGAAAACCTGTCATAAGAAACTATTTCAGGGTTTGCCACTATAGGTAAACCCTACATCCTAAAACTCCAAACGCCAAGCCCTACACTCCAACCCCCAAGACCCCGGAAACCGAAACTGGAAATGCGTATCTCTAAACCCTAAACCCTAAGCCCTAAACCCTACACCCAAAGCCGTAACCCCTACCTAGACCCCCCCAACTACCCTCTACTATACCCTAAATAAATACCCACTATTAAGGACCAGAAGGGCTCTATTAAAGGGTATTTGGGGGGTCCTGGTAAACCCTCAAGCCTAAACCCTGCCCTACCGCCCTAAGCCCTCCTTGGTACCGGCCAATTTGCACGAAGACTCTTTACAGCCCAAAAGAAGCCTCACTGTTTCTGCGGTTGATGATATAAATCCTGAATTACCTTAAGGACCCTAAACTAGGGGAATTATGGTAAATTCCTTATTATGGGTAATGCAGGATTTATATCATCAACCGTATGCATTCAGAACTCTACCATACAAAACTCCGAGCAAGGCCGCCCCTAAACCCTGAACTCCCAAACCCATAAACCCCTTAACCCCTAAGCCCCCTAACCCCTAGACCCTAAAACACCCCAAACTTCAGAGCACCGGAAAAGGCGCCTGGCTGTGCAACTGGGCCACTTTGCCGAAGTCCATCGCGTGTCCAAAAGTATAGTCACCTGCTCTCTGGTCCGAGGGTTTAGGGTTCCTTTAACGGGATCTATAATAAGAAGGGTTCCTGAAATTAAAGGGGTCCATAAGGGTACCATAAGGGTTGAGGGTTTGGGGCTTGAGGTTTAGGCTTTCTGGCTTACGGTGTAGGGTGTAGGGCTTTAGGAAAGGGTTCCCTTAAATGAAAAGGGATCCCCAAAAGGATCCTTAAAGGGATCTATGTGCGTTCTAGTCTATGTTATAATGGGGAATCATAGTTCCCTAGACCCGATAAAGCCTACCTTTCTAGGGTTCCTCATTATGATTTCGTTAAAACTTACGGTCGCGGGTTTAGGGAGTTCAGGGTTGGCTTAAGGTTTAGGGTTAAATTAGGGGGTTTAGGGCTAAGGCTTAAGCTTTAGGGGACACCGATCTCCCTTGGTTCCAGATGCCTGCTGAAGGATGCCTACCCACGGAGGGTCTTCACTGTTTCGATCCGCCCGCACCTGCTTCAACTTTTCGAAAGAAGCGCGCCGGAAGCATAGGAGCTTGAGAAGACTGACTTCGTGCATTGGACCATTCTCTCTCGGCGATGCACCTCTGCAATAAGGGCACTCTTATTCGTATTAAATTAAAGACGGTATCACAGCTTCCAAAGTGCAAAAAGGCTAGTATCGCGGACCTAGGCACCAGCCGCGACGGTGGTAGGGAGTGCTGTTGGCATTCAACACAGGGTGATCTTTCGCCGATCCCTCGTCGTGGTGTCTCCATTCAGCCACTTTGATCCGCTCTAGCTGCCCGGTGACTTCATGGAAAACGCCCACGACATCGTCCTTCGGTTGATGATATAAATCCTGCATTACCCATAATAGGGAATATATGGGAGATATGGTATTTCCCTTATCATGGGTCATGCAGGATTTATATCATCAACCGTTTCTGGACCCTAAACACTGTGGGAGCGGACACCCCAGCCTTTCGTTCAGGCCAGAGCACTCAACATGATCAGCGAAACAGAGATTTAATTTAGAAGCTGCCCCCACCCTGTAATAGTGGTATAATAGGAATATAATAGGGCCCTAATATAATCCTTATAGTCACTATTACAGGGTGGGGGCAGCTTCCAAGATTTGACCTGAAGCCCCTCCATGGAAACCTTGTAAGCGCCTTACAGAAACCCTTGTGTAGAACGTTCCAACAGGCAATGAAGCAACCATGAAATACCTATATGGGCAGTTGTCAAAAGTAGGGTCCCGTTTTGGGGGACCCTAAATGTTAGGTGCCTTTGTTTAATAAGGACCCCCAAAAGGGACCCCAATTTTGACAACCACCCATAAGACGGGATCTCCTCGAAGACTTTGAGCAAGAGTTCTTGTTCCCCAGAGGGTCCAAGTACCCAAATAGTAGGTTTCAGGCTTCAGTCCCAAAATTCATACTCTGAATGTTTTTTGGACCTTGAAGCCCTACTATTTGGGTACTTGGACCCTTAGGGTTCTTGCCATTTTAAAAAACACAATAGGATCAAAAACAGCCCAAAAGCCTTATATAGTATGGTCTTTGGGCCCCAGGGTCTGAATATATGAGTCCTTAGATCATCAACCATGTAGAAAGCACCCTCTTGAAACCCTCCCAAGAGCGACAACAGCCCAAGCAAAAACACAATTAGCTGAAACCCTACCAAACGTTAGAAAGCTGCCGGTAAGACCACAGAACCCCCTCAGAAAACCGAAGGGACCCATCAAACAGAGCCCTTACATACTGCAAGGGCCTTAATAATGAGAATGGGGTTTTGGGGTTCCTTATTATGATTGAAGCATAATATGCCCCCCAAACCCTACGGTTGATGATATAAATCCTGCATTACCCATAATATGAGGAATATGCCATAATTCCCATAGTCTCGGGTCCTTAAGATAATGCAGGATTTAGATCATCAACCCTAGTCTTACGTTTGTCCTGGCGATCTTGGAGCATCTCTGGAGGTGTCGGCTCGTCGAGAACCAGCGTGCGCGTGCAGTCGTGGCCGAAGAGAAAGTGGACGTGGCTCAGTGCCGAATCCTTGGGTTCAGGGTTTGGGGTTTAGGGTTCGGGCTTAGGGTTCAGGGTTTAGGATTTTTTGCTTTGCTCAGTGCCGAATCCTAGGGCTTTCTAGTTCTCTTCGCTATGTGATGTCTTTCCCAAAAGGTCCTCGGTACTGTTATGGGGGATACGTTCACAAACCATAATAAGGGTGCCTAATATAGAAACCCTACATTCTACTAGATAGGTACTTTGGACCCTTTGGGTTTCTGTTACAACGGTGTTTCTACATGACGTGGCTCAGGGACGAGTCCTCGGTTCTTGTGGTTTCTTCCTTGCAGGTTTCTAAAGGGGTCGATAGGGCTTACGGCTTCAGGATGTTGGGGACCATATATTACAGACCTCAAGTCAAGCCACCTTTTCCTATGCCTATTCTAGGCTGTACTGTGGTAGCAAGGCGCACCGATCAGCGTCTACATGCGTCTGACTTTTTTAAACCGAATAATAAGAGCTCTAGAACCTATGAACCCTAAGCGCTGCACACTATAAACATCTAAAAAACAAGCAGGGATCTACATGAGGAGAACTAACAAGAGGCAGGGACGGCCAATGGCCGGTTCCTATGGCTCGCAACATAGGGTCTAGTGCAGAGCCTGAACCAGGTTGTTGACTTCCTTCAGGACGAAATGTACCCTCAAAGGGTTTACGGTTCTTATACCCATATTGGGGTTCATATAGTATAATGGTATAATGTCCCTGCGTTTAAGGGTCATGTCCTCCCTATGTCCTCCCTGACGTTTAGAATGTTAGGAGTCGGAGGCTTCAGGTCTCATAGCAGGTTTGTGGTTCGGAAGGTACCCAACATGTTGCACAGGTCTAAGTTTTGTTCTTTGATGGTCCCAAAACGAAAATCGCGATACAAATCACCATAACTTTGTAACCCACATGACCTGCAAGTCTATCATGGTCTAGCCTTTCATACCGCAAAGAGTAAACCCGCAAGCAATAAAGCTCTAAGCGAAGCACGGTCTTCAAGGAAAAACGCAAGCTTGCTTCTGTAGCGGCTATAAGGCCACCCATACTGAAACGAAAACATGCATATGCATATTTGTATACAAATATGTATATATATATATATATATATATATATATATCAGCATGTACGCCCATGTATCTCTATATATACAGCTATGTATGTATATATATATATATATATACACACACATAAATAAGTAATAGATACAAATGTATCTATATAATATATATATATATATATATATATATGTACATATTATCTACATGTACATACATAGAGATGTATACATACATTCGCAGCTTTTCAGAGCCCAGGCTCCCAGGACTGCTGCTGCCGATCGGTTCTGGGATGCTGGTACAAGGACATGTAGTCGACGAAATACCTGGGCTATAAGGGTTCCCAGAGACTCCCAAACCCCTTAATTAAGGAATATACATTAACTTATACGAGGATCCCTAATATGATTTAATGATTTAAGGTATATTCCTTAATTAAAGGGTTTTGGAGTCTCTGGGTTCCCTTTAAAGGGATCTATCAGGGTTCTATGAAAGGGGTGTAGGGTGTAGGGTTTAGGGGAGTTTCGGGCTTTTAGGGTTTAGGCCATTCGGTTGATGATACACATCCTGCAGTACCTTAATGACGCTAGACTACGAGAACGAGGGCATGTTCTTCCTCATGGGTAGTGCAGGACTTATATCATCAACCGTTGGGGTTTGGGGTTTAGGGTAGCTCGAATTTGGCGGTTGGGTGCTGTAGGGTGCTAATGCGGGTTGTTAAGGGTGCACACGGCTCAAAAATTCAAAAAAGCAGGCAAAACTATAGTCTTGTCATAAGTAAGGAAAATAGAACCCTTGTCATTAGGCAATGTTACAAACTGTATAGTAGCTGCACACACTGTACTCCAGAGCCCAACAAGTTCAACCGAGTAGGGAAAACTATAACCACTGTCATCAGACACAGTAAAGAAATATGGTGACTGTACACGCTGCACTCCAGACAGAGCCCAGGTGCCAAGATTGCCTCACACGCGGCTGGCCTGCGAGCTTTTCAAGCTGAAACCTGGGGCAGAGGACGCCATGCCACGCAACTTGAGGAAATAGGGCTTGGGGTTTAGGGTTGACATACCGAGAGGCTCCATACATAGTAATTAACTATTAACATTACGGAATTAGGTCCCGAAAGCCATAACATGGATGGTCTTTCGGTACCTACTTCCATAGTTGTAGTATATATGGAGCCTCTAGGGAAGCCCGCAAACGTCTCATACGACCGTACACAACCCTTATATACATGCACCCCTGCGCTACCACGCCACTCCCAACGATGGTGTAACAGAACACCAAAAATGTTCAAACCAACTCCAAAGCGCGAAATATACCCTACACCGCCTAAACCCTAAACACCAAACTAGCCATAGAACCCCTAAGTTCCTAGGTATACCCTAAAGCCCTGAAACCCCTAAGTCCCGAAGTATACCCTAAACCCCAAAGTCCCTGAGGATGATTTACACCCATAAACTAAGTAAGCCCCTAAGCCCCTCTAACCCAGAGGCTCCACATATACTACCACTATGGAATCAGGTCCCTAAAACCATAACAAGACTGGTATTTTGGGACCTGATTCCATAGTGGTAGTATACATGGAGCCTTGTACCCTGAACCCTATAGAACCCTTAAAGGAACCCTTAAAAGGACTCTTAAAGGAGCCCGTTAAGGGACCCCTACTTGAAGGATCATGGGACTTAGGAAGTAGGTTGTAGTTGGGGTTATAAGTCCCCTAAGTGGGGTTACACTAATTATAACCTACTTGTAACCTTACTTACTAAGTCGCATGAGCCTTCAAGTAGGGTTCCTTTAATTTAAAGGGTTCTATAAGGGTAACTACCTTTAAGGGGTCCCTTTAAGGGTTCTATAGGTCTATAGGATTTTAGGCTGTGTAAGTCCCTCTAAGCAGCCTGCAGGGATCCGGATGCTCTCGGGCTTCCCAGCGGTGGCTCACGCAAACGATGTCAATCCTGGGTTCTTGTTAAGGGATTTAGGGTTTAGGGGTTCAGGATTCAGTTTACTTGGAGGGTCGGGGGACTCTGTAAGTAGGTAGTAAGTAGACTTATAAGTACCCTAAAAGGGACCCTAATTTGGGTTATGGTACTTATAAGTCCTTAAAAGAACCAGTTACAAAGTCCCCCGACCCTCCAAGTAGGGTTTAGGGGTTTAGGGTCCAGTCTAGGGTTGAGGGGGGATGTGGGTTCTTGTCAAGGGATTTAGTTTAAGTTCCTATAATGGGGAAGACATAAGGGATCTATAAGGGCCCCTTTAAGGGATCTATAAGGGTGCTTTAAGGGTTCTTGTTAAGGGACTGAATTTCAAGTTACCATAATTTAGCATTAGAGTTCCATTAAGGGTTCTAAAAGAAAAGTGTAAAGGCTGCGTATTGGAGAACCAAGAGAGCCAGGAATCTGTCGATCAGCAACGGGGCTTCCGGCCTGTGCAGGGCAGGTGGGTGAGTTTGGGGTGTGAGGCTCCGGGCTCAGATTTTACCTAGAGGCTCATACCCTACTCCCTTTTTTTAGGATACCTAGTTGTATGGTTAGGATCTGTTATCTTAAAAGTAGGCGCCCGAAAGGGCTTCCAGATTTTGGGGCTTGGAGTACGTAACGAGTGAACCATGGACCATGGAGAAAAGGAATGAACATGATATATCCCGAAGTTGGCACGTGTCTCTCTTTTCCGAGGTACGAGGTAGGGCTCACCAGGGGCACTCACATAGCAGGGCTTCAGGTTGTAAACTGTTCAGAGGATAGTGCTTAGGATCGAAAACCGTTTTGCCTGGCTGTTTGCATGGCGCATATGCAATCATCCCTAACCCAGAGGCTCCATAGATAGTACCATTATGGAGGTAGGTCCCCAAAGCCATATTGTGGATGGTCTTGTGGGACCCTTTTCCATAATGGTAATATTGGAGCCTCTAGGTAAGCCTGCTGAACTAAGGAAGGCAGCGTAAATCACAAAAGTCCTGCTCATGATTCACAATTATCGCCAAGGTCTGAAATCCCTGACGAACCCTAAGCCGAATCAACCCTACAATGCAAAAGAAACCCGCCATGCAAATCTATAAAACTTTAAGAAGTCTATGACAAATCCGAAATTCTAAGGAATCCCAGGAAGGCCTTCCGAAACCACGAGCAATCTGTGCCAAACCCGAAGTCATAAACCCCTAAACCCAAACCCCTAAACCGTAAGAAACGCCAAGAAATCCTCAGAAATTCTCAGAAATCTCCGGCCTCCCTTTGAACTTCCGCCAGCGAGACCAGTGCCGAACGCCCGGAGAACGTGAAAGCCAATTCAGCCTCCTGCCTCCTGGGAAAAGAGAGTCCTGAGAAGTGTGCGGGTTTCGACTAAGGCATGATTAAGGTTCCTTCAATTGTTCCTCCAAGGTTTCCTTGAAGGGGCCTGGGAAAAGTGAGAGTTTTAGGACTCAGGGGTTTAGGGGGTTTTGTAACAAGTTTGGCTTCGGCTTTTAAAAGGTTCCCCTGAAGGCTACATTTTTCTATCCTGCCAAGCTGGACAGGAATTGTTCCGCGTCGCAAAACTGTATTCCGCGCATCACCCTTGCAAAACCTGTCCGGGTGGGAAATGTATTCGGAGAAACACCCCCCCCCCCCAGATAGGCTCGGCAAACAAAAGGAGCTGAATAAGTATTCGGGCGCGGGTTGGTGCGAGCTGGGTATGTTGAACGCAGGTGTGACTACGGTTTATCTTCACCATCATGTTGGGGCTTGACGCTTTTCGTATGCATATGCTTTTCTGTACGATGTGGTGTCGCCATCTTTTCACCATTGCAGGTTCCACCTGCCCCTAAAAGTATGCCGAGCCGGGAGCACAAGCATTCCCCAGGCATGCGCGCCCACGCGTTCGAAATGCAAGCCGCCCAATCGGCGACAGAAATCTATGCCAAGGTTCTGAAAGAGTTCCGATATAAGCACTAAGCCGCTATAGAAATCCCTTGTAACAGTTCGGTAATCCTTTCTGGAGCCCTAAACCCCGAAACCTTGAGCCTACAAATTTTGGGCCAAGAATCCCTCGCTGGCAAGGTCGACCAAGAATTCGCCCCGGACCAAACGGAGGTCGCCATCCAGAAGCACTCGGACGAGCTCCCCTGCAGTTTAAGTTTAAATTCGGCTATGGCCGGCTCGATCGTTCGGATCCTGCAGTAAGAAGAAGAGGTACTACCTTCCAGTATTCTAGGGTGGAGGTCGCATCTAGGTAGGGTAGTTTTCTCACTGACAGCCCTTATGAAGCCCTAAACCCTAAACCCTAAACCCCTGAACAGACACACAAACTGAACGGCCTCTTTGGTCACCCAACCCAATAGTCCTAACGGTCCAAGTACCCAAATAGACTCTCCCAAATACTAACTTCCATACCTACTATCCTAAACCCGAATACCTAATTCTGGGGCCCTTTCGGTTGATGATATAAATCCTGCATTACCTTGATGACCCCAAACTGTAGGAATCATGGTATATTCCTTATTATGGGTAATGCAGGATTTATAGCATCAATCGCTTGGACCCTTATATAGCAGCCCTAAAAGGATGGTACTTACCCAAAGGCTCCATGTACCTTTATAGTAAATACAAGCCTTAAAGGGGTCCCTATGTAGGTACTTTAAGGCCCAAGCATATACTACATGGGTACATGGAGCCTTAGGGTCATATATGGACCCTTTCGGCTCCTGCTGCGACTTGGGCGCTTAGTCGCAGGGTTTAGGGCAGGTTTCTCCAAGGGCAAAAGGAGGGACCCTTAATAAGGACCCCTAGGCATATACCCTTTAATATAGCTAGTATATACCCATTACAGGGCAGGAGTCCCCATTAAGGGTCCCTCCTTTTCCCCTTTGAGTCTCGGAGCCCTAAACCCCAAAGGCCGGATCTCGAAACCTAAAACCCTAACGCCTACTTGGAGGGGCAGGGGACTTACGGTTGATGATATAAAACCTGCATTACCCATAATAGGGAATATACCATAATTCCCATGGTTTAGGGTCCTTAAGGCAATGCAGGACTTCTATCAACAACAGTAGCAAGTAGATTGTAATTGGGGCTATAATTTGGGTAGCTCCATTTAGGGTACTTATAACTCTACTTATAACCTACTTACGAAGTCCCCTGCCCCTCCAAGTAGAACCTCGGAGCTTCCAGCCGGTAACCGCTAAGCCCAAAAGCCTAAGCCCTACTAGAATCCCCCAAGGCCTCTTTAAGGAATTTAAGTAGGGTTTAGGGTTTAGGGTTCCTTTAAGGGATCTATAGGGTTCCTTAAAGGGATCTATGGGGTTTAGGGTTTAGGGTCTACTTGGAGGGTCGGGGGACTTAGTAGCTGGTTATTTTAAGGACTTATAAGTACCATAACCCCAATTAGGGTCCCGTTTCGGCTACTTATCAGTCTACTTACTACCTACTTACTAAGTCCCCCGACCCTCCAAGTAATAGAGTCCTTATGGCCCTTCATAGTGGGTATTTGGGGTATATTAAAGGGTAATTGGGGGGTCGACGTAAACCTTAAACCCCCAAAAACCCTAAATCGTAAACTCCAAAAAACCCTAAACCTTTTGGCCAAACCGTAAACCGCTAGACCCCAAATCCACCTGCGTAGTACCCTAAATAGTAGGATACTTATTATAAGGACTCCAAAATAAGATACTGGTACCCCTTAAACCCTAAATCCTTATAGTACCCTTATAGACCCCTTTAAGGAACCTTTATAGATCCATTTAAAGGTACCCCTAATAGATGCCTTTAAAGGAACCCTAGACCCCAAATCTTCGGAAACTTTCCATAGTAAAGCCCTAAACCCTCAAGCCCTATCCCTAAGGGTCCATGCACCCATAGTATGTACTTTGGGCCCAATGTACCTATATAGGGAGTACTTTAAGGCCGAAGTTTATACTATTTGGGTACATGGACCCTTAGGGTATAGATCCCTTCAAAGGATCCCCTAAACCCTAAGACCCACCTGGCTCCACTAAGCCGATCTCTGATGTGTCCTGCTCCTGAGCTCTAGGGTTCCTTTAAAGGGATCTATGAGGGGTAGGGTTTAGGGGTACCCTTAAAGGGATCTATAGGGCTTGAGGGTTTAGGGCTTTACTATGGATCCGAAAATTAGGGGTTTAGGGTTCCTTTAAAGGGATCTATTAGGGGTATTTTTAAATGGATCTATAAGGGTTCCTTAAAGGGGTCTATAAGGGTACTATAAGGATTTAGGGTTTAAGGGGTAGTTCCGAACCCCAGTAAAGGAGCCACAACGGCTTAGGGTTCCTTTGAAGGGATTTATACGGTTTTAGGATGTTGGGTTTAGGGTTTAGAGTTTGGGGCTGAGGGTTTAAGGTTTAGAGTTTAGGGAGGGAGCCCTTTATTTTAGAAACAGAAGACTTGAAACAGGGAGCCCCTCAAAGGAATCCTTACAGACCCCCTTTAAACTCGACAGCTTCGGTTTGCTCTGGAGGGTCATTCATGCGTTTAGTGTTTCTCTGATGTTACGAGCTTTTCGAGGTGGCGTGCTTTCAGGTCTTGGAAGCGGTTTAAGACAGGATTTCGTTTAAAGGGCGTCTGTAAGGATTCCTATAACGGTTCTCTCCAAGAGGCTCCACACATACTACCATTATGGAATTATAGGTCCCAAAAGACCAGTCTTATTAGGGTTTTAGGGACCTAATTCCATAATGGTAGTATAAAGGGTAAGGGAGTTTAAAGGGTGTCTCTAAAGATTCCTATAGGGGCTTCAACGGGAGAAAGTATACACTATTTGGGTACATGGACCCTTAGGGTTAAGGGTTCCTTGAAGGGTTTCCTTCGGAGGACCGCTCCGTTACCGGATCCTTCAAGGGTTGAGCTACCGGTTCCGCTTAAGGGGTCTACGAAAGGTTTCTTTGCCCGAAGGCTCCGAAACGGGTCATGGGCTTTCTGGGGGAGAGTTCGGGCTTTGGGGGCCAAGGTTTGGGATCTCACTACGGTGGTCCAGGAGCCTTCGCGAAACCCTACAGTTTTAAGGGTTCTACCCTCTAATCAAGAAGTCATAACCTACTTTTTTGTAGGGTTGGGGCTACCGGTCTGGGTTGAACTTTAGGGCCAGTTGAACCTTTAGTCAGTTTAGGGTTAAGGGTTCCGCGAGCGCTTTGATCAGATCAGTCCGCGCATGCAAGGGAGGTACCGATAGGAGAAGGGACCGAGTATCGGATCTAACAAAGCTATGCGGCCAATCCCGAGGCGCCTAAACCCTCAACCCTAAAACCCTACACCCTAACGCCTTACAAAACTCAAAGCCACAGTAGAATCTGTGGAACAAGCCAGGGTTATGCCTGCCAGGACTAGGACTTGAGGCGTTAGGACCGACGGCTTAAATCAAAAGGGAAAACTTAGGGTTTAATGGCAGGACCACGAAGATGAATCCTAAACAATAAGCAGCAGGACTATGTGGGTAGTTCTCTAAATTAGGGTTGCGTTTTAAGACCCCCAAATGGTACGGCAAAAAGGACCCAACTACCCAAATCATCCAAAATTCGGATGTATACAGGCCCAGCGCGTTTCTGGAATACACAGAAAGGCGGATGCAGCCGGCCTCAATGGTTGCTTCGGAAGTCTTTGTGTTTTGAGGTTTGGTAAGGTGTTTGAAGGACTTCACCCGGTACCCCCCAAACCTTCCGAAACCCTAAACCCTAAACCCTATACCCTAAACCCTAAACCCTAAACCCTAAACCCTAAACCCTAAACCCTAAACCCTAAACCCTAAACCGAAAAGCAACCCAAGATCTGCATGTGAGCGACTCAAGCCCTTAAGCCCATCGCAGGAATGTCCTTCTAGTTGCCTTAGTCCTTCTTGCAAGCATTCCAACCCCTAGCCTAAACCTCCAAAGATTATGGATGAGGATAGTGCTGATGTAGGATAGTACTTTGCAGAGTATATGGTTGGTATGTAGTGTTGTTGCACTGAGAACCGACTGGCGCGAGCACTTAATGGCTCAACCTGCAGCCCTAAACTCCCTAATTAAACTAAACCCCTCCTTAACCCCAAGCCGTAAGGCTCCGAAGAGGGTCATGGGATCTCTGGGGGAGGGTTTGGGCTTTGGGGGCTAAGGTTTGGGATCTGACTGCGAGGGTTAGGGAACCCGGAATAACCTACCTTCTTCAGGACTTGTGTAAGGAAATCATATTAAGGGACCCTAGAAAGGGAGGTTGTTCAGAGTTAAGATGAACCTTAGAGCCCCTGAACCCCTAACCCAACCCCTAAACCCCTCATCTCTAACTCAGCCCTAAACGACCCTAAACCCCTTAACGGCGCTAAACCCTCAGGCTCCTGGACCCTCGTAGTGAAATCCCAAACCGTAGCCCCCAAAGCCCAAACCCTTCCCCCAGGAAGTCCATGACCCCTTTCGGAGCCTTAGGGTACACCCGAAAAACCCAGAGCCCCACCCCCAATTTTGTGAAACTCTAAACTCGTATAGAGCCCCTTACTTGGAGGGTCGGGGGACTTAGTAAGTAGGCAGTAAGTAGACGTATAAGTAACCTCAAAGGGACCCTACTTGGGGTTATGGTACTTATAAGTCCTTAAAATAACAAGTTACTAAACCCTAAACCCTAAAACTCTAAGCCCTAAACCCTAAAGCCCTTTACCCTAAACCCTTTATAGGATACCCTTAGACCAGTTACTAAGTCCCCCGACCCTCCAAGTAAAGGAACCCTATAGATCCTAAACCCTAAACCCCATAGATCTCTTTAAGGAACCCTATAGATCCTTTTAATGAGCCCTTTAAGGACCCCTGCCCCTCTAAGTAGAGCCCCTAATTAGCCTAAACCCTAAACCCCATAGATCCCTTTAAAGAAACCCCTATAGATCCCTTTAAGGACCCCATAGAGCCCTAAACCCTAAACCCTAAGCCCCTTAAAGGAACCCGAGTAGCTCGAGCCGGCTCCAGCACTCGCGCACGGCTCCAGTCGCTGCAAGCGAGATCGAAAAACTCGGCCTCGTCACCTGTTAGGGTTTAGGGTTTGGAGGTTTGAGGGTTTGAGGGTTTAGGGTTTAGGGTTTGACGGTTTGAAGGTTTGAGGGTTTGAGGGTTTAGGGTTTGAGGATTTGAAGGTTTGAGGGTTTAGGGTTTAGGGTTTGAAGGTTCGAAGGTTTGAGGGTTTAGGGTTTAGGGTTTAGGGTTTGAGGGTTTAGGGTTTAGGGTTTGAGGGTTTAGGGATTAGGGGCAAACATTTAGGGCTCAGGGCTTTCGGGTTTTACGGTTTCAGAGGGGGTCATCACCTGTGAAAAGTTTAGGGCTTACCTTACTTGGAGGGTCGGCGGACTTAGTAACTGGTTATTCTAAGGGCCTATAAGTACCATAACCCAAATTAGGGTCCCTTTAAGGGTAGATATAAGTCTACTTACTACCTACTTAAGAAAAGTTTAGGGCTTACCTTAGAAGCTGCCCCCACCCTGTAATAGTGACTATAAGGATTATAGCAGGGCCCTATTCTATTCCTTTTACAGGGTGGGGGCCCCTTCTGAGGCTGACCTTAAGTGTCCAAAGGACCCAAGAATTAGGTTCCTATAAAGGGGTCTACAAGGGGCTACTATATTGGCTGCTATAAGGGTTCCATAAAGTCGGGGCCTAATAATTAAGTCCTCGGTTTTGGGCTCGTAGTTTTGGAGGTTAGCATTTTGGAGAGTGTATGATTATTAGGTGCTGGAGCCCTACTTTAAGGCTTCGGAGGGGGATTCTGCAAGGGATTCTAGGGTTTGCAGTTTTGGGGTTTTGGGCTTAGGGCTTATTGAAGATTTAAGGCTTAAAGTTTAGGGTTATTCCCTAGGTACTGTTACTAAGTACAGTACCAAGATGCTTTATGTAGGGTGTCGGATAATTACTTGCGGAACCCAAAGGGTCCAAGTAATTACCCAGACTGTGGGGCTGTAGGCCGGGAATTCCGTATGCTGAACAGTTCATCTTGCTCCTTGGACCTGTACCCGAACATGTCCTAAGTCGCTGTGCGCAGCCCTACGTAGCTTCAGGCATATCGATCAGAGCCAACGAAACCGAACCCTGCATATGCTAAGGCATATTCCTCAGTTGAAGTGTCCATTGCACGAAGCTGAAGGGGTTATTTACTGGGCCATTTCATAAGCCCCCCTTGCTCTGGATTCCAGAAGCCTAAGCCTCTGTTGGACGCTACTTGCGTTCTTGTTGTTCAGGACCTTAATCTCACTTGCCACAAGGAGTGTTGTATGTCTAGGATGCCCAGCAACCTAGGAATAAAAAGGGCTGCCTTTTTAGTATTGAGTCATTGGGTAACTTTATAAGGAACCTAGGACTACAAAAAGGGAACGAGGGCCCACTGGGAGGCCTAGATGTTGTTGTATAGGGTTTCAAGGCTCCTGAGTCTTATGTCTAGAAGCCTACGAAAACCTGAATGACTTAATAAAAACCGGCATGCCTGTGTAGAAATGCCATATACGAACAAGGACCTGCAAGACTTGCACCACAGCAACAATAACACAGCACATTAAAACCCCTCCAGATACTCTAGCCCAAACAGAAAGAACCCCCCAAACCCCTTCTAAAGCCTCTAAACCCTAAACCCCAGAAGCCTTCGAACACCCTATAAAACCCAATGTCGAACGCGTGTAAAATCCCAAAAGACGGGTAGCAAACCTACAGTAAACCCCATAAAGTTGGAAACCGGATTAAGGCCAAATAGTGCTGGGATTCCCTCTACATCACTCTTAAGGATTGAGGCTGTGGGGTTTCCAACTTTTGGGCTTCTACCGTAGAACAAGACCAGCACTGAAACAAGCATACTCTGGGCTTGAAATTAACCTGCACGAAAAATCTGCAAACTCTTCTTTCATAGAGATTTGAGAAGCAGGTGAAAACAATCTGCATTGAAGAGTGGCAAAAACAAAACCCAAAGATTCGCTAAACCCCGAAACCCTAAACCCCTAAACCCAGAAACCCCAAAGCCCCTAAAGCCCCTAAACCCTTATAGATCCCTTCAAGGAAAACCTTAAAGGAGCCCCTTAAGGGAGCCCCTTCCAAACCCGAAACCCACACACCCCAAAGCCTGAACCCAAGAGCCCAGCCAGGACCCTAAACCCTAAACCCTAAAAAGCTAAACCCCTCAACCCTAAACCCTAAACCCTAAAAAGCTAAACCCTCAACCCTAAACCCTAAACCCTAAAAAGCTAAACCCTCAACCCTAAACCCTAAACCCCTTAAAACCCTAAACCCTAAACCCCTAAACCCTAAAAACCCTAAACCCTGAACCCCAAACCCCTAAACCCTAAAAACCCCTAAACTCCTAAACCCTAAACCCTAAAAAACCCTAAACCCTAAACACCCTAAACCCTAAACCCCTAAACCCTAAAAACCCTAATAACCCTAAAAGCCCAGGAGCCTGGTTTAAGCTCCAGCAACAAGTGGGGATTGAAACGATGCCGATCCTGGGCGTCTGATGGGCGCTCCTTATTACCCAGACCCCCCCGGGGAGGATCTAGAAACCCTGTAGATCCCTTTCAAGGAACCCTAGATATTCCTTAATTAAGGGATATGGGAGTCTTTGGGTGGTTCCTTAAAGGGCTCCTTTAAGGGATCCTCTAGGGTTCAGGGCTTAGGGTTTGGGGCTCTATAAGGGGAAGTAGATCCCCTAATTTGGGGCCCTGTACTACTAAGGGTACTTTGTAGGAACCCCCATTAAGGGACCTACTTTTTGCATCCTCCCGGGCGTCTCGGTCAGCCCTTGGAAAGTTATAAACATCCCAGCAATCAAAACCAACCCTAAACCCCCTAAACCCTAAACCCCCTAAGCCCTAAACAAAGCAGCTATCCGAGTATCGAGCAAGCGCAGCTGGCTGACGGGCACTCCTGTTTGAAGGTCCACCAAAGCATATGCTGGGGGGAATGGATTCTGAAGACTATTGTTAGGGGGTTACTTAGGGACTACTACAAGGATCCATACCCCCATTCCCTACGATCAAAGGGGAAAAGGAGGGACCCTTAATGGGGACCCCTAGCCTATAATGGGCTTTCTAATGGGTATATAATAGCTATATTAAGAGTATATACCTAGGGGTCCTTGTTAAGGGTCCCTCCTTTTACCCTCGGATACTAAGAACCAGACAGTTAGGGCTCCTGTTTGAAGGTCCACCAAAGCATATGCCATGCAAAAAAAACCGCAGGGGGATGGTCTTTCCGGACACAACTCCGCGTGGTCGTATATCCTAAACCCTAACCCCTAACCCCTAAACCCTAACCCCTAAACCCCTAAACCCTAAACCCCTAAACCCCTCCATTGTAGCTCCTTTTTTTGGTTAACCAAAATCTTTATCAGAGGGCCCTAACACTAAACTGGTTAACCAAAAAAAGGAACTACAATGGAGACTATAGGCAGGGTGTAAAGCTCCTGATTGAAGGTCCAAGTCGAAGAGGCCGTCTGCCGCAATCGCTGTAACCACTGCAGGAAACCTTTTCAAAGGCTCCACACTACTCAGAGGGCTTGGGATTTGGGGCTTAGGGCTTGGGGTTAGGGTTCAGAGTTTAGGGTTTAGGGTTTTAGGGTTATAGGGTTTGGGGTTGGCAATAACACTACCTTTATGGAATTAGGTCCCGGAAGAGCATCCTTGTTCTGGTTTCAGTGACCGGATTTCATAGTCGTAGCATATGGATTGAGACCCTCCAAAATCCCTTAATTAAGGAATATACCTGAAATCATATCAGGGATCCTACTATAGTTTAAAGTATATCCCTTAATTAAGGGATTTGGGGATCTGTGGGTGGAGCGTCAGGCTTGAGTCAAGTTTTGCAAGGGCATTCATACATCAACTTGCTTCGGATTTGGGGATTTAGGAGGGGTTTAGGGTTTAGGGTTTCGGGGTTGGGGATTTAGAGTTTGGGGCTTGCGGCTGGGACGGGGCTCTCTTCACAGGGTTTCCGTTTGCTTGCTCAGAACTTTGATAGCTTGTTTACGCTACTTAAGGGATTTGCACTCAACACACAAACCACCACTCCACGCAAAAATCCTGGCCGCCCAAATTTTATTCCTAAAAACGACAATCCACCGTCATCAAGCATTAGTACAGAGAGCACCCTTAAAACTCATAATTCATGTGATCGGGTTTTGGAGTATACTACGTACTTTCATTAACCACATGAAGCAACATGCCCCCAAGGAATCATGGTAGTTGAAATTGAAATATTCAGGCTCCAGTAGTGCTCGAGTGTCGAGTGACATGGGAGTCTTTGAAAACCCTGCGTGATGGTAGGATGACCCCTTCATTACAGAGTAAACCTGTTGATCTTGCTCATGATCATGAACTTGCACACCCTAAACAGCTAAACCGCATACCCTGAACCCCTATAGTAACCTCAATGACTCATGACGCCGTACAGTACAGGAATCCCTGGAAAGAAGCCCTCCGAGGAAGCGCAAACCATCAACACTGCAACATAGGGGTCTTGTTATTTAGAATAGAGCTTTGGTGGATATTTTACTATGGCTATAATATGGAACCTCCAAGATAGCATAGTATTAAGGCCCCTATTTTGTTACTGTAAACGCCCAGTTGCCATGATCTCCAGGCATGGCTGAAGTATTCCTTACTTCCCCAATACGCCCGGGAAGTAAAAGGTTAAAAATTCAGATTCCTACAGTTGATGATATAAACCCTGCATTACCTTAATGACCCTAAAGTATGGGAAGCACGGTATATTCCTTACTATGGGTAATGCAGGATTTGTATCATCAACCGTACTGAAATATACAAACCCAAAAAATGTATGTAAAGGTTTGGTACTGGAGAACTAAGATTCCTTACTCGAAGGCTTGAAAGATACTCGCATCCTTAATATGGCTGTAGGGACCTAACTCAGAGATCCCACTATCCCTTAATTCGAGAATATGCCATACCGTAAGTTATAGCTGCCTTGATACTATGGTTTAAAGCAAACTCCTTGATTAAGGGGTACCTTAACCCCAAGTAACCTACCTTTTTAAGGACTTAGGACTTATATAAATGAAATCATATTAGGGAACCCTAAAAAGGCAGGTTCCTTAGGGTCCAGGTATCTATGCCTTAACCCGCCAAAACCTGCTTTTTTGTAGGGTCCCTATAAAACCCATATTAGGGTTGATAATCAGAACATACAAAAAAGTAGGTTTTTTGTAAGCTAAAGTGGAATTCTACAGAGTCTGAACTCTTAGTAAGATTAGGGTTTAGGGTTTAGGGATTTAGGGTTTAGCGATTAGGGTTTTAGGTTTAGGGCGTAGGATTTAGGGTTTATAGGGTTTAGGGATTAGGGTTTTAGGTTTAGGGTTTATAGGGATTAGGGTTTTAGGTTTAGGGTTTAGGGATTAGGGGTTCAAAGAAACGAGCAGTGTGGAATTACGCCTCGCAAGACCATTAAAGAATACTAGCATTGTGGAATTAAACCCCGCAAGACCAGTCTAATCATGGCATCGGTGGACCCAAGTCCGTGTAGTAGCATCTGCGGACCCTCTTCGTTCGCTGCCGAGCTTCCAACCCTTAACCCTACCAAAAACTCCAAATAACCTACCTGTCTATCTCTAAGACGGACTTATTTAACAAGTCTATACTGAACTTAGACCTTAGCAAAAATTGAAGTTTAGCTTGTTCTTAGAGATTACAGGAACCAAAAACTAAAAACTATTGATAAGTATCCCTAAGAAGCCACAAAGAAAGCCTGAAAGGGTAGGTGTCCCAGGGGTTCAGGTAAAGCCTAAGCGTTGGGTTTAAGCAGCGCCATAAACTCTATCAGCCCTAAACCCTAAAACTCTAAACCCTAAACCGAGCAAACCACAACCAAATAGTCCCTAAACCCTACGTAAACCGCGGCAAAGGTTCCACAGAATCCCCTGGAGCCAACTGCTGCCAAAGTCGACTGTCCACTAAAGAGAGCCGGACATCGTAGAGCTGCGCATGGACCTCCCGTCCTTCCCGCCGACTCGAGAAACCCGTAAATACTCTAGCAAGAGTACTTTAACCTACCAAACCCTACTTTTTTGTAGGGTCCCTGTAAACTGCATATTAGGGTTCATAATGAGGTTTGGGAGGCTAAGGCACATAGTCCTTTCCGTAATATTCCTGTATGCTATACTTTGTCGAAACTAACTAGTTCATGGTTGGGATAGGATGAAACATGTCATTTTCTTATTTCTTATTGGTGTTAAGTACCCATAAAAATGTAAAATGCTATCCAACTATGATAAAGGAAACAGCAGGTCGTTGCAATCACAGACAACGCGTCCTGCAGAGAAGGGCACCAACAGGTCCTCGGAGGCACCCCGGCGCTTCCTGTGCTCTTGTTGAGGAAGTTCGTATAAGTTACCATAATAAAGAAACCAGAGTATTTCCTATAGAGCCCTATTATGGTAACTTCAACCTTAAACCCTAAGCCCTTAAAATAATCCCTCATAGATCCCTTAAAGGAACCCTTAAGTATAGATCCCTATTATGGTAACCTGGTGTTCCTTAACACGAACCCAGCTTCCCGCGCAGCTCCCGCACGGGCGGGCCAATGGTGGTGCAACTCTCGGAAGGACCCTCCAAAGGTGAGCAGCACTGCGCCGCGCCCATGTTGCTTAGGCTCCGGTAGAGCGTTTCTGTAGGGATTCCTTCAAAAGGGGTCCTTGAAGGGTTCTACAGGGCTTCCTTTACAGGGTTTCTGTAGGGTTTAGGGTCCTTGAAAGGATGTCTATGGGGGTTGTAATTGGTGTGGGCTCCGGTTTCGGGCTGAGGCTTTCGCATTTGGGGTCTAGAGTTCTTTGGCACTTCCCTGTTGTGGACGGAAGAGGTTTATCTACAGGGTTTTTCAAAGGTTTGTCATGCTTTGCGCAAAGACTCCTGAACCCTAAACCCGACTTTCGACAACTACCCATGATTTCACAGTTTATGTCCTGCCATTATGGAGAGGTAAAGATCCTGAAAGATTTGTTCAAGACACCTGGGGAGATGGCCTGCGCCATCGCGCTTGAACCAAAAAGTCGACAAGCAAGATAGGCGCAGCCTTAATACTAGTTGGAGAAGTGTTTGTGGCGAACCTTATAATATTTTCCATGTGGCCTACAAGGGGAAACTGGTACAGATTGCTCAGACCTCTAGCCAGACTTGGTTTTGAGTTCAATGCATGCCCGTATCTGTGTGTGTGTATGAGTGTATGCATGTTTCGCGTGTCTAGTTGCTGCATAGGCCGGTGTAAACCAGGCGACCCTTCTTTCTAAATGTCCAGATATGCAAGCAATCTATTTTCTTGTTAAGGGCTTTATCTTAAATTAACTTAACAAAGAAACAATACTAGCTACTACGGACCCCTATTGTGGCAACTTAAATTAAAATCCTGAAAAAGAGCCCAGACAACCAGAGATTCACCCCTTGAGCCTATAGTATATTCCGGAAAGCTCCACCCACACCTCGGAGCAGCAAAAAACCTCTGCAAGTCTCAAAGTCTCACGATTAAGCCTCAATCATGAACCGTAAACCCAAAACGCCAAAATCCGTCCAGGCGATATCCACGACCACCTTAATCTTTAACTCCCTAGAACCAGACCCCAAAATACGCCCAGGTTATACCCGAAGGGTGCTTCATGGTGCTTAATCAGAAAGGGTCTACTACTCACCTACTCACCTCACTGCAAAATTGAATCCTGAAACTTGAACCCTATCTCCTGAAACCCAAACTAGACCTTCAGCTTGAAACCATGAAAAAGACCTTTACCTCCACCATAAACGCCTAAACCCTAAACCCGTAAAGCCCTAAACCCTAACCCCTAAAACCCTCAAACCTCTAAACCCCTAAACCCCCTTTAAAGGAACCCTTATAGATCCCTTTAAAGGAACCCTTATAGATCCCTTTAAAGGAACCCTTATAGATCCCTTTAAAGGAACCCTTATAGATCCCTTTAAAGGAACCCTAAATCCCCCCCTGAAACCCTAAGCTTCACCAGGGGTGCGCGAAGATCGAAAAGAAGGCGGTGATGGCGTAGACGCCCCGCTGCTTGATTTGGCGACTCTCACCTGCCCCAGTGTAGGCTTTATGTAGGGTTTTAGCGTTTTAGGGTTTAGGGCTTTAGGGTTTTGGGGTTCAGGGTTTTAGGGTTCTAGGGTTAGGGCTTTAGGGTTTTAGGGCTTTAGGGTTTCCACCTGCCCCAGAGTGTAGGCCTTAGGCCTTAGAGGGACTTATAGTTGTCCCTTAAAGGGCTCCTTTAAGGGTCCTTTTCAACGTTCCTTTAAGGGTCCTTTTAATGGTTCCTTTGAGGGTTCTATAGGGTTTAGGGTATAAGGCTCAACATTTTCTACCATTATGGAATTAGGCCCCAAAAGACCATCCTTATCAGGGCTTTAGGGACCTAGTTCCATAATGGTACTGTACCTGGAGCCTCTAGGTGGGCCTCAGGCCTTAGAGGGGCTTACTTGGAGGATCAGGGGACTTAGTAAGTAAGGTTATAAGTACCCTAATTGGGGTTGTAAGTAAGTATAAGTATAGTTACCATATTTATAACCCTAGTTACTAAGTCCCATGATCCTTTAAGTAGGCTTGGAGCCCTAAACCATAAACCTTGGCGGGGTTTAGGGGGCTCCTCGCGGTTCCTGTAAGGCTCCCAGTCACAACTTTTTCTACACTGCCGAGCCGAAAAATCCCTGGGTTTAGGGTCGGGGGCCCGAGTTGTAGGAATCGGGGGTTTAAAGCTCAGGGGCTTATAGGGTTTACTGTTTGGGGTGGAGGATTCAGGGGGATTGCTTTTGGGCCTCAGGATGGCTCAGGGTTTCAGGGTATCGGCTGGAAGCAGTTTAAAATATTTGAAGCACCCCCAAAACCGTTGACCCTAGACCCTAAACCATGAGTCCTGAACCCTAAACCATGAGTCTTAAGGCCTCAACCCTAAACCATGAATCCTAAAGCCTGTAAACCCTAAACCATGAGTCCTACAGCCTAAACCCTAAACCATGACCCCTGTCCAAGTACCTAATAATCATATACCCTCCCAAATCCTAACCTACATAACTACTATCCTAAACCCGAGTACTTAATCATTGGTTCCTTTGGACCCTTGGGGTAATCCTTATAGACCAACCCTTAAAGGAACCCCAAAACCCTAAAACCCAAACCCTAAACCATGAGTCCTAAAGCCTTGACAGATTTCGCGTTGCTGCTTGAATGTAGCTGGCCATGTAAGAATCTATAGGGTTTAGGGTATAGGGGCTACTTGGAGGATCAGGGGACTTAGTAAGTGTAAGGTGATACGTGCCCTGATTGGGGTTATAAGTATTTATAAGTATAGTTACCTTATTTATACCCCTAGTTACTACGTGACATGATCCTACAAGCACGACCCCAAGCACCCACAAAACCTTTGCCACCAGACCCCACAACCCATAATTGCCCTACCACCTCTGACGCAAACCCCAAGCCCCAGCCCCTAAAACCCACTCTATACCCTGAACCCAACTGGAGAATCACCTATCCTCGGAGCATCGGAGCTTACAAGGGTGTGTGGGGCTTTGATCATCGGTGGAAGGAGTCAACCCTCAGTGGTGGGGACGTCTCTGCTGCCGTCATTTTAACCTCGCACTGCGGCAGTGAGACTTTGCGATGCTCACTAGTCCATGCCACCTGAGGAAGCAAGTGGCGAAGGAGCTGGTCTAGTGTTTGGGATTTCGCTTTGTGGGTAAAGTACATAAAGTACAGTATAGTCTCCGCTTCCCGTGCATGGGCAAATGAAAAGTCCTGGTCGGGATGCAGGGATTAAGGCTGAGACAAGCTAGGTAACCTAAAAAAGGGGTAGGGTATGAGCCTCTAGGTACCAGGCGACTTACGGTTTGTCAACCCCAAATACCAAATCCCTGCATGAGACCCTAACATGTAAACTCGAAACCCTGAGAGCAGTCACCCGACATAGTAACCCTATGTACGAGAAGCATGAAACACGTATCATTGTGAATTAGCTACAAAGCTCAATATTGAAACTCTGTTCATGAATTTGCTGTTTTCACGAATTCTTACCATTAGCATTTCGATTGATACTGTCATCAGTTTGCTGTTATTGTTATTGGAACAACTTCTGAGATCTAGACTTATTGATCCTAAAAGTGAAGACACTCCAAGCTCGACCCTAAGCGCAAAGTAGGTACCATTCACAGACTTTAGACCCCGGAGTCGGTTCTTCCTGGGATTTTTCCGAAAATTAAGGGGTACCTTAGGGTTCCTTTGAGGGGATCCTTTGAAGGGTTCCTTGAAGGGATCTATTATAAGTTATAAGGCTTCGATACAGGGTGTAGGGTTTAGGGATTTTTCCGAAACTTGGGGGGGGGGTCTTGACAAAGAAGATCCTACTATTTAGGCTAATTAGGGTCCCTCAGTTTGGGAAAGTCCCGGCTTGCATACTTGAAGTCCTACCTAGAGGCTTATACCCTACCCCTTTTTCTAGGATACCTAGTTTTATGGTTAGGAACTGTTATCTTAAAAAGTAGACGCCCTAAAAGAGGGGTAGGGTATGAGCCTCTAGGTAGTATGACTAGGGAGACCCCTTAAAGGGCACCCCTTCTGAACCCTACTTCTGGCTCTCTTAAAAGGGGCCTTATTGAGAGGGTCTATGTCTCCAAGGGTCCCCTTAATCCTAACTCCCAGAGGGAAGGTGGGTCTAGGGTTTGGGGTTTTCGGGTTTAGGGTTTGGGGTTTAGGGTTTAGGGTAGGGCGAAGCCTTGCAGCCCCAGAGGCCTAACGACTCCAACGGCCGCAGCTCGGCATCCTCGGCGTCATCCATGTCCTTGCTTGGAGGATCATGGAACTTACCCTAAGGCTCCTGGACCCTCGTAGTGCCCAAAGCCCAAACCCTTCCCCCAGAGATCCCATGACCCCTTTCGGAGCCTTTGGGTAGTAAGTAAGGATATGAGTACCTAAATTGGTGTTATAAATAGTTACTAGTATAGTTACCTTACTTATGACCCGAGTTACTAAGTCCCATGATCCTTCAAGTGAGGCTTACCGGTTTAGGCCGTCCTTCTCTTTGGGATTCCGGCTTGTAAGGGATTTAGGGTGTAGGGCTTGGTGATTTTCAGGGTTTAGGGTTGGGGCTTGTGAAGGATGTAAGGCTTGGGGTTCAGGGGTTAGGGCTCCGGGGTTCACGGGTTACGGCTACTTATGTTTGATTATGCATGCAGTCATGTAACAATCCAGTAGCGAATCACATGCAGATGAACTACATGTAAAATACAAACAACTACACGACGGCTCAGGGTCATGAAAGAGATCTGTACTGTCTCCCGAGCACATCGAACTCCTCTGAGGCTTATGTTTCAGGGCTGAGGGATTCTAGGGTTATTTACCCTGTGAATCATCGGATCGATGCTTTGTTGTTTTAGAAAAAGACCCTAACCCTTGCCAACCTTGTAGAAAACTTTGGCAGAAACCCCTCCTTAAACCCTATAGACCCTACCCAAAGGCTCCGAAAGGGGTCATGGAATCCCTGGGGGAAGGGTTTGGGCTTTGGGGGCCAAGGTTTGGGATCTCACTTGCGAGGGTCCCAGGAGCCTTAGGGTAGAGCCTAAACCCTAGCGGTCCTAACCTGCGCCATCCCCAGCCTGCCACGCAGACCCTAAATCCCTAAACCCGAAAAACCAAAGCCCTTATTAGGGCCCAAGTAACATTAAGGCCTCTATAATTTAAGGTATATTCCTGAATTAAGGGATATTGGGGTCTCTGAGTCCATAATTCCCTAATTTTCATATGCTCTCCAAAATTGTAGCCTGCATAACTACTATCTTAAATCCAAGTACCTAATTATTGGGTCCTTCGGACCCTTAGGAAAGTCCCTAGGCCGGGAAGCTCGAAGAAGCTCGGCATACTGCGGCGCCTCTGCCCCGAGGAGGACTGACCTGATTACTTAGAGGATCATGGGACTTAGTAAGTGGGTTATAGTTGGGGTTATAAGTCCCCTAAGTGGGGTTATCCTAATTATAACCTACTTATAACCTTACTTACTAAGTCCCCTGCCCCTCCAAGTAGACCCTAAACCCTAAACCCCATAGATCCCTTTAAGGAACCCTATAGAAACGTTTAAGGAGCCCTTCAAGAACCCTATTCGGGTACCCAAAAAGGGACCATAATTGTGACAACTATGCCTTTAAGGACCCATCAACCCTAGGGACACGCGCAGCGACTGAAGGGCGATCTGAGGGGCTCGTAAGCTCCTTGCGCTTCACGGTAGAAATCCATCGCCTCAGAAAGAGAGGAGGGACCCGTAATGGGGACCCCTACCCTATAGTGGGCTATGTAATGGGTATATACTAGCTATATTAAAGGTATATACCTAGGGGTCCTTATTAAGGGTCCCTCCTTTTACCATCGCCTCCGAAATCCAAGGAGTTAAAACCCTAAGGGCTTAGGGTTTATGGAGTTTGGGATTTAAGGTTTAGGGCCAAAGTTTAGGGCCTAAAAACCCTAAGGGACTAGGGGTTAAAAGACCCAATTATTAAGTTTTTTGGGTTTAGGACTGCTCGTTTTGTAGATAAGCCTTTGGGTCCTTGGATTCGTTGCCACGGAAACCCTTATCCTTAACCCTGAAGCCACTATAACCCCTAAACCCATCGTAAACTACCGTAAATTCTCAGTTTAAACCCAAATATAGAAAGCCAAGAAAGACCAAACAAAAAGGTAGGTTTTGGTAGAATACTATTCGTAATCTCGTCCTCTTCAAGTCACCTATATGATTCCTATTAAGGACCCTTCAGTAGCTTACTTCCCCAATTTAAACTCCTTGTGGCGCGTTGCCAGGTGAAATCCTGTCTGGTGCTGAGTAGGGAATAGGGGCATGGATCCCTATAGTAGTCCCTATATAATGCCTAATAATTGATGGTCTCCATAATCCATTCCCCCGTTCCCTACTAAGAACCAGACAGAATTGCGGTAAGTACCGTAAACTTCAGCCCGGGGCTTTCTTATGTTCTTTCAAAGTCTGGCGTTTAGGGCTCACCGCTTGGTCAGGGATTTTGGTTTAGGGTTTAGGTTTTTGATTTAGAGCTTGAGCTTTTAGGGTTTAGGGTGTAAGGTTTAAGGTTCATGGTTTCTAGGGCTCAGAATTACAAGCCTTTCGGGAATAGCTCATACGAATATGCCCTTGTGATATTCCGATGTTGCCATATCAGAGTCATCTCGAACCTATAAACATTCAGGCCCCCGATAGTGTTATCGGTGTGGTGGCTCTTGCAGGGATTAAGGCTTTAGAAATGTAAGTGATTACTTAGGCCCCATGTTGATTGATGCGCGGCCTCTCGGCGCTTGCCCTGCTTGAAGGCACAGAGGCCCATGTTGTGCAGAACCACTGCATTGTTCCTGAGAGTCGGGGGTTCCAGGGCTTCAGGGCTTGCGGTGTTCATACTGGGCATATATGGTTCCGGGTTCAGGGTCTAGGACTTCGAGATTTCTTAAGGGCTCATGGGACCTAGTAATCAGGTTATGCGTAGGGATATAATAAGGATAACCCTACTTGGCCCACTTATAACCCCAATTCTAACCCGACTTACTAAGTGCCAGGGGCCCTTAAGTAGGTTTGCGTGATTCGACTGGGGAGGGTTTGAGTTTACGGATCGCACACGAGTTGCTTGGCCACAACAGGCAATGAACCCCCAGCTTGCACGTATGGTCGGACTGCATCAAAGGGGCACTGAAGTGTTCTGTGCTATACATATGTAGCAGCAAACCGTGGCCCCAAATTCTTTCTGTTATAACTTCCCTAAACACAAAACCCTAAACCGTAAACCCCAAACCCCAAACCCTAAATCAAGTTATAACCTTGAAGATGGGAGGATATTGCTTGGAAGGTCGGGGGACTTAGTAACTGGTTATTTTGAAGACTTATAAGTACCATAACCCCAATTAGGGTCCCTTTTAGGGTACTTATAAGTCTACTTACTACCTACTTACTAAACCCTAAACCCCTCAACCCTAAACCCTATAGTCCTATAGTGCCCTTATAGACCCCTTTAAAGGAACCCTTAGAATCCCCTTTAAACTAAAGTCCCAACACCCTCCAAGTGGATCCCAAGGTCGGGTCCAAGCCGCAGAGTGTTCTCCCAACTCAAGGCTTGGTAGATTTCCCGTGCCTGCGTTGGAGCAGGGAAGTATGCACCCTAAGGCTCTAAGGGCTCATATATTAAGGCTTTTGGGCCCAAAGACGATTATAGGATTTTTTGGGCTATTTTGAGCCCTTAGGGGCAGGGTAGAGGGATAGCAAAATAGCGAGCGCCTACACCGAAACCCTCGATCCCAAACCGTAGACCCCACACCTTAAACTCTAAACCCTCAAACCCCCAAACCCTGTGGAAGCCTACCCCGGCCTTGGAAAACAGCTCCATGGCCTCGCTGTGGCGACCGAGTTCGTTGAGGTGATCGCCTTCGCCACTTCAGGTACAGGGCTTAGGCTTCAGGGCTCAGGATTCAGGGTTCAGGGTTTAGGGCTCAGGATTCAGGGTTCAGGGTTTAGGGCTTAGGGTTCAGGGTTTAGGGTTCAGGGTTCAGGGTATAGGGTTCAGGGTTTTTGGGGCTTTTAGCATTTAGGCTTCAAGGCTCGGGGCGGCAGTCAAACCTGAAGAAGCTGCCTGTTAAGGCGTCCTCGTGGTAGCTTTAGGGTTTAAGTTTTTTCGGTTATTCGGCCTCATCGTACCGAGCAAGCTTCATGAAACTCCCTAAGGTTGAGACTTGCGTAAGAACCCCCTAAACCCTAGATATACCCTAAACCCTATATAAGCCCTAATTAAACCCTAAACCCTTATAGATCCCTTTAAAGGAACCCTTATAGATCCCTTTAAAGGAACCCTTATAGATCCCTTTCGAGCATGGTCGTTCGCCCCGAAGTTAATTGACAGGTTAGCCCTCAAAGCTGAAAATCCTAAACCCTAAGGGGTTGAGGGCTTAGGGTTTGGGTTTTGTTGGGTTAAGGGTTTTGGTTCCTAAGCCGTACTTGGAGGATCAAGGGACTTAGTAAGTAAGGCTATAAGTACCCTAATTGGGGTTACAAGCAATTATAAGTATAGTTACCTTATTTATAACCCTAGTTACTAAGTCTCATGATCCTTTAAGTACTCCCTAAACCATCCTGAACCTCGAGCCCTTAGAAAGAGTCCTCGATCCTAAGCCGTACCCTAAGGCTCCTGGACCCTCGTAGTGAAATCCCAAACCTTAGCCCCCAAAGCCCAAACCCTTCCCCCAGAAAGCGAATGACCACTTTGGGAGCCTTAGGGTACTCCCTAAACCCCTAAAGCCTATCTAAACCCTAAATAAAGTACCCTAAACCCTTATAGATCCCTTTAAAGGAACCCCTAACCCTAAGCTTTTAGGGTAGTCCTTTGGGAGCCTAAGCCGTACTCCCTAAGCCCCCAAAACACCCACAAATCCCTTATAGATCCCTTTTCAGGAGCCCTATAGATCCCTACTTAAGGAACCCTATAAATCCCTTTAAGGAAACGTCACGACACCCACAAATCCAAGCCTACGTTCACCACGGTGTCCGCGTAGGAGGGTGTGTCAGTTGACCCGGCAGCCTCGCTCTTGGGCGCATGACTTTAAGGTTCCTGTTAGGCTTCAGGGTTTAGGCAATAGGGAATAACAGGGTTTAGGGTATAGGGTGTAGGGTTTAGGGTTTAAAGGATAGGGAATAGGGTTTAGGGGTTAGGATTCATGGTTCCTTTGACCCAGACCCCCGAAAGGATCCAAAAAGTAGATCCCTTAATGGGGGTTCCTATAGAATACCCTTAGTAGTATAGCGCCCCAAGTTTAAGGGATCTACTTCCCCTTATAGAGCCCCAAACCCTAAACCCTAAAGGATCCCATCAAGGAGCCCTTTAAGGAACCCTACTAAGTCTACTTTCTAGATCCTCCCGGGGGTCGGGGGAAGGGTTTAGGATTTAGGATTTACCTTAACCTACCAAACCCTACTCTTTTGTAGGGTCCCTATAAACTCCATATTAGGGTTCATAATAAGAACCTACAAAAAAGTAGGGATTGGTAGGCTAAGGTAGGTTTAGGGTCCCGCTTCGGGTTTGAAGGATCCTTCGGGCTCCCATGCAGCTTTAGAGGGTGCTGTACTTGGAGGATCATGGGACTTAGTAAGGGCTCCTTAAAGGGTTCTTAAAGGGGCTCCTTAAAGGGATCTATAGGGTTTAGGGTTTAGGGGCTACTTGGAGGATCATGGGACTTGCTAAGTAAGGTTATAAGTCCCTTAATTGGGGTTATAAGTATAGTTACCCTAATTAGAACCCTAGTTACTAAGTCCCATGATCCTCTAAGTAGGGTCTTATACTCTGACAAGTCTGTAAGGATGCCCTTGAGGGTTTCTTCAACAGCTTCTTTAGGGTTCTACTTGAAGGGGCAGGGGACTTTGTAGGCTTTGTTATTGGGGTAACTCCATTTAGGCACCCTATACAGTCCCTTAGGAGTGTTGCCGGTGTTTTACGAGCGTGAGTGATTGGCCATGGCTTCTGGATCGTTCCCGCGGCTTCAACGACTTTAATTTTGCTGGGATGCAATCGTGCATTCCCGGGAAGCCTCAAAATACATGCAAAACAACAGTCAACACTCAGTCAACACTCAGTCAACACTACAGCCAACACTACAGTCAACACTACCAAAACCCTGGGAAAACCAGCAAATTCCGCAATTCACTCGTTTTAAAGCAATAAATAAGCTTTTTCAACTTTTTAATGTCCGAAACAGCAAAATGCTGGATTTTTTCAGCATTTTGGCAGTGTTGACTGTATAGTGTTGACTGAGTGTTGACTGTCATTTTGCATGTATGTGCTGCTTTTGGGATATAGAGGGTTTTGTAGCTTTTTAATGTCTAGGGCAGCAAAATGTTCGATGTCCCAGCATTTTGGCAGTGTTGACTGTAGAGTTGACTGTCGGTGGAGTGACTTATTGTGTTGTGTGCCCTGACTCCAGACACCTTAGAAACAGGTGATTACGCACTGTCATTGGTAGGCTGCAACAGATGCAAAATCAGTTCTGCTTTTCGTAGCTCTACTTATAACCTACGTACTAAGTCCCCTGCCGATCCAAGTAGGGGTTTTGGGTTAGGGTTCCGGTTGCACTACCTCTGGCTCCCATTACTCACTATACCCTGAACCCTAAACCCTAAGCACTCAACCACCCGGAGTCGGAACCCTGATCCCGAAACTCTAAACTAAACTTATTCCGCCGGAAGTTCAACCAGGACCCTAATTCGCGAAGAGCCTCCCTTACCTACTTGGAGGATCATGGGACTTAGTAAGTAATTAAGGTTATAGGTACCCTAATTGGGGTTATAAGTAATTATAAGTATAGTTACCTTATTTATTACCCTAGTTACTAAGCTCCATGATCCTTTAACTATAGGTTAAGGGTTTATGGCTAGGGCCTAGGGGGTTCAGGTGTTTATGTAGGGTTTAGGGCTCAGGGGGTTTAGGGGGCTTAGGGGGTTGGGTCCCTTTGGGTTTACCGGCTAAGCGGGTTTGGGGTTTAAGGATTAAGGGGCTTAAGGGTTTGAAGGGTCAGGGGTTTAAGGTTTAGCTCTAGCACGGTTTATAGTCTCCACAGCAGTTCCCTTGTTTGGCTGCCTGGTTTACTTAGCATAAAGTAGAAGCCAGAAAGTTGGAATATGATAATCCTAAACCCTGTATTGCAAATTATAGGGTATCCTACCCTGAAACCATATTCCAACTTTCTGGACTTCCCTTTAAGATGCTACCCGAAACGAAATGGTTGAATCAAAACCAGAAGGACATCGAAGACCCCAAACCCTAAACCCCGGTCCTTTAAAGGGATCTACAAGGTTTAGGGTTTATTTAGGGTTTAGATAGGCTTTAGGGAGTACCCTAAGGCTCCCAAAGTGGTCATGGGCTTTCTGGGGGAAGGGTTTGGGCTTTGGGGGCTAAGGTTTGGGATTTCACTACGAGGGTCCAGGAGCCTTAGGGTGAACTCAAAAAACCCTAAACCACTTTGATAGAACTTGTAGATCCCGTTAAGGGGACTCCTTATAAATCCCCACAAGCCCTAAACCCCAAACCGTAAAGCGTAGGCCTCGTGTGCTATCAGCGCCGCCGAATACGCCCTCAAAGCAGCCTCGAAACGGATCTTACGATTGCTTTCTGCTTTATGGGCTTCAAGGAATCCCGAAGGTCTCTTTGTAAGAGTTCTATGCATGTCTCTATATGGTGATGGGAGGCCAAAAAGGGGGGTTTAAGATTCTTGGGGCAGGGATTCCTTATTATGAACCCTACTATGGGAACCCTAATCTCTGCTAAACCCCCATAGGCTAAAACCCCTTTTGGCCTCCTATGATATGGCCGCTTTTAGGGTTTAGGGCTAGCGGTTGATTGTCAACGTTGGGGCTTGGGGCTCAGGGTTTTGGGTGCTTAACCCAGAGGCTCCATACATGGTACCATTATGGAATTAAGCCCCGCAAGACCATCCCTATCACGGTTTTAGGGACCTAATCCCACAATGGTACTATATATGGAGCCTCTACTTGAAAGCTCATGGGACTTAGTAAGTAAGGTTATATAAGCAGGTTATAATTAGGATAACCCCAGTTAGGGGACTTATAACCCCAATTATAACCTACTTACTAAGTCCCATGATCCTCTAAGTAGGTAATGGACTTTAGTCAGGGCTGTCAGATAGACACTTCGTGCCGGGCTTGTTGAAAAGTCACGATCATCAACCGAAGGACCCTTATAGTGTACTCCTGTAGCCCTTAACCCTCAACCCAGACAAGACCTTCTAAAGTCCCTTAATTGAGGAATATACCTTCATAGTAGGATCCCGAATATGATTTAAGCTATATTCCTTAATTAAGGTATTTTTGCTAGTCGGGGGAACCCTTACTTAAGCCGCCTTAAGCCCTAAACTCCTCGTCCCCTCAGCCCTAACTTTTAAGTCCTAAGAGCCAACCAAAAGGACGCCAAGGTGTGCTCCTGTAACCCTTAACCCTCACTTGCAGGGTCGGGGGACTTAGTAAGTAGGTAGTAAGTAGACTTATAAGTACCCTAAAAGGGACCCTTATTGGGGTTATGGTACTTATAAGTCCCTATAATAACCAGTTACTAAACCCTAAACCCTAAGACTCGAAGCCCTAAATCCTAAAACCCTATACCCTAAACCCTTTATAGGATACCCTTAGACCAGTTACTAAGTCCCCCGACCCTCCAAGCAACTCCTAAGCCCAAGCGCTCCTCCTCATCGCCCTGCGCTCCCAAACAGGCTGCCCAGTTGGTCAGCGCCACGGCGTACCTGACTTCAAAGCCCCTGTGGCTTAGAGTTTAGGGGCTTAGGGTTTAGTAGGGTTTAGTAGGGTTTAGCGTTTGGGGTTTTAGGGTTTAGGGTTCAGGGCTTAAGTTTGCGAGGTCAGTAAACCCTGAACCCTAGCTGGGGATCCTACATCCCTACTACTGCTTTAAGGGTGATGCCTTCTCACTCAGAGTCGTCGCCTACTATTTTGTAGGGTTTGGAGCTACAGTTACATCATAACATGCAGAAAGCGCAAAACCTCAGGGGGGAAGCCGAAATGCAGAAGCCAGAACAAATACAAAGGATCTATCTCAGGGTTCCCTTCGCCCTTAGCCCTGAACCCTAAACCTGCAGCTGGGATACTCCGGGGTGTTCTGCTTCCCTGCACTCTCAAGCGAGTCCTGAAAGAACTAAGGCGGCTTCGGGTTGGTCCCAGACCTTCCAAAATCCCTTAATTAAGGAATATCCCTTAAATCATATTAAGGATCCTACTATAATTTAAGGTAGATTCCTTAATTAAGGGGTTTTGGAAGGTCTGGGGTTCTAAGGCTTTTGACAGGGTTTAGACCAGGTTCCTTTGGGTAGTTGTCAACATTAGGGTCCCTTTTTTGGTCCTTATTATAATCCGGCACCTACTTTATGGTACCCAGAAAGGGACCACAATTCTGACAATCACCCCTGTAGAGTTTAGGGTTTAGGCCTATTGAAAGCGTTCGAACGGATCCTGTAAGGGTGTTTGCGGGTTTAGGGTTTAGGGTTTCGGGTTTCAGTGTTAGGAATTTTCTATAGGCTCAAACAAGGATGTTTTTTCAGTCTACAGTGTGTCTACTTGGAGGGCAGGGGACTTAGTACGGGCTCTTAAAGGGCTCCTCAAAGAGATCTATAGGGTTCCTTAACGGGATCCATGGAGTTTAGGGTTTAGGGTGTGCGGACAGGGGCAGGGGACTTAGTAAGTAGGATATAAGTAGGGTTATAACTGGGGTAACTCCATTTAGGGTTCTTATAACTCTACTTATAACCTACTTACTAAGTTGCTAAGTCCCCTGACCTTCCAAGTGTAAGGGTTCAAGGGTGTCGTTAAGGGATTCTTGAAAGGGTTCTGATCTACAAGGCCTACTACTAATTATAAGGTTGTTATGACATAGGGGCCTAGACAAGCAGCAGAAAAGGCTTCAGGTCCGAGGTACATAGTTGCGTCTGTCCTACATTCTTGTAACTTAGGAACTTTAAGAAATTAAATAGCTACTCAGGCGTCTACGATAGGGCTGTCTGGAAGGATTCTGCAGCGTTTAATGTAAACGCTAGACCCTAACCCTCAAACCCTAAACCCCTAATTTACTGAACCCTAAATTGAAAGAACCCTAAACACGAATTACCTCGAAAGTCCAGTCCTTCTCTTGGCCATATCGGCCCAGGTCGTCCGCATCAGGAGCTGCCGGCAGGTACTCGGTGACGGGGACACCCATGGCCGCTACGGCGCACTGTTGATTCGATGTCCCGCGCTCTAATCTAACCCCGGAGTGCAGGAAAATTGGACAAGGTGGCGTATCTGACTGCTCGGTACTTGGACGCTTAGGAGTAACCTTAGGTTCCTTTTAGGGTTTGGGGTCTCCAAAAATTCCGGGTAAAAGGAAGTTAATGGCTTTCGGGTTTTAGGTGCGTCCTGCAGATTGCGGTTCGGTCAAGTGGCTCGGGTTCTGGTGCGACTGATGCACACTGCGCTGAGTTTCCAATGTACCTAAAGGACAGCATGAGCCTTAAATAGTAGGGAACCTATACCCTTATGCCATAAATCCCTATAAAGGTTCATGAACGCCAAACCCTTTCAGTTGTTATGGTCCGTTTGGTCTGTAAGGTACTTGGTCGATGCTTGGTGCCATGCTTCAAGAGCAAAACTGCAGAAGGAGTGACCGGCTGCGCAGTATGAAGGCCTAAATAGCCAGAGTATATACTGCATACTATAGGAGGCTTATAGTAATTAGAATAGAGTTTTGGGGCTCATTACACTATACAAAAATTTGAAGCCACCAAAATAGCATAGGTAGTTATTATTAGGGCCCCTAGTATAGGCTCTGAGCCCCTAAACGCTAAACCCCTAAAGGGAACTCCTGAAAGTTGGAATATGGCTTCAGGGTAGGATACCTTATAATTTACCATAAAGGGTTTAGGATAATCATATTCCAACTTTCTGGAGTTCCCTTGAAGCCCTTAAATCATTAAGCCTTCGTGCATCTCGCCCGGATCCTCCGCAGTGACTGCTGATACAAACCCTTAAACACCTGAAGCCCTAAACCCTAACCCCTACGGTTGATGATATGAATCCTGCATTACCTTAAGGACCCTAAACCATGGGAATAATGACATCTTCCTTATTATGGGTAATGCAGGACGTATATATCATCGGATCCTACGATCCTCATACTGACACATTCATCATAAGAGTGTGGGCCCTATACCCTTGTGCTATGACTATGAATCCCTAGTTGAACCTGAAGCCCTTACAGGCTTCATTTGGTCCCTATAAACATGCTCAGCTTGTCGGGCTTGTCGGCACTGCAGTCTTGGCCGTGAGCGGTTCGCAACGCCGAGCGACGAGAAAGTCCGCTTCGCGAGGCTCTCGCCGATGCCCACCGCGGTGTAGAGCTTCTTGGCCGTGTGCTCCCAATAGAGCCGCGCCAGGACCTCCTCCGCGCCGAGGAGCCGGACGGTGGGAAACTCCCTCGGCTCGCCGCCCAAGAGGGTTTTGTTGTAGGCGTCGACAAGAAGTTCTTGGGCGGCCGGTCCGCCGGCAACGGGGCGAGAACCGATGCCGCGGCTGGGGCCTCCGTGGCCGGTGGGGCAGCCGGTGGCTGGCTGTGCAGCTCCCACTGGCGTCGCGTTGCGGTGTCGATTGATAAACTCATTGACTACACCCCGTCACCCGACCCCAAACTGTGCACAAAATTCACGGGATTAAGCCCCATGCCGTAATTGAAATCTATATAAGCAGTGAAAATAAACAACCCTGGTAGGTCTAGGCCCCAGTCGAAACCCTGAACCCCAAACCCGAACCCCTCATTAAAAAACCTTGGGCACCGATATTATCAACAACTCTCGCGCCTTAGAACCCTGAACCCTCCATCTCCTCTCAGGGATCCCAATATCCCTTATTGAAGGAATATACCTTAAATTATAGGGGCCTTCATATGATGGTTTAAGGTCTATTCCTGAATTAGGGGTTATTGGGATCTCCTACCTGGACCCCAAAGAAGCTACCCTTTTTGGGGCTCCCTATTATGATTTCCTTATATAAGTCCTTAAAAAGGTAGGCTATTTGGGGTTATAAGGCAAGCCTTGAACCCAGAAGGGTTGAGAGAGTAGGGGTTTATGGCTTTGGGTTTAGGGGTTTGGGGTTTAAAAGGTTTTTTTTTTTTTTATTTTTTTTGTT
Organism: Symbiodinium sp. CCMP2592; assembly: GCA_905221615.1. Classification (NCBI taxonomy): domain Eukaryota; class Dinophyceae; order Suessiales; family Symbiodiniaceae; genus Symbiodinium; species Symbiodinium sp. CCMP2592. The sequence goes on from CAJNDT010006135.1 coordinate 2,277,528, forward strand.
TATGGCGTTGGGTTTAGGGTTTAAGATGGTTTAGGTTTTAGAGGTTCAGGGTATAGGGGTTGATAAGCGGTTTAGGGTTCAAGGTTTTAGGGTCCCTACAGTAGAAGCCGGAAAGTTGGAATATCATTATCATAATCCCTCTAAGGTAAATTATAGGGGATCCTGCCATTATTTCATACTCCAACTTTCTGGAGTTCCCTTTAAACCCTGAACTCTGAGCCTGCAGGGATAGCATTGATACACACGGCAACGATGACAAACAAGTTGAATGCTGCGGATCCAACCTGGGCTTAGGGTGCCTTAAAAGGATTAGGGGGTCTACTCCAAGGGCTTAGGGTGCCTTAAAAGGATTAGGCTTAGGGCTTACCCCAAGGGTCCAAAGGACCCAAAAATTAGGTAGTCGGTTTTAGGATGTTTTTGTTTTTTAACCCTGTCGGTTAGGATTTTGGAGAGTACCCTAAGGCTCCCAAAGTGGTCATGGGCTTTCTGGGGGAAGGGTTTGGGCTTTGGGGGCTAAGGTTTGGGATTTCACTACGAGGGTCCAGGAGCCTTAGGGTAAGCCCTAAACCCCAAACCACCAAAACCCTCAACCCCTCATAACCCCTAAGCCTTAAACACCTTGTATAGAACAGGATGGTAGTTATTTTGTTTTTAACCCTGTCGGTTAGGATTTTGGAGAGTACCCTAAGGCTCCCAAAGTGGTCATGGGCTTTCTGGGGGAAGGGTTTGGGCTTTGGGGGCTAAGGTTTGGGATTTCACTACGAGGGTCCAGGAGCCTTAGGGTGAACCCAAAAAACCCTAAACCACTTTGATAGAACTTGTAGATCCCATTAAGGGGACTCCTTATAAATCCCCACAAGCCCTAATTTAACCCTGTCGGTTAGGATTTTGGAGAGTATACGATTACTAGGTACTTGGACCCTTGGGATTAGGAGACGAACGGGGTTACTTGGAGGGTCGGGGGACTTAGTAACTGGTTATTTTAGGGACTTATAAGTACCATAACCCCAATCAGGGTCCCTTTTAGGGTACTTATAAGTCTACTTACTACCTACTTACTAAGTCCCCCGACCCACCAAGTAGGGCTTAAGGGTTCCAAGACCTTCCATAAAATCCCTTTATTAAGGAATATACCGCAACTCCTATTAGGGATCCTGCCATATATTCCTTAAGTCTGGGTTTGTGGTTGAGGGTTTAGGGGGTCAGGACGTAAGGCCTGCCGATTCAATATTGGGGTTTGAATGATTAAGTTTAAAGGTTGAGGGTTTAGGGAGGATATCAGGGCCGCAACCGTTCATGATAAGACTATCAGGGCCATTATTACCTGCATGATCTGCACGCAATGGCCGACTACAGAGAAATGTTTATGAAGGATGAAGATGCCATAGGGTTTCTACAAGTACTCCTTTTGGACAGCTCTAGAAGGGTTTTCGTGTTTGGGTGGTTTAGGCTGGGGGCTTAGGGAATCGAGGCTGTGGCTTTAGGGTAGTGTTGTTCGTCGGTGGATCTGCTATCGTTCGGATGCGACGCGCTATGCCACAAACCCAGACGGGATAATTAGATGATACGAGCTATCCTTCCGAACGCCCCCTGCCCTAAGACCTGGACACTAACCCTAAGGCTCCATGTACCCTTATAATAGATACTTAAGCCCCAAAGCAGTCCCTATATAGGTACTTTAAGGCCTAAGTATCTACTATAACGGTACATGGAGCCTTGGGGTAAGTATGCCTTCACCCCACGTGCTGCGACCTTCAACCCTAAATCGACTCCACCCCCCGCGGCCCCTTAACTGGCTGCTTTCCAGGAACTCTTAATTAAGTTACCATAATGGCGACATATAGTAAATACTGGTTTTCCTCAGTATCGTGGCTTCATTCAGAGCCTTTAGCAGCAACCCAATTATTAACTTTCTGATGTTCCCAAGTAGCAATGGTCGATGCTCCAAGCTTTCCCTGGACGAAGGTCCGCTTGATGATGTCGTTAAGCGACAACATGATCTCTGGAGCAGAAGACCTTAGTAATCACAGCGATTGGTTTCATGCGTGAGGATTTAGGGCCCAACCACTAACCACCAGGGCTTGGTTGAGCAGTTGACAAGAAAAGAGCTACAGCAGCGTTGGAGGGGGCTTCAATCCAGTTTACCTTTCTCCGGGACATCCTTAGGATCAATCTGAAGTTGAACGTCCGTGCGTGGATTGTTTACCGTGTTTCATTGGGCTACGAATTTGCATATACATGTATGTATATGTATATGGGCTACTGTCTACATGATTTCGCCTGAACGTGGTCGAAATGGTGGAACCGACGTAGAACGGTTGATGATATATATAAATCCTGCATTACCTTAAGGACCCTAAACTATGGGAATTATGGTATATTCCTTATTATGGGTCATACAGGATTTATATCATCAACCGAAGCTCCAGACAAGCCCCTTCTGGACGGCGGCCCGTCTCGAACCCTGCAGCCCTCCCAACGAGCCCTTACTTGGAGGGTCGGGGGACTTAGTAACTGGTTGTTTTACGGACTTATAAGTACCATAACCCTAATTAGGGTCCCGTTTAGGGTACTTATAAGTCTTCTTACTACCTACCTACTAAGTCCCCGACCCTCCAAGTACTTCCCCAATAAGCCAGGTAAATCAAAGTTTGAACTTTCAGGTTACAACTTAAAAATAAATAAATAAATAAATAAATAAATAAATATATATATATATATATATCTTTATACATACACACCCAAGAAGTTTGAAGGTTGGGTATTGGAGAACTAAGGGCCCGAAACTCCATAGGCCCAAAACGGCGCTGTTTGTGCTTGCCTTGGAACTTTGCAGATAGGGGTTTTCAATGTAGGGCCTTACAGAAGAATTGTAGGAATGTTTTGTGCAGGGCCAGGGAGTGCTAGCGGGCTTTCATATATAGGTATAAAGGGCTTGTTGGGGGTTTAGGATTTAGGGTTTAAGCTTCGGGTGCAGCTTGGAGCATGAAGGGAAACTGAAAACTCGCCGCGAGCCATGTCCAAGCTCTATGTAAAGCCTCATGGACCCTATCTATAGTCTCCATTGTAGCTCCTTTTTTTGGTTAACTAAAACCTCTATTATAGGATCCTAACCACAAGAGTGGTTAACCAAAAAAGGAAGTACAATGGAGACTATAGCTAAAACCGAAACCCTCCAATACCTGCTCCTAAGCTCCTAAAACCCTAAGCCCTAAACCCCAAACCCCACACCCAGAACCCAGGAGAGAAGAGACTGCCGTGGCCCAATATGAAGCTCCCACTCTCCGCCAGACCTAAAACCTGAAACCCTGGAAACTCTAAACTCAGAACTCAAAAGCGTCAAACTTTAGCTCAATTTCAAGTTTTGGGATTTATAAGTGTATAAGGCTTAACAGGGACAAAGCAAAAGAAGAAACCCGAAAGCCTCGAAATTCTCAAGCAGATGGCCCTTATAGCAGCCCGTAACACGTAAAGGAAACCCAGCCCCCAAAACCCTGGCTCTTGCAGATAGGCAGCCCCAAAGCCATCAAGGTGAGGGTGGCGACAGTCTCATTCCAAACCTCACTTGTGGCTGTTTTAGTGAGGGTTTAGGGTTTAAGGTTTAGGGTTTAGGGTCAAAGGCTTAGGGCTTTTGATTCTTTTAAGATCTTTAAACTTCAGGGTTTGCGTCGACTTGAAGGGTTCCTTTAAGGCAACTAATTAAAAGCTATTAGGGTCGTGAAACGTCTGGGGTCAGTAAGGTAATGCAGGATTTACATCATCAACCGCAGTACCCTAGGTACATGTCAAGAAAAGGAAACATACAAAGTATTGACTTTTTTTGTGAAGGATACATTGGTTCCCCAAGCGTCCAAAGGACCCAATAATTAGGTACTGGGTTTTAGGATAGTAGCTATGTACTTTCGGATTTTGGACAGTATATGCTTTTTGGACCCTTGGGGGTTGCTCACTGAACTAACTACCCACAATGACCTTAAAGGGAACTCCAGAAAGTTGGAATATGGTTTCAGGGTAGGATACCCTATAACATACCATAAAGGGATTAGGATAATCATATTCCAACTTTCTGGCTTTTACTGTATCAGTCCCGAAGCCAACCTCGCAACATCGAAGTCCCAAAGCAACCTTGGACCCTACACCCTGGACTCTAAGGAAGGAACCTGATGAAGAAACCTTGGGCCTTTATTATTTAAGGTTCCTCATATGAATCCTAATATTTTGGGGTTATGGGGCCAGGGTTTCTTAACAATAAACCCTATCAAACCCTACTAAGCCCAAATTTCGGAGCCTTAGGGTAGAGCCTACTTCGCATGAGACTTGTGACCCCCAACTACCCTCTGTCTAATATACCCTGAATACACACAATTCAGGACCATAAGGGCTCTATTAACGGGTACTTGGGGGGTCCTGGTAGACCTTATTCCCAATGAGACTTTTAACCCCCTGACATTTCACACGTCGAAACTCTGAGCCCCACCCGCTTCTAGAACTCCCTTCATCAATGAGGAGCCTTAGGGGGGTGGGGAGGGTAGGGGACAAAACTTCCTGAAATAGGCCTTATCAAAGTCCTTATTAGAGGTATCACGGCCCCCTACCCCCCTCCCTAGCCCCCGAAGAGTCCTTGTGACTTCAGGGCTCGCATAAAAGCAGAAACACAAACTCAACCCCAAGCCCTTAGTTCCAAGCCCTACTATATGTATAGAACTTACAGGGGCCCTACAAACAAGCAGATTGGTAAATCAAGGTATTCCCTTACCAACCCTACAAAGCCTAAACCCTAAACCCTAAGCCCTAAACCCTAAAGCCTAAACCCTAAAGTCCAAAGCCCAGCTCCCTATTGCAGCAAGGGCGCTGGAGATGTTTTATACCTGGCACTCCACAACTCGGAGGAGAGCCCAGGGCTTATGGGGCTTTAAGATCCCGGGGAGGATCTAGAAAGTAGATCCCCTAATTTCGGACCCTATACTACGGTTGATGATATAAATCCTGCATTACCCATAGTAAGGAATATACCAAAATTCCAATAGTTTAGGGGTCCTTAAAGTAATGCAGGATTTATATCATCAACCGTACTAGCGGTACTTTATAGGCAACCCCCCCCCATTAAGGGATCCACTTTTTGGATCCCCCCGAGGGTCTGGGTAGTGGCCCTAATATATATATATATATATATATATATATATATATATATATGTATAGAATAATAGGGGTTCCTTAAATTAAACCTAACTGCCTAGAGTAGAACCCAAAATGGGCATGACCCCGGACTCTCTCCCTAAATGCCTGCTTTGAAGGTAGCTTGGCTACTTTGACAGAAGCAGCCAGAAACTCTAAAGAGCACATCATACAAAGCAGAACATATGCTAAAACAACACTCATAGTGCCTTCGTAGACACTGAAAATGCTCTACAAACCCTAACCCTAAACCTGATCCCTGCAACAAACCCTATACAACGCCATAAAAAGGACTCTAAACACTACACCCCTGATCCCTAATGAGAAAACTTGTAAAGGCCGTGTTCGAACCTCTAGGACCTACAAGCAGCCATGTGAAATGGGAGTTTCCGAAAATAGGGTCACCCTAATATAGTACCCTAAATAGTAGGATCCCTATTATAAGGACCCCAAAATAAGGTACCCCTAATTTTCGGAAACTCCCAAACGAAGCCGCCAGGCCCTCAGCAAAGCCCTTGAAAACTGGCCTCACGCAACCCTTGTACTTAAAGGATCATGGGACGTAGTAACTAGGGTTATAAATAAGGTAACTATACTTATGATTACTTATAACTTATAACCCAAATTAAGGTACTTATAACCTCACTTACTAAGGCCCCTGATCCTCCAAGTACACCGCAAAGGAAAAACCGTAAACCGCTGAAAGCTTTCCGTAAGGATCCAAAGGACTGAGTAATTAGGTTTAGGATAGTGGTTGTGCAGGTGTCTCTTTCGTAGAGTATATGGAAGTTTCCGAAAATGAGGGACCCTAATTTAGTACCCTTATAGTAGGATCCTTATTATCAGGACCCCAAAATATGGCACCCCTAATTTTCGGAAACGCCCATGTGAGCTAGGTTCCTGAGTGACGCCTAGGTAGTAAGGGTACCAGTTTTCGTGGTATTCGGTCTTAGCAAAGAGACCCCCGCAATAAAATGGGCAACAGGGGGGGCCCTTTGGGTCTGGGCCTAAGGGGCAGGGCATCAACAGTTAGAATAGGCTTCTGACACGGAAGGTTCTTATAGCCTAGACCGTAAACCACACGCCAGGACGAACAAAAACCAGCAAAAAAAAAACTGAAACCTGAAAGCCTGACCCCTAAACCCTTCTAAACCTTTTGGATCCCTTGAAAAGGAACCCTAAATCCGAGGACAACAACCTAAGCCCTAAGCCCTAAACCCTTAAAGGGAACTCCTAAAGCACTAAACCCTTAGAGGATCCCCTAAGCCCTAAACCCTTAAAGGATCCCCTTAAAGGAAGCCCTTAAAGGTAAGATCCCTTTAAAGGAACCCTTATGGATCCCCTTAAAGGAACCCCAAACCCGAGGACAGCAACAAACGGAGGTACTGTTGATGGACAAAATCCTGCATAACCCTAAGGACTCTAAACTATGGGAACTATGGCATATTCCTTATAATGGGTAATGAAGGATTCATATCATCAACCCTAAACCCTAAACCCCCTATAGATCCCTTAAAGGGGCCCCTTAAAGGTACCCCCTATAGATCCCTTTAAAGGAACCCTTAAGGATCCCTCTAAAGGAACCCTAGGTATTCCCTATCAAGGGCATATTCCTTATAATGGGTAATGCAGGATTTTGTCCATCAGAGGTCTCGGCGCTGGGCCTCTTCGAGGTGCCAATCTGAACGCCTTGGGCACTTTGAGCTCGCAGCTTAGGGCCTCCTTTAAGGGTTCCTTTACTTAGTAACCAAGGGCTTCCTTTAGGGTTCCTTTAAAGGGATCTTCAGGGATTCTATAAGGGTATAGGGTTTAGGGTTTAGATTACTTGGAGGTTCGGGCGACTTAGTAACTGGTTATTTTAGGGACTTATAAGTGCCATAACCCCAATCAGGGTCCCTTTTAGGGCCCTTATAAGTCTACTTACTACCTACTTACTATGTCCCCCGACCCTCCAAGTAAGGGCTCCTTTCAACATTCTATAGGATCTAGGGTGTAAGGCAGCTTATGTTAGGGTTTAGGGCTTCAGGGGAGGGTCCAGGGCTTAGGGTTTAGGGATTACGGTTTAGATTTATGCAGAGCTGCAGCTGTGGGCATATGCAGAATATGCATGTATCTTTAAACTCTATGTATCTATGAACACAAATACTTGTTTGCTTAAAGAGAAACGGAGAGAAATGTGTGTTGGTGTGTGTTTGTTGGCACAGTGTGTGCTGATCGTCGAGGTTGTCATCGTCGTCGCGGTGGTTGCCGTTGCTGTTGTTGTTGTTGTTGCTGTCGTTGCTGCTTTTCCAACATCCTAAACCTTGAGTTAAAAGACCGTTTAACATCCGCAAAACCTGAAAACCTCAAAACCTCAAAACTCGAAGCCCTAAGCCCTAAACCCTGAACTCAAAGCCCTCAAAACCCTAATTCCTGTAGTTGGTGGCTTTGAGGGTTCCGATTAGGGGCTGAGAAGGCTTTACGGGTTAAGAGGGCTCCTTTACTAAGGGTACGTTTAAGGGGTACCATTAGGGATCTAGGGTTTAGGGGTTTCGGGTTTAGAGGTGGAAGGTTCATTCGGTTTAGGGGTTGAGGGTTTAGGGTTTTTTTGTAGCATCAAAGCTCTTGGGAGATTCGACCTGAACAGTCGAGACTGTCATTGAAACCGCCTTGAACCCTGTAATTCCGATAAACTCTAAAATCCCAAAACACCCTATAATCCCAATAAGCCCTATAAACTCAAAAAACCCAAAACACCCTATGAACCCCGATAGACCCTATAAACTCTAAAACCCCAAACACCCTATGAACCCCGATAGACCCTATAAACTTTAAAAACCCTAAAACTCCGAAAATGCTTGGCCAGCCCAGCAACATCTTTGCACGCTGGTCACCCGCTCGATGGCTGACATGAAGAGGTCAGCAACCTTTTGGGCTTCCTTTATTGAACGACCCGAAGAGCACATAAGCATAAGCATTTTATGGGGATATCCCTACCATATTGGGCTTCTTTATAAGGCGGTTTTATATGGGATATCCCTATCCTAATTATTGCTTATGTGCTTTGTTGGGGCCCTGTTTATGGGGATCCACAAGGGTTCCTTTAAAGGGATCTATAAGGGTTTGTTCCATGAAAGGGTTTGAGTTAGGCTTCGGGGTCACCTGGCGATCATTAAGAAGCTGTTTTGTTTAGGGTTCCCTCGTCCTTAACGGCGTCCTGCTAAAAGGCTCTCTTGAGACGGCTTCCTTTCAGAGGGTTGCTGCGAAGGCTTCCTTTTCAATGGATGCTTGAAAAGGGACGGCTTCTAAGCGGGCACTAACACGGTCAAGGTTAAGCGTGGCAGTGGGGTCGACGGGGATCCCACCTCGAGGTATCTTCAACAGAGTCCTTTGGGACCGTGGCGGCTTGCTTGGTTGATGTTGAGGCCACAGCAGGATCCTAGACATGGTTCAGGTGTTGTAGGTGTTGTGTGTATAGGGTCGTAGGCCATTGCGGGTGTTGCAATCGCATTGCAGGCTCCCAAACCCTAAACAGCCCGGGTTCGATACCCTAACGCAAAGCCCTGAAGCCCCGAGTCCCCAAACCGGAGCCGCTGAAGGTCGTAAAGCCTGAAAGCCTTCCTATATAAGTGGTGACAAGACAAAACCTTACAAAGCCTTCATGAGCAAATCTTCACCCTCCAAACATAAACCTATTGCCTTCTCAAGGTACGGCTGAAAAGACCATAATAAACTAACGACGCGAAAGCACAAAACATATCAAAGAACCTGAAGAATGGAACCTCGAATCCTTCACAATAGCCGCCATGGTACTACGAATAGCTATCACATGCTATCACAATGCACTAAGTTGCTGAGTGGCCCCTGTATAATAAGGGTACCCTCTTTCCTACCATTCGGTTTTCAAAAAGGGAACCCAGAAACCAAAAGGCGAAAAGGGTACTACTTAGGAGCCTCGTGCGCTAGACTCAGCCCCCAAACTCTAAATGGTTTAGGGTTTAGGGTTTAGGGTTTAGGGCTCTAAATCCTATCAACCCTAAAAGGGTAGACCCTGAACCCCTACGGATCCCTCTAAACCCTTAAGGTTGTAGTAACCTCCGATCTGCCAAGACGAAGCGCAATGCTGACACCCATGAAGCTGTACAGCATCCCAATGAAGTAGAGGATCATGCGCACCTCTTCGGGTTTGAGGGTTTTAGGTTTTTGGGCTGGGACGGTGTATGTAGAGGTTTAGGGTTTACGGTTTAGGTCGTTGGAGGTTTAGGGGTTAAGGATTCAGGGATTTAGGATTGTCTAGGGTGTAGGCTCTGCCTTTCGTTGTTCATCTGGCCTTAACTGTTTGTTGCTTCAGTGTTCTTGAGCTGTGTTCTTCGGTACGGTTGATGAGATAAATCCTGCATTACCCATAGTAAGGAATATTTGGGAATTATGGTATATTCCTTATTATGGGTCATGCAGGATTTATGCCATCAACCGTATGTGTGTGCTGTGCGGAGGTGGGGCGAAGGAACCTTCCCTGAACCTTCAGACCTTCAGAAACCACAAGGCAGCTCTCAAAGGGGAAACGGAGGGACCCTTAATGGGGACCCCTACCCTATACTGGGCTATATCTAATGGGTATATAATTGCTCTATTAAGGGTATATACCTAAGGGTCCTTATTAGGGGTCCAAAGATCCCAACAACCCTTCACCCAGACCCCCGGGAGGATCCAAAAAGTAGATCCCTTAATGGGGGTTCCTATAAAGTACCCTCAGTAGTATAGGGCCCCAAATTAAAGGATCTACTTTCCAGATCCTCCCGGGGGTCTGGGCATTAAGGAATACACCTTAAACCATAGTATTTAGGCCTCTATAATTGAAGGGATGTTTCTGAATTAAGAGATATTGGGATCTCTGAGGATATAATCACCAGCAGCGGACCTGTCGGCCAAGCCCAAAGGGTCCTACGTGCTGTTATGGGGGATGCTTCCCCAAATCATAATAGTGATTCCTATAAATAATAGAAACCCTACTACATTCTACCATATAGGTACTTAGGACCCTTTGGGAAGCCCAGGCCTAACTTCTCCATCTTCTTGCCGTGAAGCACTTTGCAGGGCCCCCCCCCTTACCCCAAGGGTCCATGTACCCATATAGCATACAGTTTGGGCCCAATGTACCTATATAGGGAGTACTTTAAGGCCAATGTATATACTATATGGGTACATGGACCCTTAGGGATAGCTAAACCGCCACCCTTGCGGCTCAAAGTGGGGTCAGCGTAGCGGGTCAGCGTAGCGCGGCTACCGTCGGTGATCTTCGTTTCTCCGGCATAAAGGGTTCAAACCAGTGAAAGGCTTACTGTAGCCGAAGCTCTCACCAGCAAGGTCACGCAAATTGAAGTTGTCATCTCACTCGTCGCTGGAAAAATCTTCTGAACGCTGTTTGGTGATGTTAAAGTCCTTTGTGTGAGCTTCTGCTGTCTTCTTCTCATCTGGGCTTATCTTCATCTTTGCATAGTCATACTCAAGCACCGCCTTGTATCAATCTAACTCTCCCGAAAACCTTATGAAAACTGTTATTGATCGTCACTTACAAGCCTTCAAAACAACAACATGAACGCCCATCGAAATCCAAAATCTTCAAAACCTATAGAGCCTTTACAGTGCCCTTCAAAGAACGGCCTTTAAAGGTAACCCTAAACCCAAAAGACCCTCCTTTCATGATACAAGCCTAAGGCTCTGACCCCAAACCCCAATACCCTTAAGACCGTCACAGAGCCCTTACCTTAAGGACCACATCACCCTTAAAAGCAGGGGCCGTATACCCAGGTTTTTGAACCTTAAGCGCTTTTTTGGTTGATTTCGTCCTTAAGGTAAGGAACCCTTAACAGGAACCCTTAAATTAAAAGGAACCCCGAAAAGGATCCCCTAAAAGGAACCCTTAAAAGGAATCCTTAAAAGGACCCCTTGCAGGAACCCTTAAAGTAACCCCTGCGCCCACACCCGAAACCCTAAACCCGGCGCCCGCGGATTCAAATTCAGCTCCCAATCTCCTCCCATGGGGAGCCATTGCCTCGGCTTAGGGCTTGGTTTAGGGTTTAGGGTTCCTTAAAAGGGATCTATAAGGGTTCCTTAAAGGGGTCTATAAAGGTACCATAAGGGTTTAGGGTTTAGGGCCTGGGGTTTAGGGTTTGGGGTTTAGGTTTAGGCTTTAGGCTTCGGGTTTAGGGTTTAGGTCGTTAAAGTTGAGGGTGAAGGGTTGAGGGGTTAGCGTTTAGCTTTTAGGGTGGCTTAGGTTCCTTCTTAAGAGTCCATTTGAATGGCTCCAGTTAAGGGTTCCTTCCCAGACCTTCCAAAACCCCTTAACCAAAGAATATACCTTAAGTTATAATAGGATCCCAATATATATATATATATATATATATATATGTTTTAGGGTATATTCTTGAATTAAGGGATTTTGGAAGGTCTGGGTTTCAAGGGCTCTATAAGTTTAGGGCGCTTGTTGCTTGGGTCTTAGGGTTTAAGATTGTATTTAAGGGTTCCTTTTTAGGGTTCCTTCGGGTGTTTGAGACTTCTATAGGGGGTTTAGGGTTTGAGGCTTCCTTTTGGGTTGTGAGGGCTTCGGGTTAGAGGTTGGAGTTAAAGGGTGTCGGTACTCGGGCCTCAGTAAACGGCTTCTTGGTTTAATGCAGTTGTTAAGGTCGGGCGGTCTAGGCTTATGTAGGCAGTTTACTGACAACTGAATGAAAATATCTAGTCTAAGTTATAGGTATGTGTAAACACACTTTTACACATAAGGTTGAACTAGGATTCTCAAACCTTCTTCCAGCGGTTGTACATCGGGGACACTAAGGGTTTAAACTTTTCAAGCGTTTCGGCGTTATGGTGTTCAAGGTTTGGGGCTCGAGGGCTCAGAGTCATCCTCGACTGTCAAGGCCAACCCCCAAACTCAAACACAAGCCAAAGAGGGTAGCTGGCTGCAAAGCTGGATGCCGCGGCTACTTCGGAAATAACGGACAGAAAGCAAACATATCCGAAGCAAGGAAAAATACAGTCCCGTAGGAGTGAACAAGAATGAGTCGAGTAGAACAAAATATGATGAGCTGGGTTCTTGCTGCGCTGGATTTGGTGAGTTTTCATCAGTTACCCTAACAAGGAGAGCAAATAATTTGCTGTAGATCCCTCTCATGATTGTAACTTACCCCAAGTTTCAGAAATAGAGGCCAGCACAAGCTTTCTGATTTTTGCCAACACTATAGTCGCCGAAATGATATGCAAGATCCGGATATCAACAAACACAGTCGCCACGCAATTGCCCTAAACCCTGAACAGGTCTTCTTAGTGATATTCGGCCCTCCGTGAAGGGCAGGATGTGCACCATAGGGGGTATGAAGGATCTCGAAGAGGACCAAGCCCCCCAAAGATAGGATTCGTAGAAATACTCATTTGCTACGCCCCTTGTTTCAATTCTATACGGTATAGCCCTGTATTGCCCCAGTGCTTTTATGGAGCCTTTACTGATTTATGAGCCTTGCCATATTCCAGAACCTCGCCGCATTGCCCCCAAACCTTACAAAGCCTAAATCCTCCGTTTAGCTTCGAACCGTATCAAATTGTAGGGTATCAAGATGCCTTATATAGAGATAGGGTATGACTCGTAAGCCATTACGCTTTCGGATCCCAGGTGAACCGTGCAGACGAAGGAGCCCGCCACCCCCCTCCTCGCAGATGCGCGCTTCCTCGCGAAGTGGTTGGACTTGAAGGCTTGCTGTTTAGGCGGGTCCTTAGATCGATACTACCCAGACATTCCAAAATCCCTTAATTAAGGAATATCCCTTAAATCATATTAAGGATCCTACTATAATTTAAGGTATATTCCTTAATTAAGGGGTTTTGGAAGGTCTGGGTACTAAGCTGGATTTAGGACACGAAAAACCAAAATCCGAATCAAGGGTGGGTACCTAGCTCCATGATAGTGGTGTACACCCTCTTCGGGTTTGGGCTTTGGGTTCATCCTTTTACCGGTGTATTCGAAGGCTTCACGACGGTGGTCCAGGGCTTTTGGGGAATTCGTGGTATGTGCTGTACTTCAAAGGGGAGAAGGAGGGGCCCTTAATGGGGACCCCTACCCTATAATGGGCTATATAATGGGTATACCTAGGGGTCCTTGTTAAGGGTCCCTCCTTTTACCCTTGGAGTACTACATAGCGTATGTACTCTACTACATATCTCTATCCTGGCAACTGCACTCAAAAGCTGAGAGAGACAGAATGAGCTCTTTCTCCATATACATATAATACAAGAGATAGAGAGAGAGAGGCGCTCTTTAGTCTAACTCAAAGCACATACATGAAATTGTAGTACTATGTGTATGTATATATATATATATATATATGTATATATATTTATATATTGTTTTATTTATGTGTTTATTTATTTATAGAATGACTTTTTTTGCTGCATATACAGGAGAGAGGCCTTCTTTAGTCTGACTCAACGTACATTCCTTATAAACTACCGTATAAAACCCACAATCAAATTTAAACCGGAGGAGCATAACATCGATTTTGACAGGTGTTGACTCAATACTTGTTAGTTTTGAGATTTCGATACTCTGGAACACCTGGACCTGGACCCTACTAAGAAAGTTACCTCGTTTAGTAGATAGCCGAGAGCGACACTGGTCCCGGCAAGCGGCGGAACCAGCCAGTCAGCTAATTCTTCCGAAAACTCCATAAGGGTCCAAAAATCCGATAATCAGGTACCTAGGTTTGGGATATTAGTCCGTCGATATTTTTTGGATGTATTTGCTTAGACCCGTTGAAGTTGTATCCGAAATCCCTAGGGTGTGGTAGTTTCAGGGCACTTATACCAGTATTCAAGTATTCGGTATACATGAAGGTGTGTGACATAAACCCAGGAGTTGATGCAACAGCTGTGTTGAGTTGATTGCAGTGGCTAAAAAAGGGCGTCGGCGCGTATGGCGGACGACAACGTCGGCACGCATGGCGAGCTCTACAGTGACGAGCCGGGGCAAAGGGCAACGTCGCAAAACAGAACGTAGGGACAACTAAAGCAGTATTTGTGAATAGATCTCCCCCCATGGACACCATAGTGGAAGTTAGCCTGCTCTTCACAGTACCACCTGGCCAAGACAAAATTGGATCCAGAGAGGCTAAAGATCAAACCTGAACCCCAAGCCCAAAGTGTCAACGCAAACCCCAGGGCAACATAGAACCCTTAAAACCGACCTTTATCCAAACCCTTACAGGAACCCGTAAAGGAACCTTTCAAGGAACCCTTCGAGAAACCCTCAAAGGAATCTTTCAGACAAAGCTTACCGAAACGCCCTATACCCTAGAGCTTCCCAACTCCGTTCGTTAAGGAATATACCTTACCCAGAGGCTCCACAGATAGTACCATTGTGGAATTAGGTCCCCAAAGCCATATTATGGATGGTCTTGTGGGACCTTATTCCATAATGGTAATATGTGGACCCTCTAGGCTAAATCATATTAGGGATCCTACTATAATGATTTACGATATATTCCTTAATTAAGGGATTTGGGGTTCTCTGGGCTTGACAGAAGGAACCCCCCTGTCCTCTGCCGTGACATTCTCCATGGCCACGCGGGAGGGAGGCGCTTGGGCCGGTTCCCTGCGCAGTTTGCTCCATTGAGCGCTTTACCGACTTCCAACCCATGGAGGGTTTCTAACACGGGTACCTTTGAAGGGTGGTTTCAAGGGTTCTTTTCAAAGAGGCATCCATAGGGGTTTCTGTAAGATCATCTTTTAAGGGCAATTGCTTTGAGTGGTTACCTTATGGGTTCCTTCGAGGTTTTGGAGTTTTGGGTTTAGGATTTCGGGTCTGGGATTCAGAATACCGGAAGCAGACCCTACCTGCGGCTACACCCGGGATTGTCGTAGAGAGCTTCTTGGGGTTCCCCAACTCCAAACCCCACAACCCCCCTAAACCCCCAAACCCAAAACCCTAAACCCAAATCCTTGCCATGCAGGACCCAGAGAAGCTTCAAGCCTGAAGCCCTAAACTATCTAGTTGTTGAATCATCTAGGCCTTCACATAGCGGCCATAATACTTAGAATAGGGTTTTGGGCCCATTATACTATAGTTACAATAAGGAGCCCCCAGAATAGTATAGGCAATGATTGATGCCCCTATATTTGGCCTTCACGTGAAGTGGTGTTGGTGTGCGCAGTACATAACCCTTCGTGAAGCTCAACATACACACTCTCGAAATTCCAAAGGAGCAGTATCCTACTGAAAACCCTACTTGGCTGAACTTCGCGAAGGGTGTTTGATTTGGTAGGCTGTGGTTGCTACGCGAAGCCCGTCATGCCTGCTAGCGTAGACTGGAGTGCTTTTACATATATGACTCCAAAAAGTGTTTTTATAAGGTGTACCACAAGACTATACTCCATGCCCTGAATGCTCAGCCGGAAACGGTCGCGACGATGCTCACGAAAACCCAGGAACGTCTTAAGAACCCTGCCCCTAAGGACCAAACGACCCCTAAAAATACGGGCCCTATGCCCTGTTGCTATGAATCCCTATAAACCCTGAACCCTCTCAAAAACTTTTAGAAACCCTTCTAGGGGCCCTACTTCGGCCCAGTCGTTCAGGACCAAATGAGCCTCAAACGTAGGGCCCCTGTATCCTTCTACTATGAACCCTTACTGATATGGCGTCTGAATCTTAAGCCCTTGTGGGGTTGATTTCATCCTGGCGCACCTGAACGTTCTTAACCCACCCTGCTTTAGTGATTAGGGAAAACCTAATTAAACCCTAAACCCACTGAGCCGTTAAAAGAGCCCCAAAACCGTAAACCCTACTTAGGCCTCCACTTCCGTGGTTCCCTGGCCCCACACCCAAAACCCCTCAACGAAGCCCTGAAAGGAACCCTTAAAGAAACCCTTTTAAAGAGCCCTCAAAGGAACCTTTAAAAGAAACCCTTTAAGGGAACCCTTCAAATAACGCTTAAAGGAGCCCGTAAAAGGAACCCTTAAAGGGACCTGTAGCCTCAGAGGGAGCCCTTAAAGGATTGATGCCCTTGAAAGCCTCCGCTTTCCGGTGGCTTCTTCCTTGGCCCCCGACGTCCGCAAAAGCTTCGGTCTTTTGAGCCCTCGAGGACGGACCGAGGCGCGAGCGGCTTCTTTTAAGGGATCCTGGAAAGTATCCTTTAAGGGTTCTGTTTAGGGCGTCCAGGGTTTAGGAACTTTTAAGGGTTCCTTTAAGTCTAGGTTTAGGGCTAGGGTTTAGAGCTTAGGGCATTTAAGGTTTAGGGTTTAGGGCCTTTAGGGTTTAGGGCCTTTAGGGTTCGCCCGTGCATTTTTTGAGACTGCGCGCAAGGCGCCCCAGGCATCTCACACGAAGCAAACTCACCTTTAAGGGGGTTGTTGCTTAAACCCCAAAACACCTTTTTTCATTTTCCAATTCCTGACTTCAAACGATGCTGCCCATTTTTCATCTTCCAGTTCCTGACTTCAAACGACGCTGTTGTGCCTGACCTGCTCGGCCTGCACCTGTTAAGAAAACGAGAAGAGCAACAACCGCAGCAACAAAACTAGAGACGACAAAAACAGCAATCGCAGCAGCAAAGGCCAGCAAAACCTTCAAGCCCGCAGACACAGAGCCCATTAAGTACACAGGGAAACCCCACGGAAGTGCCAACGCAAGTAACAGGTGAATCGGACTAGCAGGCTCAAGAGGGCCGGGAAGGGTGCAAAGCCCACAACACCACAAAGGTTCCAACGCTTACGAGCATGCCAACAAAAGCCACAAGAGTCAAAGTGACCCGGGAGCCTTTAAACACGGACTTGGAGCTTTTTGGGAGAGCCAGCAAGCAAAACCCGAAACACACACTTCGACCTGGCAACCCCGAAACCCGCCCGCAAGCGAAACGCAGACTGCAAGCCTAGCAAGCCATAATAAAGCCCATACCAACGCCCTGACCCAACAAATAGCAAAAACCCAAAGCGGCGCAACCAAGTCCCTGGCGAGCGAAGAGGTCACGACCTGGGCAAGCAGACGGAAACAAGCGGAGATGCACAACCCGTGCAGCAATAGAGGCATGCAGCAAAAAGCGAAGCAACGGGGCATTTCTTGGCGGCGAAGGCAAAGAAAAGGTGAAAAGGAAACATGCATGCCGGCCCCAGCCCCCGAGCCACCGATGCTGGTGCTAGGCGCTCGGCAACAAAAGGTTACTTAAGCAAAAGGGGCAAGGGTTGAATTCGAATTCCACTTCGAAAAAAGGCCACGCATTCACGGAGCGCATCCCGCAGGGCCTTGCATCAAGCACCTCAACTAAGAGTTGCCGTAGCAGATCAAGTAGAAAACAACTACAACCAGCAACCAAACCAAGTGCGATGCAAAGTCCAGGGCCCGTGAAACGGGGACGACCCAATCTAGCCAAGTCCTATAGACAGCAACTGAACCACCCCCGATATCTACACTTTCATCAATCAAATCCAGTAAAGTCATACAAAACCCAATAACCAAAACAACTTAACGTCCCCAATCTGTACAGGAGGCGCTCGGGTCGGGGGGTTGTTCTCGGCATCTGGAGGCGAACCTCGCTCCGAACAAACCCCCTGCCTTACTACCTCCAGGTCCCCGATTAAAAACAAAACTACGCTGGCGGCGACTTGCGCGTCTAAAGCCCCATCGACTCCCAATAAAAACAACAACAAAGAACCAAGCGACCAAACACAAAACCCGAATCGGGGATCCCAAGTATCAAAAAAAAGAAAGCATGCACACGCAATGGCAAAGGCAATTTTGAGATGTTATTATTATGAAGATGTATTTAGATAGATATTTGCACGTAAAGGTTGTTAAAAATTGGTAAGTGACGAGATGTATAATATGAGAATTGAATTTAAAAACAAATACTAACCATCTAGTGGCGCTGGGGTCCGTAAAAATGTGCCTTTGCCTTGGCCTTAGCCTGGCCGTCGCCTGAGCAAACCCTGAGGGTTCGCATTAGGAGCAGCCCTGCGTGCACGGCGAATTTGATTAAACATACGATTCCTCGGAACAGGCCGTCGCAGCGGTCACTTCGGATCGCATAGCCTGTCAGCAAACAGGGAAAGAAAAGCCAAGACCCCCGTCGGTTGCTTTCCTTCCATCCTGCTTTCCTTCTGCTCTTCAATCCACACCCTGTGCTGGCGCACCTTCGGCATAGCCGTCTAAAGTTTAGGGTTTAGAGATTAGGGGCTTTAGGGTTTAGGGTTTAGGGCCTTTAGGGTTTAGGTTTAGGGTTTAGGTTTCTTTTCGATGTTTAGGGTTTAGGGCTCAAGTTTCTTTTTAATGTTTAAGGTTTAGGGCTTTGGGCTTAGGGAAGAGATGCTTTAAGAGATCCTTTAAAGGACTCCCTTTACGGGATCCCGGAAAGGATCCTTAAAGGGCTCCTTTGGGGGTTCCAAAGAGTCCAGGGTTTAGGAACGGTTAAGGGTTCCTTTAAGTTTAGGGTTTAGGGTTTACGGAAAGGGATCCTTTAAGAGATCCCTCAAGGGATCCTTTAAGGGATCCTTGAAGGTTTCTTTTAAGGGTTCCTGTAAAGTTTCGTTTAGGAGCGTTCAAAGGCTTAAAGGTTCCTTTGAGTTTAGGGTTTAGGAACTTTTAAGGGCTCCTTAAAGTTTAGGGCTTATAAGGGTTCCTTTAAGTATAGGGTTTAGGGTTATAGAGGTTTCGGGATTAGGGATTAGGGTTTCAGTCTTGCGGGTTTAACGGTTTAAGGGTTTCGTTTAAAAGATCCTTTCAGAGAGATCCTTAAGGGCTCCTTTCAGAATTCCTTGAAGGGTTCCCCACAACCATGAGACTGGCTACAGGGTTTAGGGTTTAGGGTTTTAAGGCTATAGGTTCCTCAAAAAACAAGGTCTGAAAACCTAAAACAGTTGATTCAACCGGGCAAGCGATTATTGTTGCTGCTGCTTTTCCTTGACTAGGTGGGGCTTTTGAAGCTCTTGAAAAACACTAGTAAATAAGATCCTCTTACCCAATGAGGGAAAATATAAAATGTCGCAAAGCCCTACTTAGTTAATAGTACCATATAGTGGCTGATACTGCAGCTTAGGATGACTGGAACGATGTGTAGTTGCAGCAAAACTATGCACCTCAGCACCATGAGCATGGATGAATCGCGGCTCAAAGCCGGGCCATATTGCAATTTCTGGAGTCCTGCTTAACTTATCAAAACCCTTTTGTCTGTATGGTCCCTACACATTACACACCAGGGTCCATAACAAGATCGGGCTTGTGTAAGTGACGAGGAAAACTTCGACCCTATAATAACCTTACAAAGTTCATAGCACCTTTTGCATCTCAAAAACACCCTTGTCTCAGTTAATTGCATCTCAATAACACCCTGATGTTAGTCCTCCGTGCCCTTTGACTGCCGCCTTCTGCCCCGTTAGTCGTCAAAGGAGTGGGGCTCCTTTGAGGGTGTCGAAAGTCCTTAAGGACCAAATGAGCCTTATTCGTAGGAGGCTATGTACCCTTATACAATGAAACGCTAGGTGGTGCATGAGCCTTAAACACTTTCAGGGTTCATTTCGTCCTGAAAGGACAGGGCTCCCGACGCTCAAGCGGGCAAAGGGTGTTGCAGTCGCATAGGGAGCCCCTGGACGGCCGTGTGTTTAGGAGTTTCGGGTTTGCGGTTTAGGGTTTAGGGTTTGCGGGTGTGGGCCTTGGGTCTTAGAGCTTGGGGCTTGGATGCTTCATATATACTTTAGAAGCTGCCCCCACCCTGTAATAGTGGTATAATAGGAATATAATAGGGCCCTAATATAATCCTTACAATCACTAGTACAGGGTGGGGGCAGCTTCTAATATATACTACCATTATGCAATCAGATCCCAAGAGACCATCCTTATTATGGTTTTGGGGGCTTAATCCCGTAATAATAGTACCTATGGACCCTCTTGGTTCTACGCAGCCCGGAACCTACAAAAATGGTAGGTGACAGAATTCAAACAAAGCCTTAAACTCGGTTATTGGATGCACATGTCGGGTGTATGAGTGTCTCGACAACGCACAGGACTGCAAAAGGAGCTCAGACTGTTCTACATACACTGGGGTCATTAAGCTCAATGTTTCTCGCTTAACTTTGAGTTGGGCCTGCTAAGAAACCCTTCTTGACAAACTGAGGCCTACCCGACCCTCAACCCTAAATCCCAGACACCCTAAACCCCCTAAGCCCTCAAGCCTTAATCCCAAATAGGGCTTCGAAGGGTTTGGACTTCGCTCCGCGGGTTTGCTGCCAGACCTTTGACATTTCGGGTCTTTGCCATACAGCCCAACACCCCTCAACTAAGGAATAAGGGGTTCAGGGTTTAGGGTGAGTAAGGAATATGGTTTGAAAGTGGCATAAGGTAAATGCATCTTCCTTCACTCTGGGGTTTGGGGCTCTCTGGGTTTAGGGCTTACGATCCCAATGCCTCATCCCCATTGAAGTGCCCAAGCTGTCTCAAAACAAGCACCGAATTGGCATCCTTACCTGAGCCCTCAAGCACCTACCAACTTAAGCGTTTACAGAAGGAGCCAGATTGAGGAGGCGAATACAGGTAGGTTTTTTAGGGCACCTATATATGTCACTTTGAAAGAGGCCCCTACGACAAGACCTTAAAGTACCCCGAAAGTAAAGGCGCCAAGTATAGAACCTGTAGCACGCTACACCCAACACCCAAAAAGCCACCCTGAACCCTAGACTGTAAGTATGTATGTTCCCAACCTCGTAAACCTTAAACCCTAAAGCCTAAAACCCCTCAGCTAAACGCTAAACTTGCACCTTGCTTTGTGTATAGAATATAGTTCCCGTAACGGCACCCTAAACCCCAAACTCTAGGCCTCCAAAAAAAGGGGCCCAACAATTAGAACCTATGAAACCTATGATTATAACGACGAAACCTAAGGAATAATGTTTGTAATCTTAGGCTTCTAAATCACCCCAAACCCTTAGAGCCCCAAGCCATGTAGATCCCTTACCGAGACCCACCACCTACTTGTACCTTCTACTTTGCCCCCAAATACTCCTTATTAAGGACCATCAGGCCTCCATGAATTTACTTCCGCGCCAGGGAATTAAAATGTTAAACTTTCAGATTGCTCCTAAAACATATAAGCCCAAAAGTTTTAAAGGCTGGTTATTGGAGAACTAAGTGAAAGGGCGCTTGAAAGATCCTGGTACATCCGAAGCTTCCCAGAACTTCCAAAATACCCTAAACCCTATAAACCCTATAGATCCCTTAAAGGAACCTTAAGGATCCCTTTAAAGGAACCCTAAATCCTAAGCTTCCACCTTCCTTTTTGGTGCTTCTCGCCTGCGGGCACGGCGCCAGCGACTTTGGGCTTTGGGGCTTCCGGGTCGCCCGGGAGCCACGCCTCCGGTTTTAGGGTTTATGGGGTTTAGGGCTTAGGGTTTATAGGGTTTTGAGACTTAGGACCTAATCCTAAACCCTAAACCCGGTTTAGGCTTAGGGGTTTAGAGGGTGGAGGGTTCAGGGTTTAGGGGTTTAAGGTTTAGGGCTTATAGGCCCAGAAAGCCCAAGTACCATTACAGTAGGTACTTAGTAGTAGTATTTCGGCCCCAAAAATCTATACTGTACCGTTACTTGGACCCTTTCAAAGGGTTTAGGGTTCGGAAGGAACGGGGCTTAAGGTAAGAGTTCCTTTAAGGGTTGATCTCAGGGTTCCTTCAGGGGATCTATGGGCTTAGTTAGGGTATATTAATGGTTCCTGGGAGGGTTCCTGTAAGGGATCTGCAAGGCTTGTGGGCTTTAGGGTCTAAGAGTCATGCTTACGGGTTTAGGGCGTTTAGGGGTTTTGTGGCTGAGGGCTTCTAAGGGTTTAGGGGTTGGGTTTTCCTTAAATCATTAAAGGGTACTTTACGTAGGGGTTCTGTAAGGGTTTAGGGCTTTAGAACTTCGGGGTGTTTCGTTTAAGGTTTGCTCCAAGCTTTTGGTGGCTTTTACGGTTGTAAGATATAACTATACAGACTATATAGCTTCTTTTAGTTCCTTTTTTGGTTCCCGAAACTCCTTAATGATAAGGATACCATTGTTGACCCCAAAATAAGAGGGCAAAAGGGTATAGCGGGGGAACCTAGGGATGGATTATACAGCTTCTTCAATCATAGGGATCCTTAGGGGTGTAGGGGGGAGGGGTGTAGGGGACTATATTTCCTTAAATAGGCCTTATTAGTCCTTATTATGGGCCTTAAGGCCCCCTACCCCCCCTCCCCCTACACCCCTAAGGATCCCTATGATTCAAGTTAAGCTCGCTTCAGACTGAAGGTTCTCTGAAAGGCTGACGTCAATGGCACTACGAGGGTTTAGCGATCAGGATTCAGGCGGAAACTGTTGAACCTTCTGGTAGGTTTGAACGAACATGAAAGTAAGACTACGCATCAAGACATAAATCTAGTTTTACTTTTACGGTCTGTATACGGACGGCTTCTTCTTCGGAGTTGAAGTATGCTCCTTCATTACGTGGTATGGGGCTTTGGAGGCGCTTGTTAGGTTTTGTGATAGAGAATTTCGGGCTCCGGGCTTGCAATTTAAGAATTGGGCAGAAAGAGCCACATGGAGCCCAGTAAACCCTCATCCCTCAGACCCGAAAACCTAAACCCAAACCCGAAATCCAAATACCCTGAACCCTACACAACCAACCCCCGGGTCGGCATCTGGCTTCCATGGACGCCAACCCTCCTGCATTACAACACACAGGACATTAGGTTCCAGGCGTCCTTGACAGATGGAGGGCAAATTCTTCTTTCGAACCTGTCTCTCATATCCATCTTAGGTTTTCGCGTGGATTGCCGCCTGCTTAGTCAGTTCCAATTGGTGCTCGGCCTCCTTGGACAGAAGGGTCTCTTATGCAGCTTGAACTTTGTTCGCGTCCCCGGCCATAGACTCGGAGGAACTTGAAGCCACAAGGCATAGCTTCCTTCACTCGAGAAACCCCAGGCCACGTTCTATCTCGTCCGGGCTTGCTTCCGATCTCTGAAAGCATCTTGACAGGATGGCTGACGTCGTTGACGCCTCACACACGGCCAGCTCCAGCTGTCGAGGGCCGTGTCAGTGTTGGGGGTTACGTAGTGATCCTTCATAACCCTAAGGCTCCATGTGCTCATAGTATATACATAAGCCTTAAAGTAATCCGCATATCGGTACTTTAGGGCCAAGCTATATACTATATAGCTACATGGAGCCTTTGGGTAAGTGAGGATCAAGAAAAGTGTGGGCCGGCCCACCCTCACATGCTGTCGGATGTCCGGGCTTGATGATACAAATCCTGCATTATAGATCCCTTTAAAGGATACCCTTAAAAGTACCCTTATAGATCCCTTGAAAGGGAACCCCAGGATTTACATCATCAGCCGTAGGACGTCTGAGACCCCAAAACGACCCAGGGGATCTCCATTCCTCCGAACCCTCCCAAGCAGCTGCTTAGGATCCTGAGGGCAAACCCAAAACCTTAAACCCTCAAAGGAACTCTTTAAAGGCACCCTTAAAGTAACCCTTAACAGGAACCCTGAAAGTAACCCTTATAGTAACCCTCAAAGGAACTCTTTAAAGGTACCCTCAACACTCAAGCGAAAAGCGAACCCTTTGGCCTGCGATGATGTCGGTGCTGGGCGATTCCATGCGTTCCCTGGCGCTGGGCCGGGAAGGGTTTCGGGTTTAGGGGCTGGGGGTTTAAGTGTTCTCGGTTAAGAATTTGGGGGGGTTGGGGTTTACTTGGAGGGGGAGGGGACTTAATAAGTAGGTTATAAGTAGGGTTATAATTGGGGTAACTCCATTTAGGGTACTTATAACTTCATCTATAACCTACTTACTAAGTCCCCTGCCTCTCCAAGTAGGGTTTACTTAAACGGTCGCGGGACTTAGTTTGTAGTGATTTTGTAGCCTCATTTGCAACTAGGACTCCGTTTACAGTAGGGTACTTCAAAATATCCTATAAAAATTCTAAGTCGCCCGACCCTCCACGTAAGGTTTAGGGTCTACAGGGTTTCTGCCGGCTTCTAGATAATAATATGGCTTCCTGCAGGTTTCCGTAGCATGCCCAGAGGGTTTCTATAGCATGTCTATAAGGCTCCTATAGCATGTCTATAGCCTTTTGGGTTTCCTATAAGAGTTCTGTCGGGCTTTTCTTTAGGTCTTGCATCGCTCTCGTCTAGCGGATCCTTCGGGGCACAGGGTTTCCCAATCAGCTTAGGACTAGGAAGTTTAGGGTTGGAGCAACATCCGGGTCGGAAGAACCGCCAGTATCTAGCGAGTGCGGCTGAGTACGGCCCGTATATTACGGTAGATTGCCTCGTTCATGGGGTATTGGGCTCTGGGTCCCGCTTGGCTACCATGAAGGGCGGCCCACAGCCCAGTTCATGGAACATCATTTTCAAAAAGAGCTCAGCCTCATCAACAAACGAGCTACAAGTATCCAACGAAACGCCAAGGCCAAGGCCAAACCCTAAACTCCGCAAGAACCTTAACACCCCAAAACTCCCAAAACTCGAAACCCAAAGCCCTAAGCCCCAAACTCCTTAAGCTCTACCCTAAGGCTCCTGGACCCTCGTAGTGAAATCCCAAACCTTAGCCCCCAAAGCCCAAACCCTTCCCCCAGAAAGCCCATGACCACTTTGGGAGCCTTAGGGTAAACCAAATAAGCCCTGAATAAGTCAGCGAGCCTGAGGACCAGGAACCATTCAACCGATGGTTTGTGACCGCCTGCCACACTGCAGACCCTAGTCAGACCCTTAGCAACCTTGTTTAAGGGTTTAGGGGGTTAGGTTTTAGGGTTTAGGGGTTTAGGGTTTAGGGGTTTAGGGGTTTAGGTTTTAGGGTTTAATCCCTGCGTGGAGGATCGGGGGACGTAGCAAGTGGGTTTTACATAGACTTATAAAGTACGTAGCCTAAACTAAACGCCAAAACCCTAAACTCTAAACCCTAAACCCCTAAACCCTAAACCCCAAAACCCCAAAACCCTGAACTCTAAACCCTAAACCCCTAAACCCTAAACCCCAAAACCCTAAACTCGAGATTCATAAAGTACCCGAAACGGGGTCCGAGTTGGAGTTGTGATTGTTTGTGATCGCCTGCCGCTCCGCTCAGAGATCCCAATACCCCTTAATCAGGGAATACACCTATAAGTTAACTCTAAGTTAAAGGGGCTTTAATCTTATGTTTTAAGGTATATTCCTTGAAATTACCTTAAGTTAAAGTGGCTTTCATATTATGTTTTAATCTGCTTTAAGGTATATTCCTTAATTAGGGGGGGTATCGGGATCTCTGTAACCCTTATCCCTATGAACCCTATAGATCCCTTCAAGGAACCCTTAAGGATCCCTTAAAAGGAACCCTAAGTATTCCTTAATAAGAAGGAAGGATCGACTCCGAAGGAGTTGGGATTGGGGTAGTTCTCTGCCCAAAGTCTCCATGTACCCATATAGTAGGTACTGAGGCCTTAAAGTACCCATATAGGGACCCCTTTAAGGCCTAAGTACCTACTAAATGGGTACATGGATCCTTAGGGTTAAAGTAGCGTTCCTTAAGGCCTTTTGTTATAATAAGGGTGCCGCAACATTTTGGGCACCGACAAAGGGACCGTTCATTCGGTTTGGGGCTAATTACAGGTAGCTTAGTTGCTGAGTTCATAAGCCCCCCAAAAGTGTACACTTTTGGTTTTATAGTGGGTGATATTATCCCGAACAGTGTAAACTGTGTCCACTCAGCTACTAAGGGTAGTGGTTGTGGGTTTCGGCTCAGCTTCGGAGTGGAGGGTTTCCAGGGTCCGAAGTGCAGGATGGAGGTTTAAAGGGCTGATTAGGGACCCCAAAAAGCACATAAGCATAAGCATTTTATGGGGATATCCCTACCTTATTGGGCTTCATTTTCAAAAAATAATATGGGATATCCCTATCCTAAATTTTGCTTATGTGCTTTTTGGGGGCTCTAAGGATGGAGGCTTAAAGGGCCGAGGCACGCAGTCTTGGCAGGGCTGCGTAGGCGGAGCTGCTTTAGCTGTGTCTCTTCCTGTGGGCATATACGAATGTACACATGTGCATCTAAACAAACAGACAGATAAATAGATAGATGGCTAAACGGGCAGGGCAGGGAGGCAGGGAGGCAGGCAGGCAGGCAGACAGGTAGCTTGGTGGACAGATAGAGAGCCTGAGAGGGAAAGAGAGGATCGTTGAAGCCTACCGCAGGATCCGCTAAAGCCCTAAATCCTAAACCCCAAATCCTAAACCGAAGAGCGCTTCACCCGGCTTTTGGAAGCCCATTGATCAGCTGCATCTGTCGTTTAAGATGCGCAGGCATCTGCGGAGCCGTCGAGACTGCATGTGCAGGGCCACCCGCCGGCGCCGTCGAGACTGCACGTGCAGGGCCACCCGCCGGCGCTGTCGAAACTGCATGTGCAGGGCCACCCGCCGGCGCCGTAGAGACTGCATGTGCAGGGCCACCCGCCTTGGATGGTGCGATACCGGCACCGAAGGCTTCCGAAGGTGGCCATGTGGGGCGGCGCATGGACGGGGCAGCTTTCGATTCAAGCCCCCTATGAGCCATGGATGGCCCCTCTAAGCGAGTGGGGCTGGCGACCAAAGTGCTGAGCCACACGGCATTGGGGAGCTCGAGTGTGGGAGCCGCTCGACATATGATTAGTTAGAATGAACAATCTGGCACTTGGAGTCCTGATTGAGAACGCTTTCGCCTGTCTCCGGCATGCCCGCAATCTTTGTAATGTATCATGATTTCTGTCATCTCCATCGTCCTTTGATGGTGGAGCCAACAACTGACAATCTGAAGCCCTAGACCTTAAAGCCCAAATCCTAAACCGAAAAGCCCTTCACCCTAAACCCTAAACCTTAAATCCCTAAACCCTAAACCTTAAAGCCCTAAACTCTAAACCTTAAAGCCCTAAATCCAAAACCTTAAAGCCCTAAACCCTATAAACCTTAAAGCCCTAAACACTAAACCTTAAAGCCCTAAACCCTAAACCTGGAAGCCCTAAACCCTAAACCTTAAAGCCCTAAACCCTAAAGCTTAAAGCTCGATCAGATCTTTAAGCGATGAGGCCTGGGCCGCTTTGGGCGCCGCGCGACTCCACCGTTGCCCTGGCAGCTGGCGGAGATATATACTTTCGGAAACTTATCCGTAAAGTAACCTGGTAGGGCTTTGGGTACCAACAACCATTTAGAGAATGGAAGTTGCGGGTACTTGGACCCTTAAAAATCTACTTGTAGTCTAGGGTTGAAGATGGCTATTGTGGGGTCTGGGGGTTACTGTAGTGGGCTGGGTTTAGGGTTTAAGGGTTTAGGGATTAGGGTTATGGCTGATAGAACAGCAAAAGGAAAACTGTCGGAACACCGTGTGAATAGATTGCAACCGGACTTCGTGTTGTTGAGGGCTAGGGACTGAGACTCTGTGCTGAAGGTTCCACAACCAAACTTGACCCCAAGACCCGCATGCACAACCACACACCCAGGACAACCCCGCCTCCGCTAAAACGCATGCATAAATATGTAGATATATGTATACATACATGCATACACGCATACATGCAACATCACATCGCATCAAATTACATTGCATTACAACCATGCGTGTACACAGCCACAACCCATGCACAGCCCATCACAAGAGTCCAGACCTCATCCGACAAACGCACCCTGCAAAGCCCCTTATCAAATCTCAGAGGCTCCATATGTAGTAGTATTATGGCATTAATATGGGTGGTCTTTCGGGACCTAATTCCAGAATGGTACTATATATATATATATATATATATGTATATATACATACGTGTGTGTGTATGTGTGCGTGTGTATATATATATATATATATATATATACGACTGGGAATCTGTTACATCTTTTCTGTTAAGCCCTTCGCCCTGGAACGGTACTCGATAAACAAACCCCAGGCTTTGGGTATTGGCCCCATAGAGTAGCCGTCTATAAAATGACTGCTATGTATATGTTGCTGTTGAACCCCTACTTAAATCCACTAAGTATCCTTCGCTTTAAACCCTAAACCCTGAACTCCAACCCAGCTCTGTGTCAGGGTACCCCCTGCTACTCTCAAGTTATGAGCTTTGATTGAAGGGAAGAACACGTCTGGCTCCCCAACACCCTAAACAAACGCTAAAGTCCTAGAGTGCTAGACCTGTTTGTTGTGCTTCCTACGCCCAGAGCACTAAACGCTAAACCCTGTAGTTCACGGTTCAGAACCGCAAAACCCAATGGAAGAAAATGTGCAACCTTCGTCGTTCGAAGGAAGGGACAGTTATGACCAACAGGTGCTGTGCTGGCGCCCCGGCCTCCTCCGCCTCCCCAGCCGCCTCCGACTTTTTTCTCCCGGGTCCACACGCGCTCCTGCAAGCGGTAGGACCTTGAAGAGTCAGAGCAGTTACTTGGAGGATCAGGGGACTTAGTAACTAAGGTTATGGGTACCCTAATTGGGGATATAAATCATTATGAGTATAGTTACACTATTTATAACCCTAGCTACTAAGTCCCATGATCCTTTAAGTAGGGATCCCGTTTAAAGAGATCCATAAGGGTTCCTTTGAAGGGATCTACAAAGGTTTAGGGCCTTTACGTAGGGTTTAGGGGTTTGGAGTTTTAGGGCTCAGAGTTTATGGGTTTAGAGTTTTGGGGTGTCGGATTTTGGCGTTTCGGGGGTGGGTTTTGGGGTATAAGGTTTATGAGTTTAGGGGTTTTGGGGTTTTGGGTTCGCGGCTAGTGGGTAAAGGGTAAGGAGGCATGAAACCGAAGGAAGAATATGCGGCCTGCAGGGCTTCAAGATTTTTAGGGTTTAGGGTTTAGGATTTAGGGTTTAGGGTTTAGGATTTAGGGTTTAGGATTTAGGGTTTAGGGTTTAGGATTTAGGGTTTAGGATTTAGGGTTTAGGATTTAGGGTTTAGGGGAGGATGCACGGCTAGGGTCAGGGAATTCAGGGTCTGACGGAGCGTAGGGCTGTCGAGGGAGTTCGCATCAATGCTGCAAGGGCTTTAGCTCTGAAAGGGCCGTAGGACTAACATAGGGGCCTAAATGATTACCAATACTATTTCGGTGGTTCCTCATTATAACTATAGTATAATGGGCCCCTAAGCCTTTTTCCAATTATTAATAGTACCCTTATAGACCCCTTGTAGTAACCCTTAAAGGACCCTTTTAAAGGAACCCTATTCTAATTATTCAGGCCCCCTATATTACTACTATTTGCTTAAGAACCCCCAAAAAAAAAAAAATGTATTCCTTATGGGGGTAATATAGGGATTATAATTTTCTATTTTTTTGGGGGTTCTTAAGCAAATAGTAGATTAAGGGGTCTTGGGTTTTAGATCCTGTTGGCTGTTATTGCTTTCGGCTTGGGGGTCCAGGGGCTGTTGGGTTTAGGGTTTAGGGTCTAGGGGAGGGTTCCTTAAAAGGGATCTATAAGGGTTCCTTAAAGGGGTCTATAAAGGTACCATAAGGGTTTAGGGTCTAGGGGTTGAAGGTTGAGGGTTTGGGGCTTTAGGGCTTTAGGGGTTTAGGGCTTTAGGGTTTAGCTCTGCAGGGGTTGAAGGGTTTAGGACTTCAGGGGTTGAAGGTTGAGGGTTTGGGGTTTAGGATGGCTTGGTTTGAGGTTTTAGGGCTGTTGGGCTCTGAGAAGCTCCTCTTTGGAAGTCGCATCTCGTGATTGGAGTTTCAGGGTTCGGATCGCGGCCTGAGTTGCTGAGTTCATAAGCCCCCAAAAGCGTATTCTTTTAGTTTTATAGCGGGTAATATTCCCTAAGGGTCCATGTACTCACATTGCATATACATTGGCCTTAAAGTACTCCCTATATAGGTACATTGGGCCCAAAGTATATGCTATGTGGGCACATGGACCCTTAAGCCTTAGGGATTATCCCAAAAAGTGTAAAGTGTATCCACTCAGCTACTAAGCGGAGTGGAGAGCTACTGGAGGCATCCTGGCATGTGGTGTATAGGACTCATAGGATCTAGGCCCGGCAGGAAGCAACAAAAACCCAAATCCTAAACCCTCAACCCTACCCTGAGGCTCCCACAAAGGGCCATGGGCTTTCTGGGGGAGGGTTTAGGCTAAGGGGTTCAGGGCTCGGAATCTCACTACGAGGGTCCTGGAGCCTTAGGATAAACCCTGAAGACTAAGTTTAGAATTTGACATCATTGGGCCTCCTGGGGCCACTTCACAGGTCAAGGGATTTTGCGGAATTTCGGTTTAGGCTTGAATTCAATGTAGTGGCGTTCATAAACTGACGAGGGCTTTGGGCTACATTTCTTCTGCTTAATTCGGGAACACACGAAGAGAATATTAACCCTAAGCCCTACACCCCTAAACCTTAAACCCCTAGACCCTAGACCCTAAACCGTTTGATATTCCTGCTAGTCTTTCAGACAGCAGTCCTTCGTTAAGAATAAGCAGCTCTGCCAGGCCAACATTACATGATTTGGTATTGTGCCCAATATGGGGTTTAGGGTTTAGGATTTAGGGTTTAGGGGTTTAAGGGTTTAAGGTTTTGCATGATTTGGTATTGTGTCCAACATACTGTTCCTCGAGCCTCTGAGCTAGCGCAGCTGCCCCGCCTGAGGTTGACTAACAAAGACCTTCCAAAACCCCTTGATTAAGGAATCTACTTTAAACTATAGTAGGATCCTTAATATGATTTAAGGGATATTCCTTAATTAACGGATTTTGGAAGGTCTGGGAATCCCGTGCCTCACCTCCAATCCCAGGCCGCTGAATGGAAACGTACTGCATTCGACACTCACGGTCGCTCGCCTTTCAAACGACACCTGCAGGATCATGGCCTCATTACGCTTTTGTCTCGATCTGTGTCAGTCTGCGATTCTTTCTGTGTCGTGGCTATCACATGACTTTGGCTGGATAGGATTGCCACTGTCTTTCTGATTCAACTGACGATGAGCTCGGATAACTACAGCTGTAGAGCTCCGATGTCTCGGAGCGAAACCTATAAGCAAACCAACATACAACAAGGCCAACTCAGTAAACCATCACAACAATCAAAAGACTCCCCCAGTGGAGCAAAGCATTTGATGCTTGCTTGCTGGAAATCCGGGCTCCCGGCCGGACCTGACGTGGCTCAGCGTTTGACATTACTGCGGGATTCAGGAGTGAGGGAGGCAATGCCAGCAACTTCCAACAAAGGATTCGCAAGTGTTTCTGAATAAAGGGCCTTGATTGATAAATGTTATGCTATTTTCGATTGACCTTCGTGGTCTTCGAGGCAACATTGCAATCTTGTCGTAAAGTCTGGCAGTCCCTGTCTTTGGGCCGATTTGTTGTAAACCTAAACCGAAGGTCCAAGTATCTCCATCCTATGTCTTGCAATACCCTAGACCCTGAATTCACAGTCCCAAACTCTAAAACCTAAGGGAATATTAAGAATACTATTTTAAAAAACCCAAGAGAATGTTAAGAATGTTATTTTTATTATGGTTCGAAGGGGGGGTATAGTTCAAGCTTGTAATCACTTGGCCATGACCGAGACTCGGAGGTCAGTGCTCTGGCGCGATGTCGCGGAAGATTGAATGCTCGGAGTCTTGAGGGTTTTGGGTTGGGGTTTACTATGGTGAAGTTCGAGGGCCGCCACTCGCAGCAATCACAAGTCCAACTGCAGGGGCTATTGATGCAACCCCCTTGAAGATTGAAGCTTGCGGCATACGCTCCATCAAAGAGAGTGCTAGCTCAGAGGCCAACTGTTTGGGGTTTAGGGCTTAGAATTTGGGTTTAGGGAGTTTCGGCTGTTTTATAAATTCAATGCCCTTTTGCTTGTGTCCACGGGTCCGCCCCTGTTCGAGGCTCGATTGATTTCAGTGCCTGAGGCTTGCGGCTACACCTTCGGATGCGAGACTTTGGAGTGTCGCGAGGTCAAAGCGGGAAACGTGCGTATCTAGAGCCTTGGAACGGACCACATTAGACAAGTATACAGGACTTACAACACCCATCAAAAGCTAACAAAACTCCAAACCCTACACCCCAAATCCGCAGCCCCTAAACCCTAAACCCCAAATTCGAAGCCCCAACCCCTCAACCTCATAAATCCTTCGAAGCAGCCAGCCTCCCCGTTCTCGAACCACTCCTGTCGTACTGCGTTGAGCTTTCGAAGACGTTGCCCCTAATATAGGGGCCTTGAGAATTACCTACTACTATTTGGGGGGGGGGGGGGGGGGTCCTTATTTTATTAGTTATAGTATATTAGGCTGTTCAGTAACCCACTGGGAAAAGTATATGCTTTTTTAAGCTTCTATAATTTTAAAATATGAACCCAGAAACCTGAAAGTGAAACAGCGTACCACTGAACAGCCTGGTATCATGGCCCCCAAAACCCTACTTAGAGGATCATGGGACTTAGTAAGTAGGTTATAATTTGGGTTATAAGTCCCCTAAGTGGGGTTATCCTAAATATAACCTACTTATAACCTTAATTGCTAAGTCCCATGAGCCTTCAAGTAGACCCTAAACCCTAAACCCCATAGAACCCTTTTGAGGAGCCCTGTAGATCCCTTTAAGGAGCCCTTTAAGAACCCTTACTAAGCCCCATGAGCCTTCAAGTATTCTTATAGTTCTTGGAAGAGTCACCTCCTGAGCCCTGAACTCCAGGTTTAAGGTTTATTTGGAGGGGCAGGGGGCTTAGAAAGGGTTCGTCTTTAAGGGCTCATTAAAGGGATCTATAGGGTTCCTTAAGGGGATCTATGGGGTTGAGGGTTTAGGGTCTACTTGGAGCGGCAGGGGACTTAGAAAGAAGGTTATAAGTAGGGATATAATCGGGGTAACTCTATTTAGGATACTTACAACTCTACTTATAACCTACTTACCAAGGCCCCTGCCCCTCCAAGTAGGGTTCAGAGCTTAGGGCTTTATTTTTTGAGTGTAGTGGTCTTTTCCGTTTAGGAGTTTAGAAGCCGTGACAGTTTCTTGAGTTTCGAATATTCGGTCCCGGATATACCCATCGCTGACCGTTTTAGAGTTGTAATCTGTTATGACGGGATCATTACCTACTGTTCGGTGTGGTTGGGGCTGCAGGAAGGGTTTGGAACCGTAAACTCCAAAACCCTAAACAATAAACCCCCAGACCCTAAAGCACGTTTAGGGGCTCAGTTGGAAGGTCCCGAGATCACAAAACGAAGTGCCTTGGCGGGCCACCTGAGCTTCTTTCTAGGATCCCAACCAACAGCACAAAACAAGTTAGCCACGTGCTAATTCTGGGGTCTCGGTACGAGGTAAGATGTTCGCCCTAGCGGCTTCGCCTTTGTGTTTGTGGCTGCCTTGGACGGTAAGCTCTAAATGACTACACAGCTCTGAACCCTAAGCCATCTTGCAACCGCAAAGCCGTACTTCTTAGATTCTTACAGCTCACACCCGGAGCCCCGAGCCGACAACCGCCCCTCACTGTACCCCGAGGCCTCAACTCAGCATGAAGCACCTACACCCAGCACCGCCTACCGTTTTTTGGATTACAGCCTCTGCTTCTAGACAAAAACCGTACGGGCCGCAAGGTTTGTAGGAGCCACTGGAAGAAGCTCACAGATCAAGCTTTCGAGGGTAGTGGCCTCACCGGTTAACGGCTGAAGAGGCAAGCACCCTAAACCCTAAACCCTAACCTGCCACACTCACAACTTGACCTCCCGAAATCAAAACCCGAAACCTAGGAGTTTAAGGTTTCGGGTTTTTGCTTCAGGGGGTTAGGATATACGATCTTGGATTAGGATTTCCTAAACCCCCAAGAGTAATTATGTGAAATAATGACTCAAACCTGTAAAGGGCTATTATTCTACATACTTTTGGTGTCCAGGTTGGGATTTGGCGTTTAAGCTTGCTGTTTACGCTAGTCGCGTGTTCCGCCCAGATCCCGAGCCGAGAGTACGTGTAGACCCGTGATTACTCAACTCCCCCTAAGGGTCCATGTGCTCATATAGTATGTACATTGACCTTAAAGTACTCCCTATATAGGTACATTGGGCCCAAAATATGCTATATGGGTACATGGACCATTAGGGTCCTTCAGGGCTTGAATACGTATTGGGATTATGTTGAGCCTAAGTCTAAAGTACATGCCTAGCCGAGACTCTATTGGAACTCCAAACCCGAGACGTCTCACGCATGTAAAGGGTCCTGAGCCCTACAAGTACGTACTTATGTAGAAGTATATCGTAGGAATTACCGTTCTGGCTTACACAAATATCCCCGATGTAGGTCTTTAGGACGCTTTGTGACGTTTGATCAAACCTGGGAAGAAGCCCCGTATCTGGCGCGTGGATCCTTGTCATTCGTGACGATGCCAAGGAAAAAGGCATGGCCAACCTGTGGTCTCAGGTTGCATATAGAAACCCTATAAGTACCCTAAATGGAGTTACCCCAATTATAACCCTACTTATAACCTACTTACTAAGTCCCCTGCCCCTCCAAGTAGACTTTAGGTGGTTGTCAAAATTATGGTCCGTTTTGGGTCCCTATTGTAATACGGCACCTATTATTCAGGGTGCCCGGAAAGGGACCTTAATTTTGACAACTACCCATATGTCTAGGGTCTCGGAGTTAAGGCCCCTAACTCAGCAATAATCCGAATAAGCTTTGCTCATACTAGCCCAAAGGGTGCTATGTACCGGTCTAGTATAGAATCTAGAGTTTCCGTATTAGGAATCTCTATGAATTATGACTTAGGAAAGTATCCCCCCTAACAGTACATAGGACCCTTTGGGTAGAAGAAGTCCGGCGAGGTGCTCACCAGGGTTTAGGATTTAGGGATTTAGGGGGTTAGGGTTTAGGGTTTAGGGTTTAGGATTTAGGATTTAGGGGTTTAGGGTTTAGGGAAGCTACAGGCCCTAGCTTAGAATTACGGGGTATTGGGCTCTTCAGGTTAGTGCTACGGTTGATGATATAAATCCTGCATTTCTTTAAGGACCCTAGACTATGGGGATTATGGTATATTCCTTCTTATGGGACATGCAGGATTTATATCATCAACCGTAGGGGTGCAGTTGGCTGGTGCTCAAGGCTCAGCGTCTGGGGCCATGTCGTGCTCAAGGGCGCGTAAGACCTTAAGCAAATCTCTAAGCTTACCCTAGGTTTTCAGGGACCTTATTATGGGGTCCTTAATGGGTCTAGGGCCCTAACTACGGTTGATGATATAAATCCTGCATTACCCATAATAAGGAA
Source organism: Symbiodinium sp. CCMP2592 (assembly GCA_905221615.1). Taxonomy (NCBI): domain Eukaryota; class Dinophyceae; order Suessiales; family Symbiodiniaceae; genus Symbiodinium; species Symbiodinium sp. CCMP2592. The sequence goes on from CAJNDT010006135.1 coordinate 2,312,869, forward strand.
TATATGGTAATTATGGTATATTCCTTATTATGGGTCATGCAGGATTTATATCATCAACCGTATGAGGTCCTTGGAGGGATACGGTTAACTTCCAAACCTCGCAACCTCGTAAGTTTCAAGTCATTAGCATGCAAAGCAGCAATGGCACTGCACAGATACTGTGGACAATCCTTCTGAATCGACTCTGGGGGGGGGATTTACCACGATTAAAGGGAATATAAAGGCACATTATCACATATGTTTCCGACCCCCCATATGAGGCATCATGTCAAGCATCAGAAACTGAGTTGCCGGCAATGACCATCACTGAACTCTCTTGGGATTCAAGCCTCTGTTGCGGTTGAATGGCATGGACTCGGTGCTTAGCGGTCCGAGTCGTTAGCACTAGTGTGTGATTATAGTCCCTACGCATACACCTGAACTTGTAACTCTACACACCTATTGAGGGTCAGGGTTCGCACGGCTTTTATGACTCAAGAACAAAGTCTTCTGGCCATTCAGGGCTTGAGGGACCGAGACAACTGCACAAAAACATCGAGATCACGAACCTGGAAACCCCTGCCTGCTCTGAAGACCTGAAACCGAATCCGTACCCCAAACAAACACACAGACACACCCAAATACACATTCAAACATTCAAACACACACACACACACACATGTAGCTTGGATAGCCCCTTAAAAACAAGGCAGAGCCCTTAAAAACTAGACGAATTCAACAATCCCTAAGAAACCACTTAATATGTTGCATTCGAACTCCTTGTTCGGGGTAGCTCGTTAAATGATAGGATCCTAGCTGTGCATAGCTTCTCACGGCGCAGATCGTGGGCCGAATCCGTTTCAGGATCTGTACATGAAGATCCAAGACCTCCGTAGGTACCTGGTAATGATGTTCTGGTAGATTTCCTAAACAGTGAGGCTTGTCGGGCTTCAGGCAGAATCTAGTTTAGTCTACTCAACTCTACCGAGAACCAATATACCAACAAATGTATGTGTGCTTATATGGGTCACGCGCTCCGCCCCCCAAACTCCCCCCCGAAAGGTCAATGGTCTGCCTCCCCTGTGGTGTGGGGTGTGGGATCTCTCTTCCCGCTCTAATGGGTTGTGGGGTTTCGGGGTTTGGGATTTAGCTTAAGCTTTCGAGCTGTGGGTTTACTGTTAAAACGTATCAGGCTTCGATCGACAAGGGCTAGGTTCGTTATGGTTGCCGGTTCATGTTCTGCTTTAGGCTTAGGGCTTGCATTTAGGTTGGGTTTAGGGTTGGGCACTCAGAGCATGGGCTATCTTATGGGGTTTATGGCTTGCGTAGGGCTTGCGTGTGACCCCTGGCCGCCCCAGCACCAACCCCACCATGTAGCGGCAACGGCTCCGATCCCTATCCGCACAAGCCAACCCCACCCCCCCCCAACCCTACCAGACCATACCATTGGTGGGGGGCAGAGGGTGGTGCCTGACCATATATACATTTATATATATATATATATATGTATCTATTTATTTATGGGAGTTTCCGAAAACCGGGGACCTAATGTAGTACCCTGAGTAGTAGGATCCTTATGACAAGGACCCTAAAATCAGGTAGCCCTAATCCTCGGAAACTCCGGTATACACCATGAGCATCTGTACAGTACTGACAGTAGCACAATGCCCGCTCCCTCCCAAGCCCTGGGCCAAGGCGAGAAATCTGCGCTTGGGTTTTAGGGTTTATAGGGTTAGAAGCTGCCCCCACCCTGTAATAGTGACTATAAGGATTATACTAGGGCGCTATTATATTCCTATCATGCCACTATTACAGGGTGGGGTTTAGGGTTTAGGGTTTTGGACGTGTCTTTTCCTGCTGGCACGCGTCCGATCGGAGAAGCGAGTTTCCCAGCAACTTCATTGGCTACTGGCTACACAGACCCCTGGGAAGATCTAGAAAGCCGGATTCAGGATTTAGGGTTTAGTGCTTACTTGGAGGGGCAGGGGACTTAGTAAAGGTTGTAAGTAGGGTTATATTTGCATTAACTCCACTTAGGGTACTTATAACTTTACATACTTATAACCTACTTACTAAGTCCCCTGCCCCAAGTAGGGCTAAACTAAGGAACCGGATTGGAGTTGCTGTTTCTTGCAGTGGAAGCCCAAAAGTTGGAAATCCAATAGCCTCGGGCCTTGAAGGTAATGTATATCTGGACCCCATAAAACCTACCTTTTTAAGGTTCCCTAATAGGATTTCGTTATACAAGTCTATAAAAAGGGTAGGTCCTTTGGGGTTAAGGTAGGGAAGGGAATCCCAGCACGAATGGTCCTTAAATCCTTTATTAGATCCTCCCGGAGACCTGGGAAGTGGTCTGTACAATCATCTGCATAAGCGAAAAAAGGGGTTCGGACGACTTCCTTCTGGAAAACAATATGATGCCCCTGCAGTAGCTACTACTCGGATGTTCATGGGTAGTTATACGTGGGGCTACAAGTCCCCTAATATGAGTTATCATTTTTTGATCAAAATTTAATTTTTTTGATGCCTATCCCGGTTATAAGGATAGTTCTCCTACTTACAAGTCCACTTATATCTACCCATGAACCTCCAAGTAGAGACCTAACCCCTGAACACAAATCCTCACGCTAAGCTAAAGCCTGAGCCGACGACCCAAAATCCTCAAAGGAACTCTCAACCCAGCAGGAACGAACACAACTTTAAGGGAAACCAAGGCATATTTTAAAGGATTTTAAAGGAACCCCTAAAACCTGAAGGGAGCACTCCCAAACCCTAAAACCTAAGCCCCACGGCTGTCATCTCCATCATCACCTGGGCGTTGAAGCGGTCAGGGAGAAAACGACATAAACTTCTAGTTCATCATGGCCCCTTAAATTATCGGTCCCAAACAAAGCACAAGTATGGTACTCCCAAACCCTAGACCTGCAAGTTATCAGGTCTGCCAAACAAGAGTATCCTACCCAAAGCCTCTTAAAGTAAAGAACCCCAGTCAGCACCCTAAACCCCAACCCTAAACCCTAACCCTAAGCCCCCAAACCCTAATCCCCAAACCCTGAACCCTAAACCCTAAACCCCAATCCCCAAACCTTGCACCCTAAACGCTCAGCCCTCAACCCAATAACGAAAGAATCCAGTCACGACCCTGCAACATTAAACCCTAGACCCTGAACTCTAAACTCTACACCTTAAGCCCGAAAAAACCCTCAGCCCTAAAAAAGACCGAACCCAGTCACTAAAAAAGAATTAAACCCTAAACCTGAAAGTAAAGAACACCAGCATAAACCCTAACCCTTCACCCTCAACCCCAAAACAGAACAGAACCCAGTCACCAGCTCCTGAACCCTACCTTGACCCCAAATAACCTACCTGTTTAATGACTTGTAGAAAGAGTACGAAATAAGTGACCCCATAAAGGTATGTTATTTGGGGTCCAGGTAAACCCCAAAACAGAAAAGACAGAACCCAATCACCAGCTCACCCTAAACCCCTTTGAAGGAACCCTTAAGGAAACCCTAAACCCCAAGAACCTAAAACCCTAAACCCCCAAAAAGACAGAACCCAGTCGCCAGCTCTAAAACCCTAAACCCTAAACCCCTAAATCAGTAGGGATCCTTTGGGAAAAGAACAGCTAGGATACCCAGTAACCTAAGAACAAAAAGGCCTCTCTTTTCCGTATTGGGTAACTTTTATAAGGAACCTAGGGCTACAAAAAGGGAATAACGGTACTACTGGGCATCCTAGGCCCTAATTTTCGGAAACCCTAAACCCTTTATAGAACCCTTATAGATCCCTTTAAGGAACCCTTATAGATCCCTTTAAGTATTCTTAGAGTTCTTGGAAGAGTCACCTCCTGAGCCCTGAACTCCAGGTTTAAGGCTTATTTGGAGGGGCAGGGGACTTACGGTTGATGATATAAATCTATGAGGGATTTAGGGTTTAGGGATATATATCCTGCATGACCCATAATAAGGAATATACCATAATTCCCATATATTCCTTATTCTGGGTCATGCAGGATTTATATCATCAACCGTAGTAAGGGTTCTTAAAGGGTTCATTAACGGGATCTATATGGGGTTCAATATTACGGCCCAATATAAATTAAGGTATATTCCTTAATTAAGGGAGATTGGGGTCTCTGAGCAGACGGATGAAGATGAATAAGGGTACTACTGGGCATCCTAGGAAAAGAACAGAACCCAGTCACCACCCAGACCTTCCTAAACCCCTTAGTTAAGGAATATGCCTTAAACTATAGTAGGATCCTACTATAATTTAAGGTATATTCCTTAATTAAGGGATTTCGGAAGGTCTGGGAAAAGAACAGAACCCAGTCACCAGCTCCTGACGCTCTGAGGCAGACTTGCTCCGGGGGAGGTCGGGCGACGAAGAGACTTCCTGGGATTCCCTAAGGGTCCATGTACTCATATAGGGTTCCTTTAAGGGTTCCTCTGAGGGTCTACTATTATAAGGGTTCTATAGGGGTTTAGAATGGCTTAGGGTTTTAGGGTTCATGTACTCATATATTATATACATTGGCCTTAAAGTACTCCCTTTAGAGGTACATTGGGCCCAACATATAGAATATATGCTATATGGGTACATGGGCCCTTAGGTTTCTTTTTCGGGGAAGGAGGGAATAGTCAGGTGTTTAGGGGTTTAGGGTTTAGGGGTTTAGGGTTCAGGGGTTTAAGGGTTTAGGGGCTCCTTTAAGGGTTCCTTTAAGGGTCAGGGTCTCAGGGGTTCCTTTAAGGGTTTAGGGTTTAGGGGTTCCTGTAAGGGTTCCTTTCAGGGTTTAGGGTGTAGGGTTTAGGGGTTTGGGGTTTAGGATTGTAGGGTCCCTCCTGTGTCGGGGTAGGAGGGTTTAGGGTTCCGTTAGAGGGATCTATATACAAGGGTTCAATCGAAGGGATCTATAAGCGTTTAGGGTTTAAGGGTTTAGGGGTTTTAGGGTTTAGGGGGTACTTGGAGGATCATGAGACGGCTAGAAGTAGTTGTAAGTCTAGTTACCTCATTTGAACGCGAGTCGTCCCATGATCCTCTGAGTACTGTTTGCAGGGGATAGGGCCTATGGGGCATATGGGTTTAGGGGGTACGGCTTTAGGTTTAAAGGTTTTCAGGCTTCTAGACATAGGCCACTGGGTGAAAGTCGCTTGTATGTGTTGGGGTGTGTCTCATCACACCTCTATCGGGACTGTCTTACTCATTATTCAATGACGCCTCTAGGCCTATAGCAACTGGGAGAAGCACCGCCAGCCACCTTCCGAACACAGCACAGCTACCTGGCCTCGTCCCGCACGTTTTTCAAACCTAGTCTACCCTGCCAAAGATCTAAGGCTTTAAGGATGGGGATGCTAGGGACCCCCCAAGAGGGTACATATAGGGTGTACAGTAGTTATGTAAGGATCCCAGGTCCCAGGGTCTTTCTGCACACCAGGAACCAACATGGGAGTTTCCGAGCTTGGGGGGTGCCGCATTTTGGGGTCCTTATAGTAAGGATCCTACTATTTAGGGTGCTATATTAGAGTCCCCTATTTTCGGAAACTCCCATATTAACCCTAGGCCATAGTCCATACTAGACTCCTTCGTTTGAGGAATTACGGATCATGGCTTTCCGAAGAGATAGCGAGTCTAACATCATACATCTACTTGCGCGGACCTTCATTGCAACGTTTTCAGGTTAACAATAATTTAATGCTAAGCTAAGTTTAATGGGATTGATAGTGGTAATGATAATCGTAAAAACCGTAACAGCAATAGTTCTCGTCATGGTAGTCATGATAAGAATCGTAATAGTTACTATCAGAACTGCTTGGAGGGTTGAGAGCCACGACAGGGGTTCAGAGTATGGGAACCGATAGTCCAAGGGTAAAAGGAGGGACCCTCAATAAGGACCCCTAGGTATATACCCTTAATAAAGCGGTTTTATACCCATTATATAGCCCATTATAGGGTAGGGGTCCCCATTAAGGGTCCCTCCTTTTCCCCTTTGAGATAGTGCGAGCGGCGTGCCCATTGCCGTAGCTGCTTTCGCCTGCAAGGACCCGGAGTTGACGGGTTTAGGGGTTTAGGGGATTTAGGGGTTTAGGGTTTAGGGGTTTAGGGGTTTAGGGTTTAGGGTTCAGGGGTTTAGGGGTTTAGGGTTCAGGGGTTTAGGGTTTAGGGGTTTGGGGGTTTAGGGTTTAGGGGTTTAGGGGTTTAGGGTTTAGGGTTTAGGTGTTTAGGGGTTTAGAGCTTAGGGTTTAGGGGTTTAGGGTTTAGGGTTTAGGGTTTAGGGGTTTAGGGTTTAGGGTTTATATAGGGGTTCAGGGTTCAGGGTTTGGGGTTCAGCAGCTCAGGATCGAGCAGTCTCCTCAATAGTGGCAAAAACCCTCAACCCTAAACCCACCCAGGAGCCCACAACATTGAGAAACCATATTTGTTTTATTCACCCTACAGCTCAGATCCTAAAACCTGAAGCCTAAACTAAATAAGGCCCAAACCCTAAGGCCCGAACCCTAGAGCCTGAATTAAATAAGGCCCAAACCCTAAAGCCGAAACCCTGAGGCCCAAAACCCTCAGGCCGAAATGCTAAGGAACCCTAGGGCCCGAACCCTAAGGCCGAAATGCTAAGGAACCCTAGGGCCCGAACCCTAAGGCCGAAACCCTAAGACCCGAACCTCAGAGCCGAAACAGCGGAAATCGTCATTGCCCCGCGAAGAAATGCCGGTTTTCTGCCGCAAAACCCAAAAACCCTTCGCGGTCCATTGCCAATTTACCTGAAAATTGCCGTTGCCCGCGAAGAAATGCCGGAAATCGCCATTGCCAGTGAAGGAATACAGGCTTTCTGGCAGGAAACCGGTATTTCTTCGCGGGCAACGACGAAAACCTACCCGGAAATCGCCATTGCATGCGAATGTAACAAGGTTTGAATACATGGGTGGTTGTCAAAATTAGGGTCCCTTTTTGGGTACCCTAAACATTAGGTGCCGTATTATAACAAGGATCCAAAAGGGGGCTCTTATTTTGACAACCACCCACGTAGGATCAAGAGGTTTAGGGTTTAGGGAGTGAAGACGATTATGCTGCCGAAGAATCTACTTGTTGATGTGTCGCTACGGCTGCTGTTGTTGTGGTAGTAGCTGCTGCTGCTGCTGGTGGTGGTGGTGGTGGTGTGGAGGTGATCACCATTCTTGTATCTTAATTAGAATCAAGTATGGCTGCGGTTGATGGTTGTTGGTGGCGTTGTTGCTGCGAGACTAGTCCTGTTGACACGATTGTAAGATTCGCAGATTCAGTTACTATGATTATTGATTGTTGCTATCATCTTACTACAAGTACCGCACTTGTTCGTCAGTGTTGTGGTGGGTGCTGATCCAATACCAATGATATTGGTTTATTGGTACTAATAGATATTGTTAATGCTGGTGAGATGGTTCGGCTTATTTTGACTCAGAACTTTTGTACTGCTACTGCTCTTTTGCATTACGATTGCAGCTTCGCCGGTCACCTTTATCTATCTTTATCATTATCCCTAAACCCTCAACCCGAAAATCCTAACCAACACCCGGAAACTCTTGACCCGAAACCCTAAACCCTCTAAACCCTGAATGTGAAGATTGCTTTCGCTACCACGGCTACTTGGAGGATCATGGGACATAGTAAGTAGGTTATAATTGGGGTTATAAGTCCCCTCAGTGGGGTTATCCTAATTATAACCTACTTATAACCTTACTTAAAATCCCATGAGCCTTCAAGTACCCGAAGGGCTATGACATTTCAGTAGACCCTAAAGCCCTTCCTGGAAACTAAAACACCGATCTTTTGAGGGCTCCTTTTTTAATTTATGATTTCATCCTTCATACATAAGTCCTTAAACAGGTAGTTATGTTGGGGTTAAAAGCAGACCTTGAAACCCTAAACCTCAACGAAGGTCAGTAGGCTATAGATTTGATGTGGTTTTATGCGCATGCGAGTCCCTAAAACATAAACACGTTGAGTGACGCCTCCAAAACCCACCAACAAAAAAATGCACAACTTAACTTGAAAAACAAGCATAGTGGACCGGAAAGCCGATCATTATGTAGATTAAACCCAAACCCCTGACTCCTGAACCCAACATGCAAAACTTTAACACCGCTACCTAGACCCAAGAGTAACCTAGGAATAAAGAGGGTGCCCTTTTGGGTTTGATGGGCTTAAGGGAACGTGAACTCTAAAGAAAAAGGAATAAGGGCCTACTCTAGGTCCTAGCTACAGAGCACCTCCGCATTCCCTCATAGAACACTGCAGCGGCACCTAAACAGCGGACCAAGGCGATAAAATAACAAACCACCGCTGTTCGGCAAACAACCGGAACGACAAAATCTAGAGCAACACATCTCCAAGCCCTAAACCGAAACTGGCCCTAAACCCTAAACCCCTAAACCCATATGTATATATATATACACATATCCTGGACAACAAAAATCCAAGCCTGGGAAAAAACAAACAAAACCCAAACAAGGACTTAAAGAACCATGGGACTTAGTAACCAGGGATACAATTAGGGTAGCTATACTTATGACCCCGATTAAGGTACTTATAACCTTACTTACTAAGTCCCATGATCCTGCAAGTACTACTGCGTTTACGGGTGTTACATGTTTTATGACTCACTTTATACTTAACCCTTAACACTTAACCCTAAACCCTAAAGCCTAAACCCTAAACCCTAAATCCTAAACCCTAAATCCTAAACCCTAAGCCCTAAAGCCTAAACCCTAAACCCTAAGCCCTAAATGCTAAACCCTAAACCCTGCAGCCCTAAATCCCAAACCCTAAACCCTAAACCCTAAGCCCTTAGCCCTAAACCCTAAGCCCTTAGCCCTTAGCCCTTAGCCCTAAACCCTAAACCCTAAGCCCTAAATCCTAAACCCTAAACCCTAAAGCCCCTCCAAGTGACGCCTCGAAGGACTCCGGGGAGGCGCACCCTCCACCTGGAGGCCCGTGGTGGAAACCGGTTCCTGGAAAGGTGGAAAAGGGTTGAGCCACGGTTTAGGGTTTAGGGTTTGGGGTTTAGGGTTTAGGGCTTAGGGTTTATGTTCGATAAGGGGCTCAAGTTAGTACCCTAAGTAGTAGGATCCATATTATAAGGACCCCAAAATGAGGTACCCCTAATTTTCGGAAACTCCCATTGAGAACCACGCCATGAAATCTGTTAACCAAGGAAGCGAACTGCAACAAGACTATACAGACTCTTGAATCCAGGCGCTACAGCTGATGATATAAATCCTGCATTACCCATCAAAAGGAATTTACCACAATTCCCACAATTTAGGGTCCTCAAGGTAATGCAGGATTTATATCATCAACCGTAATTGAAGTAAGAAGTGGCCTAAGTCGGGTTCTCCTACTTATAACCTTTATAACATCTTATATCTTTCTCTACTAAGCCCATGAGCCTTAAGCAAACCGTACAAACAAACCTGTTGGGTTGGAAGACTTCAGAAATTTAGGGGCCTGAATAATTACCAGTACTATCTTTGGGGTTCCATACTATATTTGTAGTATTATGGGCCCCAAAAACACTATTCTAAACAACAAGGCCCCCACATTATTATCGAACCCTACTATAGCTCACTTACAGTAACCCTCTCCAACCCCTACATTAGGCCGAAGTAGACCCTAAGCCCTACACCCCCTTTAGAGATCCCTTCAAGGATCCCTAGAAGGAACCCTGTATTATGTTGCATGAACTTGCAGCCGGGCTGCCTGCCGTCGTTTTCGCCCATGAGCTGTTCATCGCGGCACTTCTTGCAGCAATAGCCGCCGAAGGCTGATCAGGGCAGAACTTGCACAGTGCAGCAAAAGCTGTCGGGGCCTTTGATGTCAGTATGTGCTGTGTAGCAGCACCCAGGCGTCAGGCATATCTCAGGCATGACCTCATGCGATGAGACTGAAGAAAAGGCAAGCTGGGTTCTCAGGAAACCACTGGCCTTGAGGTCAGTGCCTGCCCTCAGGCAGGCGGCCGAGATTGTCAGGGTCCTTCAGTCGTGGGAATGCGGGTTGCTCAGCCACAATCGAAAACCTTTGTCGTCACTGGCCTTGATGGGCTTGAGGGTATCAATGTAGGGGCTCCTAAGGGGGATCTATAAGGGTTCAATACAGGGGTTGAGGGTCCAGGTTTTGGGGTCTAGGATTTTCTATACCCCCCTTAGAACCAAAATCAAATCAGATGTGTGTTAATATTCGCTTGGGTTTTATATGAACAAATTTAGGGTTTAGAGTTGTTCGGCTTAGTGTTCAGGGTGTAGGGTTCAGGGCTTTGCCCTGGGGCTTGGAGTTCCGGGGTCTAGGGCGTAACCTTAACCGTAAACGTTAAAGCCTCGAACCCTTACAGAGCGTACCCCAGGGGAGGGGGAAGTGTTCCAGTTCGAGTTCGAGTTCGAGTTCGAGTTCGACGTAGTCGTAGTAGTAGTAGTAGTAGTAGTAGTAGTAGTAGCAGTAGTAGTAGTAGTAGTAGTAGTAGTAGTAGTAGTAGGGGTA